>CM039126.1:35586703-36050895 GCA_022036555.1 Microstegium vimineum
CAAAAAAAATTATTCTTTTTAAAAGTGCGGTTTTAAAATTAATCGAACTTTTATTATAACAAAACAGTTAAGAAATATTAGATCGGGTGCACGTGTGTTGTCGTCTGGGCTCTTTTCAACTGGTATATAAGGGGCGGGTTTTCGGCTTTTTTAATAAGTTGGGTAAGAGAGAAAAAACTAAAAATAAGCTGAAACATGAGCTAAAAAACAAACTGGAATAGTCGATTCCTTAGTAAACACGGGGTTGGAACGTGCTACCAGTCCCGGAGCTCCCGCTGCTGCTGCCGGTCCCCGGCCGCCATTGAATCCATGGATTCAGATAGGGGGCCCCGCCATGAGCAACGTCGTGACCGGATCATCAGATGGGCAGCGGCGCCTCGGGGCCGCAGCACTTTAAATTGGCCTGTACCTTACTATTACTAGTATATGATGATGGCGACACGCTAGCAGCCCCACTATAGCCATTTGACCCATATATGTGAATCTATTCCTTATGTTTATTGGTTATTTCCTCTGACGGTACTTTTTTAGGTCAGTTTTGATAAAGTTTTATCAAATTTTTTATGAGTATTAAATTTCTGATGTAAATATTGATGAAAAGTGAGACTAAAAATTTTATGGGGTTCTACACTATATGAAAAATTGCCCTGCCGTGGAAATTGGAAAACCCTGCATGATCGCGATCGATCCACTTCCAGTTCCACGGACAGCTAGCAGCGAGGTGTATGGAAATGTGGAAAAAAGAAGCGTCTGTCCCTACTACTACTAGTTGCATCACAGGTTTACGAAGCAGACGCCTTCTGCCTCTGCCGGATGCAGCTTTTGTTCCAGAAACGATATCGTACGAGAGCCTGTTGTGTGTTGTGATCACCTTGACGGATGACAAATTTTCCCTGGATATCCGGGCTGGTATACTCCCCCTGTCCAAGAAAAGATCAGGTCTACCTTTTTTAAGATAAAATTCCATTGCCAAGCTAAATTTCCATTTATTGGATCAATTTCAATTTAGAGTTTTTTTAAATATTAAATAGGGTGATGGGACACCTTATTTATGGGAAGAGAGATGGTAAGAATTTAATGGGAGTAGAGAGGGTTTCATCCCCCATAAAACTATGGGCCACTGTTTCCAACATATTTAAACATGGGAAACTGGGATATGAAACTCCCATTGAGACTGACCTTATACGCCTACTTCTCCGCTCACTAGCTCACTAGTCACTAATGACAAGATAAGGATGGAAACATATCGTGTGTGTATATATATATATATATAATCGAATCTGGGTGTCACATTTTATCATATTTAATTTGAATATGGTATGGATTGAGATATTGTGAATTCAAATACAAAACATATGTCCAATGTTCGGATTTCTATTCGGACATATACTCAAGCCAACTTAAAATGTATATCATTAAATTTAACATACATGAATAAAATTTTACTACTATGTACATCATTAACCAAAGTGAACTAAATGAAAGTACAATTCTAATGATCTATAATAGCGAAGTAAACTAATTATAATAGATAATATTTAATAAAATAATAGATCAAGTGAAGAAATTCAAATAAAATACTAAAATAGTAGAAAGCAAATAACCATTTTACTTTATCATGTATAGGAATTATAAAATTATCACACAAGTAGAGATAAAGCTTTGGAGTATATAGTATATAAATGGATAGCACATAAAAATAATATAGTTATGAATAAATATTTAATAATTAAATATATCAATAAATATTACATTTACATGAATATTTATTATGAAATTATAAATTTCTATAAAATAATTTACATCAATAAATAAATAAAATAAATTATTAAAATAATTTAAAAACAAATATATTAAGATGAAACTAAATTAGAAAATTAATACAATTAATTTAATCTTTATATATCATTAATAGTTTAAAATTAATACTACCTTCGTTCCGGAAAAGAATGCAACGAAGTATTTCACGTTTGACTAGATTTTAGTAAATGCTACACATTCATGGCTCCAAATTATTTTTTTTATAGAAATACATTTCATAATTAATCTAATTATATTTATTTGATATAAAAACTATTTATATTTTTAAATCTATAATCACTCAAACTTGGTATATTAAATCATGACACTATTTTAGAATTGCATTTTTTGGGGGGCAGAGGTAATACTAAAGTTATCTATAGATATACTATTAAATAGGTTCCATGCATTATTAGTAGTAGTAATAAAACTAAATAATTGTTCACTCGTAATGGAGAGAAAACTTTTAAGTAGGTTCATGATACCTTATTTTATTTATGGATACGGATAATGTTGGATATTGTTGAATACAGATTTGGAATCGAATAGAGAAAAATACTAAAAAATAAATTTGAATGCCTCTACTTTAGCTTTCATTTTAAAATGGATACGAATACAAATATTCATATATATAATTCAAACAAATACGAATATAGATAATTCATATATTCATTTACATATTTCCATCCTTAGTCACTATGACACGAGGATTCAGGAGCGCAAGCATGCGGCGCAGGTGAATGTTGATTTTGTACCAGTGGACCCCATATCCCACACTAGAATTGTATTATCTCTTGAACATATCTTTTCTTTTAAAATTGTATGTTTATTCGAACAGAGAAAAGGACTATTTTTTTAGAAAATACAATATATTAATATCTTAGTTTTAGTATGGTTGTTCCTTATTACAAGTACGAGTAAAGTGATATAGGAAATTTTAAAAACAAAGTTTTGAGCCATAAAGAATACAAATAGTGTTCCAAAAACCATAAATAAAAAGGCAATTTTATTGCTAAATCTTTAATTGTGTTTTGCAAACACCTTCATCGGAGTTATCTCAATAGTCATGCATCTCATCTTTATCATATGGCGATCCTCCTCCTTCTATGCCCTTAAAGATAACCTACATATCAGATGACGCTAGCAAAAGGAGTATATTCTACAGGAGGAGAAGCAGCAGGAGCGTTCATAACAATAATCATATATAAGGTGTTTGGTTCCCCGTTACATCTTGCCACCTTTAACTGTGGCATGGCACGAGTAATAAGCTGTTTTTGATGTTCTGGCCATTGGATTTTACAGTTGAAAAACATGCCACACTTGTGGCGGCCATTGTCTCCGCAACATTCTTTGGCGACCCCACAACGTGCATGGCTAGGGCTAGCAGCATCTAGGAACCAAACAATCTCTGCATGTGTAGAGGGAACCAAACAATCTATGCATGTGTAGAGACTTAGGGGTGTTTGGTAGGATTTCACATTCTTGTATAAACGTTTCAGATCCTGATTTTCTAGAGAAAAGTTTCAAGTGGTGAATCAAAGACACTTAGTGAAACTGTTTGACCGTTACACTGAATTCTATTTCCTAAATAAATGTTTTTTTAAAATAATATAAAATAAAAAATATGCTTCACAAAATCTTGCCTTTTTATGGTCAAATAACAACCTAAATCCAAACCATTTAAAAACTGTTGTAATAAAAAAAAAGAAAGGTCAAACATCTGCTAATGCACACGGGGAGAGTAGAATCACAGACACCAGCATGCTCCCTTTTCTCTCCGACAGGCAAAAAAACCATAGAACTGGAAAAACTTTTCGTGGTGGCCGGAGCATTTGGCAAAGATTCTTCCGTTTCTAGCTAGAAACTGTAATGTTTATGCTAACCAAACGAGCCCTTACTGCCGCCCTAATGCAGAGTCTCGATGTTAGATTTATTTATGGGTCAGACCCATTTATTTATTCAATAAATCAATAAGTTCTATGAGTATGAAATTGTGTATATTATAATTTGTACCGAATTGAAAGTTCAAGGGACGTTGACTCAACTTAAAGGTTGGAAATTATTCCGTCTTAATTGAGAAGTTGATAAACGGACAAAGGGTGTCACACGCGCGCGCGCCACCGCCGTGGCGAGGCAGGCCGGCGGCGTGCGTGGCGTGGCGTGTTAATTTTTAATAGCCACTAACTCCGCGCGCACGGAGAAGCGAGAGGGCAGGTGCCTCCTGAGCCCTTGCCGTTCGAGACCTTGCACGCGGGATCGACAATTAGGTTTTTGGGGAGCGTCATCGCGACTACCCGAAGAACTGCCGTCGCCGTTCGTTGTCGTCATCGTCGTCCGATCCCACTATTGCCGTCGTCATCTTCTTCCAGGAGGTTGTTGCCGCCGTCGCCGTGGTCTTCTTCTTGGAGCCGATGCCACCGCCGATCGTCTTCTTCCCGGAGGTGACGCCGCCGTTGTCTTCCTCATGGTGAACATCGTCGTCGGCTTCTTCCTGGTGGAGAGTACACCTTCTTCCTCTACATCATGACTATCGAGGTTGGACAAGGTTCTGGAACCTCGGATTCTGCGCGGATGGGAGAGTATGTTCATCTCGTCACGTCTCTGTTTTCCGTCGTATAATTTTTGTATGTTTCAATAGTTCATCCATGCTGTTTCATATGCTGTAGCGTGTCTGTTTCACATGCTCTATTGTGTCATTTTGTAATCTGTCTGCTCTCTGTTCCTGCTAGTTTCGTGCTTTGCATATCTGTTTCAGAGTTACTGTTATGCTGTTTCATATGTTTCTGCATATATGTATCAGTAGGTCTGTATCGTCGTTTCATATGCAGTCTAGTAGCAGTTGTTGTTATGAGATATATGCTATGCTTGTATGTGATATTACCTATTTCATGTTTACGTACTTTTGACATCTACATGTTTCATATTGCTATGAATATGTTTGATGTCATGATCTTAATTATATATAATCTTTTATATGTCATCATCATTATGTTAATTTACGGAATTAAAATGACATGGAAATTGCCTAATATTCTAACAATCCAAAAACATAATTATAGGCATTTTTCTGTCAAAGGTTTTGCTTCCGTATTAAAGCCTATCAGTTTGATGGTAAAAATTTCTTGATATGGAAAGCTAAGATGGAATTGTGGTTCACTGCAATGTCATGTTTCTATGCCGCTGAGGGCAAGCCTGCTAACTTTCCTCCTACAGATGAGGCTAGGTTTAAGGCTGATGACAACCTCTTTCGAGGTGCAGTGATTAGTGCACTTGATACAAAATTCTAGAAAAGCTATATCATTCTTCCCACGGGGAAAGAGCTGTAGGATGCACTTGTTGGAAAGTTTGGAGTTACTGATGCTGGTAGCGAGCTCTTCCTCATGGAGCAGCTGTATGACTACACGATGGTTGAGAACCGATTGGTAGTGGAACAGACTCATGAGTTTAAGACACTAGCTAAGGAACTTGAACTTTTTCCTTGTCCTTTGCCTGATAAGTTTGTGGCTAGCGGTATAATCGTCAAGTTACCATCTTCTTGGAAGGACTTTGGCACATCCCTCAAACATAAGAGACAAGAGTTCAATGTGGAAGAGCTCATTGGTACTCTTGATGTTGAGGAGAGAGCTAGAGCAAAGGACAATGGAAAAGGTGTTGAGAACTCTACTGCAAATATTGTGCAAAAGAGAAACTCCAATTTCCGCAAGTTCAATAAAAAGAAGAAAAACCAGAACAAACAAGAGAACACCCCAAAGCCTGTTCAAACAACACAGTTTAAAAAGAAGAACAACAACACGAACAAGAGGAATGGAGGCTGCTATGTGTGTGGCAGTGAACAACACCGGACAAGTGAGTGCCCAGATCGCAAGTTCAAACAGGAAAAGAAAACAACAAATGTTGTTATTACTGATACTAGAGGAGATACATCTGGGTATGATAATTCCTTACCATTTGTTCTCTCAGTTTGTAATTCACCAGAGTGGTGGATGGACAGTGGTGCAAATATACATGTGGGTGTTGATGTTTCTTTGTTTTCCACTTACCAGGTCGAGAGGTCTGGCGCCTTGTTGATGGAAAATGGATCGCGTGCTCATGTTCTTGGTGTTGGTACGGTCATTCTGAAGTTTACTTCGGGAAAGACGGTTCCATTGAAGAGCGTGCAACATGTGCCATCCATCAAGAAGAATATTGTTAGTGCTTCTATGCTATGTCGAGATGGATATAAAGTTGTCGTTGAGTCGAATAAATGTGTTGTATCGAAACATGGTGTTTTTTTGGGTAAAGGATATGATTGCGGAGGTCTGTTCCGCTTATCACTGCATGATGTGTGTAATAAGATGGTGAATTTTGTTGATATTTTTCATAAGTCAGATTTATGACATTCACGCTTCTTTCATGCGAGTTTCGGTTGTCTCATGCGGTTAGAAACTCTGGATTTAATTCCTAAATTTAACTTGATCAAAAAGTCTAAATGCCATGTTTGTATGGAATCAAAACAACCCCGCAAGCCCCACAAGGCTGCTGAGGCGAGGAATTTGGCACCTCTAGAACTTGTTCATTCTGATCTGTGTGAGATGAATGGAATTTTGACTAAAGACGGTAAAAGATACTTTCTCACTTTTATAGATGACTCTTCGAGATTTTTCTATGTGTATCTATTAAAAACAAAACACAAAGCGTTTAATTATTTTAAGGCATATAAATCTGAAGTTGAGAACCAACTTGAAAGAAAAATAAAATGGTTAAGGTCCGATCGAGGTGGAGAATATTTCTCTAATGTGTTCGATGAGTTTTGCGTGGAGCATGGTATTGTTGAAAGCCCAAGTTTGGTTTTGGTTAATTGATGAAACCTATGGACTAACCCTATTGCTAAGTGTATGATCAAGATAGGGTGATCCACCTTGACATGTGAAGCTAGATGGATGATCATGATGGATCAAGTGCTTCATGGACAAGGAAAAGAAGAAAGAGAAAAACAAAAATGGGCTCAAGGCAAAGGTATATCATAGGGCCATTTTTAGTTTAGTGATCAAGACACTATAGAGAGTGTGATCACCTTTAGGATAGATAGTCGTACTATCAAGAAGGGAAAACTCGTGTCGATTGCGGTTATCATGTGCCACTAAGTCATTTGCATTGCATACATAAAATGAACCTGAGTGACATAAAATGTGAAACAAATCCAAGAAAATATCTTGCAAAGGCTAACATGTGAACATAAGGTTTGGAACACAAGGTGTTAGCACTTGAGGACTTGGAGAAGAAGAGGCAGCTCGGATTGGCACTCAGAAGAGCTCCGGACGTAGGTCCAGACGCTGGCAAGATGTCGTTCGGACCAATGGCGATGCGTCCGGAGGCATACCCTAAGCCTCGGTTTCGATGGACAGAAGGTCCGGACGCTGATGTGTGTCCGAACGCTGGCTCCAGACATGCGTCCAGAGGATTGGAGCTTACTGGATGCTCTCTACAGAGCGTCCGAACGCTAAGTGTCGTCCGGACGGTGAACTCCGGACGAGCGTCCAGAGACTTGGAGCTCTCTGGACCAGCTCTGTGTTGAGTCCGGACGCTGGGCGCTTTGGTCTGGAGCTCGACAGTTGCGAGAGTCTGGAGTCGACGTGTCAGCTCCAGGTGAAGGCGCCAACAGGTAGATTCAAAAGGGGGAGGGTCCGAACGCATGACCAATGGTCCGAACCCCCCATGCAAGTAGCGTCTAGAGCTACGCAGGAAGCTGAGGAAATTGGGCAAAACAGCTAGTTGCTTTGTGGAAGCTATTTATATGTTTTGGTCGGCTCAAGGAGCACGCTCTTGCACCTACCACTCATTCTAACACTTTGTGCTTGCTTGAGAAGGCCCCCAACTCATCTCTCTTTGCTTTGCTTGCTAATTCATGAGAGTTTGAGTGAACCAAGTGCTTTGATCATTGCATTGCATCTTAGTGGCACTTGGTCATCATCATCGCCGCGGGATTTCTTGTTATTCTTGGTGTTTGCCAACACCTAGACGGCTTGGGCGATTGAGGAAGCTTCGGCGCGAGTTGGTGATTATTCGTGGCCGGCTTCGACGACTTTTGAGAGGGCTTGTACCCACCTCGGCGGAGAGCCAAAGGGTAACTCTAGTGAATTGCTCGTGTCATTGAGTTACTCTCATTTGGGTGAATTCTTGTGGCACTCGGGTAGTGGGCTAGGCTTGTGATTGCCTATTAGCCACCGAATCACCACATGAGTAGTCGACACAACGGGGACTAGCTTGGTGGCAACCAAGTGAACCTCGGGAAAAATCATTGTGTCAACCATTGTCTCCCGGCTACTCTTGGTGATCTCATTGTGATTGGTCTTCATATTGGTATTCATTCTTCACAAGGCATCGGTATAACAATCACCTCTATCCTCGCATTTACTCCCTTCATATCTTGTCTAGTTAGCTAGCTAGTTAGGTTCTCTATTAGTTGTTTTTTCTAGCTTGTGTTAAGTGCCTTAGGTTCTTGCTATTGTGTGTTAAGCACTTAAGTAACATAATTGCTTGGATAGGTGGCTTTGCACCCCTAGTAGAGCTAGAGCAAAAAGCTTCGCTTAAGTGTTAATCTAACCATTGCTCTAGTGATTTGTAAAATTTTTATTAGGCTATTCACCCCCCCCCTCTAGCCATCTAGGACCTTTCAAGTGGTATCGGAGCCGTGGTCACCGCTATTATCAAGTCTTAACAACCTTCGGTGTTAGTGATGGCTCAAATATCATTCAACCATGTGGGAAGCAAACCACCAATGTTTGATGGCACATTATTTGATTATTGGAAGGGAAAGATGAACATGCATCTAGGATCAATACATGAGAAGGTGTGGAGTGTGACTGAACATGACTTTGTCATTCTTGATGAAGCCGCTCCCACACCTAGAGAGCAAGAGATCCGACAATGCAACACTATGGCTCTCAATGTGATCTACAATGACATTGACTCAAAAGTGTTTGAGCAAATCAAAGATCTTGAGAAGGCAAGTGAAAAGTGGAAGAGACTTGAGGATACATATGAAGGCACTACAACGGTAAAGAATGCCAAGTTGTACATGCTCAAGGACAAGCTATCTCATTTAAAGATGAAGGATGATGAGTCTATCCCGGAGATGTTTCATAGGCTCCAAGTTATCATTAATGATCTCAAGGGATTGGGTGAGAAGTTCAAAGATGAAGACTTCTCAAACCGGTTTCTTGGTTGTTTGCCCAAGAAATACAAAACTTTGAGGCAAATAATTAGGAGAGATGGTTTGCACAAGATCACTCCAAATAAAGTACTTGGTGAAATCATGACCAAAGAGAAATACAATGAAGAAAGTGAAGAAGAAGAGGTCAAGTAAGAAGAGAAGAAGAAAAATAGCTTAACTTTCAAGGCTTCATCATCCAAGAGCAAGGGCAAAGCAAGAAAGCAAGATTCTAGTGATGATGAAGAAGCAAGTGACATTGATGATGAGATGATGGCCCTCTTTATGCGGAAGTTTGGCAAGTTCATGAAGAAGAAGGGCTATGGTGCTAAAAAGAGAAGAGATAACTTCAAGAGCAAAGAGTATGTGAGAAGATTCTACAAGTGCAAGAGCACCGAACACATGATGGCGGATTGCGCCAACAATAGTGATGATGATGAGAAGAAGAAGGGCAAGCATGACAAGAAGGAGAAGAAGCTATCATTCACCAAAAAGAAGAAAGGTGAATCATACATGGTGACTTGGGATAGTGATGATTTCTCTGATGAAGAATCTAGTGATGATGAGAGGAAGAAGACCAAGAATAAGGCATTGGCAAGCATTGCTATCAACAACAAGCCATCTATCTTCAACACTCCATCATGCTTTATGGCTAAGCCAACCAAGGTAAAATCTTGCGATGATAGTGATGATGATAGTAGTGATGATGAGGAGGAATACTCCAAGGATGAGCTAATGGACATGCTAGAGCAAGCTCATACATATCTTGAGATGAAGAGGAAGGAATGCAAGGAATTGCGCAAGGCCAACAAGGGTCTTGAGCAAAACCTTGATGAGGTCGTAGCATCTCATGAGAGGCTAATGGAAGCTCATAAGAAGCTAGTGAAGTCTCACACTAAGCTTGAGAGAGCTCATTCCTCCCTCCTTGATCAAAACAAGGATAAGGTTGTTGTATCATGTGACATTGGAGTAACATGTGATATTCTAGATGAATCATTCTTCACTCCTATCATTGTTGCACCAATCAACACTAGCACATCCACTAGTGAAAGCTCAAAGGTTGATGCTACACTAGTGAGTGAAAATGAAAAATTGAAAAATGATGTTAATGAACTCACTCATGCTTTAAGTAAGGCATATGGTGGAGATGTCCGCTTGCTATAGTGCTTGGGTAGCCAAAGGTTCTCCCTTAGCAAAGAGGGATTGGGTATACCCCCAAGAAAGGCAAGGCGGCCTTTGTAACTCCAAAGCCTAGCTTTGTGAGAAGCAATGGTCGGTTTTGCAATAGTTGCAAGCAAGTGGGGCATATTGACCAATATTGCAAACTTAACATGAGCCAAACCAAGTTTGCTAAATCCATCTCTATGCATTTCAATTAATGTTATATGCTTACCAAAGGTAGAGATGGTGTAATGGCTAAGTATGTTGATACACCCATTGTTGGCCTAAAGAAGAAGGGAATTTGGGTGCCAAAATCCTTTGTCACTAACTTTGGAGGACCCAAACAAGTGTGAGTACCTAAAAGGAACTAATTTGTTTTGTAGGTCAATTACAAAGCCAGAGGAAGGCATTGGGTGCTTGATAGTGGGTGCACTCAACACATCACCGGGGATTCTAGAATGTTCAAATCAATCAACTCCAACACAAGTGATGGCATTGATAGTATTACTTTTGGTGATAATGGGAACGGCAAGGTCAAGGGGCTTGGTAAGATTGCAATATCCAATGACTTGAGCATATCAAATGTCTTGCTAGTTGAGAGCTTGAACTTCAATTTGCTATCTATGGCTCAATTGTGTGATCTTGGATTCAAATGCATATTTGGGGTAGATGATGTTGAGATCATTAGTGTTGATGGTTCAAACTTGATTTTCAAAGGCTTTAGATATGAGAACCTCTACCTAGTTGATTTCAACTCTAGTGAGTCTCAATTGTCAACTTACTTGCTCACTAAATCAAGTATGGGTTGGTTATGGCATAGAAGGCTTGGTCATGTTGGAATGAAGCAATTGAATAGATTGATTAAGCATGACTTAGTTAGAGGCTTGAAAGATGTTGTATTTGAGAAGGACAAACTTTGCAGCTCTTGTCAAGCCGGCAAACAAGTTGGTAACACCCATCCTAAGAAGAGCATGATGAGCACTAGTAGAGAATTTGAGTTGTTGCACATGGACTTGTTTGGCCCAACAACATACACTAGTATTGGAGGCAACAAGTATGGATTTGTGATAGTTGATGATCTTACAAGATACACTTGGGTATTCTTTCTCAATGACAAGAGTGATACATTTGTCACATTCAAATCTTTTGTCAAGAGATGTCACAATGAGTTTGAGACCACCATCAAGAAAGTAAGAAGTGACAATGGGAGTGATTCAAGAATACAAGAGTTGATGAGCTATGTGATGAGCTTGGAATCAAGCATTAATTTTTGGCCAAGTACACTCCTCAATCAAATGGCCTTGTTGAGAGGAAGGATAGAACATTGATTGATATGACAAGGTCTATGCTTAGTGAGTACAATGTGAGTCATACCTTTTGGGCCAAAGCTATCAACACCGCTTGCTACTCTAGTAACCGATTGTATTGTCACCCATTGATGGAGAAGACACCATGTGAGCTATTGAATGGAAGAAAGCCCAACATTGCATACTTTAGAGTGTTTGGTTGCAAATGCTACATCTTGAAGAAAGGCACAAGACTTAGGAAGTTTAACAAGAAATATGATGAAGGGTTCTTACTTGGTTACTCAACCGCAACAAAAGCCTATAGAGTTTGGAATTCGGCTAGTGGTATACTTGAGGAAGTTCATGATGTTGAATTTGATGAAACCAATGGGTCACAAGTTGAAAATGAGAATCTAGATGATGTGAGTGGACCTCAATTGGCTAATGCTATGAAGAACATGGATATTGGTGACATAAGGCCAAGACAAGTGATTGACATTGAAGTTGACAAAGATAAAGTGCTCAACTCACCTCATGTACAAGCTAGTAGTTCTCAAGTGCAAGATCAACAAGTGGCTAGTTCATCTCAACCAAGTGCAAGCAATCAAGTTTCTATCCTTCAATCAACCAACATTGCAAGGGATCACCCCATTGATAAAATTGTTGATGACATTACAAGTGGTGTACAAACAAGATCAAGATTGACATCCTTTTGTGAACACTATTCATTTGTGTCATTCATAGATCCAACAAAGATTGAAGAGGCCTTACAAGATGTTGATTGGGTCAATGCAATGCATGAAGAGCTCAATAATTTCACAAGGAATCAAGTTTGGGAGCTAGTTAAAAGACCCAAGAACCACAATGTGATTGGCACAAGATGAGTATTTAGAAACAAGCAAGATCAAGATGGTATAGTTGTGAGAAACAAAGCAAGATTGGTAGCTCAAGGTTACACTCAAGTTGAAGGTCTTGACTTTGGAGAAACTTATGCACCGGTTGCAAGATTAGGGACAATAAGAATCCTATTGGCCTATGCATGTGCACACAACATCAAGCTATACCAAATGGATGTGAAGAGTGCTTTCTTGAATGGCTACATCAATGAGCTAGTATATGTTGAGTAACCTCCCGATTTTGAAGATGACAAGAAACCCAACCATGTGTACAAGTTGAGAAAGGCTTTATATGGCTTGAAGCAAACACCTAGATCATGGTATGAAAGATTGAGAGATTTCCTCTTATCCAAAGGGTTCATCATGGGGAAGGTTGACACTACTCTCTTTACCAAGAAGCTTGGCAAGGATCTATTTGTGCTCCAAATCTATGTTGATGACATCATATTCGGCTCAACCAATCAATATTTTTGTGAAGAGTTTGGCAAGATGATGGCAAATGAGTTTGAAATGTCAATGATTGGTGAACTTAGCTACTTCCTTGGACTTAAAATCAAGCAATTGAAGAATGGCACTTTTGTGAGTCAAGGCAAGTACATCAAAGATATGATGAAGAAGTTTGGCCTAGAAGATTCTAAAGGCATTAGCACTCCAATGGGCACTAATGGACACTTGGATAGTGATGCTAGTGGCAATATGGTAGATCAAAAGTTGTATCGATCTATGATTGGAAGCTTACTCTATGTGACCGCTTCAAGGCCGGATGTCATGTTTAGTGTATGCATGTGTGCAAGATTCCAAGCCTCACCAAGAGAAAGTCACTTGAAGGCTAAAAAAAATATTGAGGTACTTGAAGCATACACAAGATGTTGGATTGTGGTATCCCAAGGGGTCCAACTTTGAATTGATTGGATATTCGGACTCTGACTATGCGGGATGCAAGGTTGATAGAAAGAGCACATCGGGCACATGTCAATTGTTAGGCATGTCACATGTATCTTGGTCATCAAAGAAGCAAAATAGTGTGACACTCTCTACCGCCGAAGCCGAATACATAAGTGAGGGTAGTTGTTGTGCTCAATTGCTTTGGAGGAAAGCAACTTTGGATGACTTTGGAGTCAAATTCAAGCAAGTGCCATTGCTATGTGACAATGAAAGTGCAGTGAAGCTAACCAACAATCCGTTCCAACATTCAAGAACCAAACACATTGACATAAGGCACCACTTCATAAGAGACCATCAACAAAAGGGTGATATTAAAATCACAAGTGTTGCCACCGATGATCAACTTGCCGATATATTCACCAAGCCATTAGATGAGAAGAGATTTTGCAAGCTAAGGAATGAATTGAACATTCTTGACTTCTCAAATATGTGTTGATGCACCCCCCCATATATGACATGCCTCTTCTTCGAGCAATGCAAGGTAAAAGTTGATTGACATGTCATTCATCCTATATTACGAATTGCTAGTGCATCTAGACATCAATTCATTAGGCTCATTCATGCAAATCAAATGTTTTGATGCTTATATGGTACCACTATTGCTTCTATGATTAATCTGATCTAGTGGTAGCATATGACGTGTTTGTAGGCTTGCAATCCTAGTGTTTGATCTAGAATATGAACTTCAAATGTTTAGCTCAACATGGGCAAGATAACCATTCGAGGATGTGTGAACAAGCTTGTCCATGGTTTAAACCGAGTTAAATACTTTGGGGCAAGTAATCTAGATTGAACCACAACTAAGCTTCTCTCTAATAATCCTAATGTGAGCACATCTTTTATGATAATAGATGACAAAGGGGGAGAAGTAAGTCACAAAAAAAAATAATTTTGAAAATCAAAGCACACAAGTAGGGGGAGCAAGCCTATGAATCAAGTTGTTGCATATCTTTGTGCATTCATAAGTGCTTGCATGCATTGTATTTATTTTGAAAATATTCATGCTTGTGTGGTGAATGCTAGAAACTTGATCAATATGATGCTTGAAGTACTAGCTTGTATAGGTTGTTGTTAATTTTTCAAGTAATATTTCAAGTTTGCCTCTCAAAGGCTTTCAAGTGGTTCTAGGCATTCATAAGTGCTAAGGATGGTATAATATGGCACTCCGATTGGTATCACGCTTCAAAGGTCCATTCTTTATACCTTAGCATCATTTGGTAGCATTCACTCTCCCACAATTCCTATTCATGCATATGTGATCAAAATGAACCAAACTCATATATCACATATGTAGGGGGAGCTAATACTACCAAAGTTGAAATTTTCATTCAATATATTCATTTGTGAAAGGTTGTCATCAATTACCAAAAAGGGGGAGATTGAAAGCCCAAGTTTGGTTTTGGTTAATTGATGAAACCTATAGACTAACCCTATTGCTAAGTGTATGATCAAGATAGGGTGATCCACCTTGACATGTGAAGCTAGATGGATGATCATGATGGATCAAGTGCTTCATGGACAAGGAAAAAGATAAAGAGAAAAACAAAAATGGGCTCAAGGCAAAGGTATATCATAGGGCCATTTTTGGTTTAGTGATCGAGACACTATAGAGAGTGTGATCACCTTTAGGATAGATAGTCGTACTATCAAGAAGGGAAAACTCGTGTTGATTGCGGTTATCATGTGCCAGTAAGTCATTTGCATTGCATACATAAAATGAACCTGAGTGACATAAAATGTGAAACAAATCCAAGAAAATATCTTGAAAAGGCTAACATGTGAACATAAGGTTTGGAACACAAGGTGTTAGCACTTGAGGACTTGGAGAAGAAGAGGCAGCTCGGATTGGCACTCAGAAGAGCTCCGGACGCAGGTCCGGACGCTGGCAAGATGTCGTCCTGACCAATGGCGATGCGTCCGAAGGGATACCCTAAGCCTAGGTTTCGATGGACAGAAGTTCCGGACGCTGATGTGTGTCCGGACGCTAAGTGTCATTCAGACAGTGAACTCTGGACGAGCATCCGGAGACTTGGAGCTCTCTGGACCAGCTCTGTGTTGAGTCCGGACGTTGGGCGCTTTGGTCCGGAGCTCGACTGTTGCGAGCATCCGGAGTCGACGTGTCAGCTCCAGGTGAAGGCGCCAACGGGCAGATTCAAAAGGGGGAGGGTCCGGACGCATGACCAATGGTCCGGACCCCCATGCAAGTAGCGTCCGGAGCTACGCAGGAAGCTGAGGAAATTGGGCAAAACGGCTAGTTGCATATTGGAAGCTATTTATATGTTTTGGCTGGCTCAAGGAGCACACTCTTCCACCTCCCATTCATTCTAACACTTTGTGCTTGCTTGAGAAGGCCCCCAACTCATCTCTCTTTGCTTTGCTTGCTAATTCATGCGAGTTTGAGTGAACCAAGTGTTTTGATCATTGCATTACATCTTAGTGGCACTTGGTCATCGTCATCGCCGCGGGATTTCTTGTTATTCTTGGTGTTTGCCAACACCTAGACGGCTTGGGCGATTGAGGAAGCTTCGGCGCGAGTTGGTGATTGTTCGTGGCCGGCTTCGACGACTTGTGAGAGCACCAAAGGGTAACTCTAGTGAATTGCTCGTGTCATTGAGTTACTCTCATTTGGGTGGATTCTTGTGGCGCCCGGGTAGTGGGCTAAGCTTGTGATTGCCTATTAGCCACCGAATCACCACTTGAGTAGTCGACACAACGGGGACTAGCTTGGTGGCAACCAAGTGAACCTCGGGAGAAAATCATTGTGTCAACCATTGTCTCTCGGCTACTCTTGGTGATCTCATTGTGATTGGTCTTCATATTGGTATTCATTCTTCACAAGGCATCGGTAACAATCACCTCTATCCTCGCATTTACTTCCTTCATATCTTGTCTAGTTAGCTTGCTAGTTAGGTTCTTTATTAGTTGTTCTTGATAGCTTGTGTTAAGTGCCTTAGGTTCTTGCTATTGTGTGTTAGGCACTTAACTAACTAGAATTGCTTAGATAGGTGGCTTTGCACCCCTAGTAGAGCTAGAGCAAAAAGCTTCGCTTAAGTGTTAATCTAACCATTGCTCTAGTGATTTGTAGAATTTTTATTAGGCTATTCACCCCCCTCTAGCCATCTAGGACCTTTCAATTGTTCATGAGAGGACACCGCCGTTCTCACCGCAATCCAATGGGATTGCCGAACAAAAAAAAACCGCACTCTAACAGACTTGGTGAATGCCATGTTGAGTACAACGGGATTATCCAAGGAATGGTGGGTGAGGCAATATTGACAGCGTGTTATGTCCTGAACAAAGTTCCAACAAAGAACAAAGAGATCACACCATTCGAGGAATGGGAAAAGAGGAGATTAAATCTCTCATATTTGCGCACTTGGGGATTCTTAGCAAAGGTGAATGTGCCAATTAATAAGAAGCGTAAACTCGGGTCCAAAACTGTTGATTGTATTTTTCTTGGTTATTCCTTTCACAGCACTGGATATAGGTTCTTAATTATAAAATCTGATGTGCCTGATATGTATGTTGATACTATCATGGAATCAAGAGATGCTACATTTTTTGAGAATGAGTTTCCCATGAAAAATACACATAGTGAAATAAGTCATGAGACTATAATTCCCCATGAGCAAGAACTGTCTATTTCTATAGATCATGCTGATGATTCTCATGTGCACATCCCTGAGGAGGATGACAATATAGTCACTCGAAAGAGCAAGAGACCGAGGGTTGCAAAATCCTTTGGTAATGACTTTATAGTATACCTTGTGTAAGACAATCCAACCACCATTAGAGAGGCATATTCCTCTCCTGATGCTGACTTATGGAAGGAAGCAGTAAGGAGTGAGATGGATTCTATTATGTCTAATGGAACATGGGAGGTCGTTGACCGTCCATATGGTTGTCAATCCATAGGCTGCAAATGGATCTTCAAGAAAAAGCTTAGGCCTGATGGTACTATTGAGAGGTACAAAGCAAGGTTTGTGGCCAAAGGATATACCCAGAAAAAGGGTGAAGATTTCTTTGACACCTATTCACCAGTTGCTCGATTGACTACAATTCGCACATTGATAGTTGTGGCAACCTCGTATGGTCTTATCATTCATCAGATGGATGTAAAGACAACTTTCCTGAATAGGGAGTTAGACGAGGAGATCTATATGGATTAGCCTGACGGTTTCATTGCGGATGGTCAAGAGAACAAGGTGTGCATGTTGTTAAAGTCATTGTATGGCCTAAAACAAGCACCTAAGCAATGACATGAAAAGTTTGATAATACTCTCACAGCTGCTGGCTTTGCAGTGAATGAGTCTGACACGTGTGTTTCGATATGGTGGGGGTGAGGCTGTTATACTATGTCTTTATGTTGACGACATCTTGATCTTCAGATCTAATCTCAATGTAATTGAGGAAGTAAAGGCTCTTTTGTCGAGCAATTTCGAAATGAAAGATTTGGGAGAAGCTGATGTGATTCTGAACATCAAGCTTATCAGAGAAGGTAATGGTGGGGTAACTTTGTTACAATCCCATTATGTGGAAAAGGTGTTGAGTCGCTTTGGGTTTAGTGACTGTGACCCTGCTCCCACGCCTTATGACCCTAGTGTGCTATTGAGGAAAAATCAAAGAATAGCAAGGGATCAATTGACATACTCCCAAATTATTGGTTCACTAATGTATCTTGCTAGTGCAACAAGGCCTGACATCTCATATGCTGTAAGAAAGCTGAGCCGGTTTGTGTCAAAGCCGAGAGATGATCATTGGCGTGCTCTTGAGAGAGTATTGCGCTATCTAAAAGGTACTATGACATATGGTATTCATTATACTGGGATCCCCAGAGTGCTAGAAGGCTATTGTGATGCCAACTGGATCTCTGATGTTGATGAGCTTTATGCCACGAGCGGATATGTGTTCTTGCTTGGAGGTGGTGCTGTTTCCTCGAAGTCTTGCAAGCAGACTATCTTAACGAAGTCTACAATGGAAGCAGAACTCACACCGTTAGACATTGCTGGGGCTGAGTCTGAGTGGCTACGTGATTTCCTATTGGATTTACCGATGGTTGAAAAACCAATTCCGGCTATTTCCATGAACTATGACAACCAGACTGTGATTACAAAGGTTAACAGTTCCAAGAATAACATGAAGTCAACAAGGCATGTTAAGAAAAAATTAAAGTCTGTCAGAAAGTTGAAAACCTCCGGAGTTATAACGGTGGACTATGTTCATACGTCAAATAATCTGGCAGATCAATTCACCAAGGGGCTATCACGAAATGTGATAGAGGGTGCATCGAGAGAAATGGGTATGAGACCCATATGAAATCTACTATGGTGGTAACCTGCTCTATGTGATCGGAGATCTCGTGAAGTAGAGTGGTGAAACAAGCTAGGAGTAGATGAGAGGAAAGATCTCTTTCTTTACTCATTTCTGATGCATATCTTTCCTATCTGTAAGGCAGGATGGTATTTACCTTAATGTATTCCAAAGGTGAGATGTTGTTCTACAGAACATCTGATGAGGGGTACACCTATATGAGTCAGACTACTGGTCATGGTCTATGGAATTTGGGTAATTCATAAATACTCATGAAAGGCACTGAAGTGTGACTTATATGTTTCACAACAGCGGGGATGCTTTTGCAGCCTAGTATCAGCAAAGGACTTGAGTGAATCTCACCTCACACAAAACTATCAATTCAAGCAATAGTCCATTGTTCAGTTGTGACTGAGTGAAACTCTTGTTCTAGGTAGATGTTCAACTTAACAATCTCCATCGAAAAACTGGTATATCAAAGAATTATGATTCTAGAACTACATAGTTACAAACCCTAGAGCTTGGTGGGGTGAAGAGTCATGGCCCTAGTTGGTTTCGGTGATTAACGACAATCTAAGATTATTATGGCTAACGTGTGTTTTACAGAGGCTATGTGTAGCCTAGCCATGGTGATCAAGGAAAATGGGCTCTAAAGGTCATCACTTAGCTCCCAAGATGGATGTCGTTTCGGTTGTTAAGGAGACATGATGAAGACCCTAGAATGATAGGCTAAGTGCCATAAGGAGATGAAGGGCACTTAGAATTAGATAGGGCTTCTCTTTTTTCTTTTGACCGTACTATTAAGAGGGGTTGAGACTAGTAGCTTGACTTAGGAAAGCTTCATGTTTAGGTGTGGTGCACACTTGATTTCCTTAGCTCTAAGCAAGCCTATGGTGACCGTAAGATAGCCTAGAACAACTTCCACATTCATCGCGACGAAAAACGGAGTTGTCAAAATCATTTTTTGGGCGACGGACGCTCCTGGCAGGGGCGCCGGACGCTGTCCGACGCGTCGGACAAAGGCGACGGACGCTGGGTGGTTGAGTCCACAGCGTCCGTCGGCCTTCCAGAGAGGTTGTTTTCTGGCTAAGTTTTTCAGGGTGCGTCGGACGCTGTCCGTCGGCCAGGCGTCGGACGCTGCGAAGAGCGTCCGTCGGCCTTCCAGAGAGGGTGTTTTCAAACCCTAGCCAGTTTTCAGCGTCGGACGCTATGGCTGAGCGTCCGTCGCCCAGTGACGCAGCGTCCGTCGCTGGGAACACTGTGTCAGAACTAGCCGTTAGACAGAGGCGTCGGACCGTCCGTCGCCTAGGCGTCGGAGCGTCCGTCGCCTCAATTATGAACAGAAACTAGCCGTTGGGCATGCGACGGACCGTCCGTCGCCTAGTCGACGGAGCGTCCGTCGCCAACTTAAAATGTCAGCCCGAGGCAGTTTTCAGAGGGTCTATTTATAGCCCCTCCCACTTCTCTCCCAAGGTGTCTTTGCTCATTTGAGTTGCTGAGTTCGTTGAGAAGGTTGGGAAGAGAGCAAGAGCCCTAGAGAGACAGAGTGATTCGCAAATCCATCCATCCTCTCTCTAGTTCATCCAAGAGTTCAAGTGTGCATCCTCTAGTTGTGAAGCTTGAGTGAGTCAAGCAAAGTTCAAGGCTTGTTACTCTTGGTGATCGACATCACCTAGACGGTCCGGTGGTGTTCGGAGGAAGGTGATCACCGGAAGATTGTCGGCGGCCCTTCTCCATCGACGTGTGTGATCGGTTGTGGGCGATTCACCGAGCCGGAGTGGCGAAGAATCAGCCCGTAGAGAGCACTCATCCCTTGCGCGGGATTGAGGGGGAGCTATACCTTGCGAGGTGCTCCAACGAGGACTAGGGGGGAGTGTCGACTCCTCGATACCTCGGCAAAACATCGCCGTGTCAAGCATCTCTTTTCTTAGCTCTTTATTCCCGCATTACTTTCCGCTTTTGTCCTTCAATTTATACTAGAATTGTGTAGGAAGTTTTCGCTTTCCTTTGCTTTGTTACCGCTTTCTAGCTAGGACACCAAGGCAAAGAACATACTCTTTCGAGGCATTAGCAAGGATGTCTTCAACCGAGTGCGTAATGCCAAAGACGCATTTGAATTGTGGACCACTATTTGTGCACTTCACGAAGGCACAAAGAGTGAGCGTGAAGAACGCTATCACTTGGTTATGGCTAAGCTAAATTCTTTCTCTATGCATGCAAATGAAAATGCAAATGAAATGTACTCACGACTAAATATTATTGTAGAGGAATTGAATGGGCTCGGTCTCAACCAAATGGAACCGGCCGATGTGGTACGCAAGATTCTTTGTGTCTTGCCCATTGAGAAGTATGGCCACATCGTCACGGTGCTTCACCAAGGAGATCTCTCCGCCGCTACACCAACACAAATCTTGGGCAAGATCAATGCCCATGAGATGTACATGAAGATTGGTGATAGTGGCTCATCTTCCTCCTCCAAGAAGAAAGAAAAAGAGAAGGAGGAAAAGAAGGACTTGGCTCTCAAGGCATCCTCGTCGGAGAAGCACAAGATGCAAGTCGTGTATGAGAGCACAAGCGATGATGATGATGATGATGATCTCGCTCTCATGGTGAAGAAAACAACCAAGATGTTGAAGAAGCTAAGCAAGAATGGAGTCAAGTTTGACTCAAAGAAGAAGAAATTTTTCACAAGCTCTTCAAGAAAGCCCCTCTCCAAGATGGATTGCTACAATTGTGGCAAACTTGGACACTTGGCTCATGCATGTCCCAAAGAAAAGAAAGACAAGTACAAGAACAAGAAAACTAACAATAAGTTCAAGTACAACAAGGGCAACAAGGTTGAGTCAAGTGATGAGGAGAAGAAGGATGACAAGCCATTCAAAAAGAAAAAGAACTTCAACTTCCACAAGAAGAAGAAAAATGGCAAAGCCTACATTGTTGGTGACTGGCTCACCGACATTGAAGACTCAAGTGACTCATCCGGAGATGAAAGTGAAGAAGAAAAGGTGGCCGCCTTGGTGATTGGTTCATCTACTCCACCGCCACCACCTCCGTCATCTCCGGGCTCATCCTCTACACACCTATGCCTCATGGCTAAAGGTGACAAAAAGGTACAAAAAGAGGATAGTGATGATGAGGCTAGCTCTAGTGATGATAGTGATGATGAATTTGAGGCACCTTCCTATGATGAGCTAATTGAAATTTGCAAGAAATATACTAAGCTCATTAGGAAGTATAAAGGCAAAAGTGAATCACTAGAGAAAGCAAATGGCAACCTGCATGCTAAGCTTGATGACTTGACTAGTGCTAATGATGAATTGAAGCTTGAGAATAAATCTCTCTCATCTAGCACTAGGGAGCTCAAAGCCTCACTCAAGCAAGTAAATGAGAAACATGATAAGCTTGAGAGGTCAACACAAGAGCTCCATTCAAGGTACAACTTGCTAAAAGATGACTACAACCAAGTTAAAAATGAACATGGCACACTTGTGATAGCTAATGAATTGCTTTCAAATGATCTTGCTACACATGTTGCTATTAACCCGGTTGTTAAGTGTGATATAGCTACTTCTTGTGAGGACTTGCTTGATGAAGTTGCTAGTGAGCAAAATGCAAAGTGCAAGGGCAAGAAGGTAGTTGAGGCCGACAAGCATGATGACTATGTGAAGATGAGGCAAGAAAACTCCAAGCTCAAGGAAGAGCTAATCAACCTCAAGGCAAGCAAGCCACTCACTATCAAGTCGGCCAAACAAGATGACAAGGATGCAATGACCTTGATCAAGTCTCTCAAAGAGGAAAATGCAAAGCTCAAGGTTGAGAAGATCAAGCTTACAAGTGGATTGGAGAAGTTCACCAAGGGCCACAACCTTCAAAGTGAGCTCTTGATGAACACTATCATGAATACCGACAAGACCGGCATTGGGTTCAAGGAGAACCAAATCATGAAGGCCAAGGTCAAGATAGAAGCCAAGAACTATTACAAGAACAAGGCTATGAGAAGCAACTATGACACACCAAAGTCCAAACCCAAGAAGTGCTTTGGATGTGGTCAAGAGGGTCATCTTCAATCCCAATGCAAGACTCCACCTCCCAAGACCTTGCCCAAGCACATAAGGCCTTTCGCTCATGATGCACACTTCATCATTAACAAGGACTCCAAGGGTAGACCTCAAGTTGTTTTTCTCGGTCCAAAGATGAAGAACAAGCCCAAAGTGCGATGGGTTGCTAAGGAGTTGGTGGACAAGGCTATGGGACCTCGCCAAGTGTGGGTTCCCAAACAACAAGCTTAACGCCAAGTTGCTTGTGTGTAGGTGAACTACAAGACTGGTGGAAGTCATTGGGTGATTGATAGTGGATGCACTCAACATATGACCGGTGACTCCCGGATGTTCACCACACTTGAGGAAGATTGTGAAGGGCAAGACAAGATTACCTTTGGGGACAATTCAAAAGGCAAAGTGCAAGGTCTAGGCAAAGTGGCAATCTCAAATGATCAATCTATATCAAATGTCTTGCTAGTACAATCATTGAGTTTCAACTTGCTATCCGTGGGACAACTATGTGATCTTGGTTTTCAATGTCTCTTTACTCCAAATGAGGTAGTTGTGTCCAAGATTGAAGATTCATCATTGATATTCAAAGGGTTTCGACACAACAATCTCTACCTAGTGGACTTCACCTCAAATGAAGCTAGTTTGCAAACATGTCTTTTCTCCAAGAGTTCTTTGGGTTGGCTATGGCATAGAAGATTAGCACATGTGGGAATGTCAACGTTGAAGAAGCTTGTCAAGAAGGAATTGGTTAGAGGTGTGAAGGATGTGGTGTTTGAGAAAGATAAACTTTGTAGTGCGTGTCAAGCCGGCAAGCAAGTAGCAAACACTCATCCAACCAAAGCTTTCATGTCAACCTCAAGAGTTCTAGAGCTACTCCACATGGATCTTTTGGACCTACTACCTATGCTAGCCTTGGCGGCAATCTCTTTTGCTTGGTGGTAGTTGATGACTACTCTAGATACACTTGGGTGTTCTTTCTTCAAGACAAGGGAGAAACTCAATCAATATTCAAGAAGTTTACAACTAGAGCCCAAAATGAATTTGATGTGAAGATCAAGAAGATAAGAAGTGACAATGGGACCGAGTTTGTAAACACCAAGATTGAAGACTATTGTGATGAAGTTGGAATCAAGCATGAAGTATCCGCCACATATACTCCTCAACAAAATGGTGTAGTAGAGAGGAAGAACCGGACACTTATCACACTTGCAAGATCAATGCTTGATGAATACAACACCCCCGAGAAGTTTTGGGCCGAAGCAATCAACACCGCATGTTATGCGGCCAACCAGCTATTTGTCCAAAGGCTTCTCAAGAAGACTCCCTATGAGCTTGTGAATGGAAAGAAACCGGACATATCCTTTTTCCGAGTGTTTGGTTGCAAAGTGTACATCTACAAGAAGCGCCAACACTTGGGCAAGTTCCAAAGAAGATGTGACATTGGTTTCTTAGTTGGGTATTCACTTAAATCCAAAGCATACCGTGTATTTAACAAAGCCACCGGCTTAGTTGAAGAAACGTATGACTTAGAGTTTGATGAAACTAATGGCTCTCAAGAAGAGCATGAAAATCTTGATGATATAGGTGATGAACCCTTGAGGGAGGCCATGAAGAACATGCCAATTGGTGCTATCAACCCACAAGAGGTGGAAGGAGTTGAAGATGAAGCGAATCAAGATCCTTCTCCACCTCACACGCCTCAAGTTGATGAAGAAGATCAAGTGAGGGAAGCTCAAGAAGACACTCACATTCCTCAAGATCAAGCCGAGGCCGAAGCAAGCAATGTTGAAACACCGCAACCTCCTCCCCAAGTGATCAATAGAAGATCTACACCTATGCTTCAAGCACATCCTCAAGATCTCATCATAGGGAGTCCATCAAGGGGGTAACAACACGATCTAAACTTGCTTCTTACGTTGAACATCACTCCTTTGTCTCCTTTGTTGAGCCTTCTAGTGTGGAGGATGCACTTGCGGATCCGGATTGGGTGAACGCTATGCACGAAGAGTTGAACAACTTCACCCGGAACGAAGTGTGGACACTAGTAGAAAAGCCCAAAGGAGCAAGAATCATTGGCACCAAGTGGGTGTTTAGGAACAAGCAAGATGATCAAGGCGTGGTTGTGAGAAACAAGGCAAGATTGGTGGCAAAGGGGTTCTCCCAAGTTGAAGGCTTGGATTTTGGGGAGACTTTTGCACCGGTTGCAAGACTAGAAGCCATTCGTATCCTTTTGGCATATGCTTCACACCATAAAATGAAACTCTTTCAAATGGATGTGAAGAGTGCCTTTCTTAATGGTTTCATTAATGAACTTGTTTTTGTCTCACAACCTCCCGGGTTTGAAGACCCAAATTGTCCTAATCATGTGTATAGGTTGTCCAAGGCACTCTATGGATTGAAGCAAGCTCCAAGAGCTTGGTATGAGAGGCTAAGGGACTTCCTACTCAAGAAGGGCTTCAAGATCGGGAAAGTGGACACCACACTCTTCACCAAGGTGCTAGATGGAGAGATCTTTGTTTGCCAAGTATATGTCGATGACATTATATTTGGGTCAACAAACCAAGGTCATAGCAAGGAATTTGGTGCATTGATGTCCAAGGAGTTCGAGATGTCGATGATTGGCGAGCTAACCTTCTTCCTAGGCTTCCAAGTGAAGCAATTGAGGGAGGGCACCTTCATATCTCAAGAGAAGTACACTTATGATGTGCTCAAGAAATTCAAGATGGAGGATTGCAAGCCAATCAAGACCCCAATTCCTACAAATGGGCATCTCGATCTCGATGAGGAAGGTAAACCGGTCGACCAAACTCTATATCGTTCTATGATCGGTAGCTTACTTTACCTCACCGCTTCTAGGCCGGATATCATGTTTAGTGTGTGTATGTGTGCTAGATTTCAAGCAAACCCTAAGGAGTCGCACCTTTGTGCGGTTAAAAGAATCCTTAGGTACTTAAGGCACACCCCTAGCATGGGTCTTTGGTATCCCAAAGGAGCTCCCTTCCATCTAGTTGGCTATTCCGATTCGGATTACGCTGGGTGTAAGGTTGATAGGAAGAGTACCTCCGGCGGGTGCCACATGCTAGGAAGATCACTTGTTTCTTGGTCCTCAAAGAAGCAAAATAGTGTGGCATTGTCAACCACCGAGGCGGAATACATTGCCATGGGTGCAAGTTGTGCACAAATCTTATACATGACCCAAACACTCTTTGATTACGGCGTGTTTTTAAAAGAAGTTCCACTATTGTGTGATAATGAAAGCGCCGTAAAGCTTGCAAACAACCCGGTTCAACACTCCCGCACCAAGCACATAGATATTCGCCATCACTTTCTTAGAGATCATGTGGCTAGGAAAGATATAACACTAGTTGGAGTTAAGAGCGAAGAGCAATTGGCGGATATCTTCACTAAACCACTCGATGAAACAACCTTTTGTAGGTTGAGAAGCGAGTTAAATGTGCTTGATCACTCTAATTTCACTAAAAGATGATCTTGTGTGAACCATGCATTCATATGTAATATAACATGTTTAATATGGTAATGCACATAGGCTTGGCTAACGCGGTTAAGATAACCGCCCTCAAAGCGTGTGACAAAGCTTAACCGCGGTGTAAACTTACAAGCAACCTAGATTCTCTTTTCGTATTGCATAAGCATATGCATGTGTGTTGTTTGCCCTTTTCCTTTTCGGTTAAGTTTCTTGAGCATCCTCTATGATTGTCCACTTAGGGGGAGCATTCCAAGCTCAAGTTCCTCATTTACCCCCTCTTGTGGTCATATGATGTCACCTTGGCGCTTCCATTTGAATATTTTGAGCTAAAAACTAAAGTTAAGCCTATGGCAAAATAATTGAAAATGAGTGTTTGAGATATGATTCTCATATCAAGTCCAATCAAGTGTTATTTGGATCTTCTTGGGATTGGAACTTGGATGGGAGAAAGACGCAAAAAGAAAATTTAAAAAATTCCACTTTTTATGCGTCGGACGCTGCCGACGGACGCTCGGTATCAATTGCCTCAGCGTCCGTCGCGATCGTCCGGAGATTAACCTTGCCCGCAAAAAGAGCGACGGACGCTCTCCCAAGCGTCCGTCCCGGAGCGTCCGTCGCGGTCAATGCGGCTGGGCATTCCAAATCGGCTCTGGAAGCCCGACGGACGATTCCGTCGGACGCTCCCTGAGCGTCCGGCGCATGCCGACGGACCGTCCGTCGCGGTCAATGCGGCTGGGCATTCTAAATCGGCTCTGGAAGCCCAACGGACGATGCCGTCGGACACTCCCCGAGCGTCCGTCGCATGCCGACGGAGCGTCCGTCGCCTATGCGTCGGACCGTCCGTCGCGAACTAATCGGCGAAATTTTTTTGAAAACTCCCGATCTCCTCTCTGTCTCGCCAGATCTGGTCAGTCCGCCGCCGCGTCGAGTTTCTAACCCTAACCGCCGCTCTTCTCACCGCCGTTCTCCCTGCGCCACCGTGGCCCTTGCCAGCACCGCCGCGCCTTCTCCTGCGCCGCCACAGATCCCTACTCCCTGCGCCACCGCGTTTCTCCACCCAGCACCGCCATCCCTGCCCTGCGCACCTTCCACCATCGACGCCGTGCCTTCACTGCACTCCGCGCCAGAGCCCTTCCTCTGCTCCACCGTCGCGCCAAGTGCTCCTTGCTCTAGCTTTGCCACTCCTCTGAGTACTTCAAGCCGTGGTGGTCACTCTTTGCCAAGGGGTTCTTCCTCTAGAAGGTGCCAAGGTGAAATTCGTTTTCACTGACTCTTACTCTCTTTCGCAAATCACCTTGCCAAACCCTTTAACCCCTCTTCCTGCCTTGATTAGAGTACGGTTTGCGGATTGTGGTTGGGGTTGACGGATCGGGAAATCTCTTTTCTAATCTCTTTTTGGTCAGAGGCTCGAGGTATGGCAGTGAATATCAATCGATTCCTTTCTTTCCTATTTTCATGCTTCTATAGTTTCGTACCTCTAGTTATATGCTTATGGTATATATCTCTCTGTCTATCTCTGACGAGCAGGGTCAGTTTGTCAGTTGATCAGAGACTCAGACAGTGGGCAGTGACAGATAACTCGGGGCAAAGCCCGCGAGTACGGATCGAGGCAAAGCCTCGCGAGGACAGTCCAGGGCCGGCGTGCCACTCTTTGATCTGCTTGGTTCCAGAGGATCAGGGACAGTGTCTGATTGGCAGTGGAGCTGTGCTTTGGTTGTTGAGTCTTCCTGTCAGTGTTTTGGTTGCTAGAGTTTGGAAAGATGGCCAGGACGAAGAATGCAGGTCCCGTCCCCGGTAGTGGTGGTGACCCTCCACCTCCACCGCGTCCACCCACTGACCGCGGGAAGGGCAAACAGAAGGTTATCTCGAGGAAGCGCAAGAGGCCGGCCATTGATCCGGATTCAGTAGCCGCTCTTGCAGTAGCAGAGGCAGCCGAGAGAGCTGAGCGAGGAGGATGTCGCGCCGGCTTGAGGCTCTCACCTCGCCGTGGAGCGCGTAGTGACTCCCCTCCACCTCCAGTGTCAGAGCCCGTCGAGGCTACAGAGGCACCAGCTACAGAGCCAGTCCCAGCGACTGGGCCGACAGAGGCCGCGGGCCACTCTACCATTGGAGAGCTGATGAGCCGTCGTGTCACTCGTTCCCGAGGCTCAGGTGCTCCACCCAGCCCTCCAGGACCCCGGCTCCCAGACCCCGTGAGGCACCAGGTCAGGACACTTACAGCAAAGCAAGTACAGATGCTTCGGTTCGTCGACTTCCAGTCCTGGTTCCCACCTCAGAGGGACCCCCGTGCCGGACCAGACTTCTATACCACAGTGCACGAGGACTTCTACCGAGCGTATGTTGACACCGATGCTCCCCTCAGGGCCCACAGAGTGTGCCCAGCTACTCAGATCGAGGGGATCGGCGGTCCAGAGATCCTGCAGCATCTCCAGTACATCCAAGGATTGACAGATCTGATGGGTCGCTCAGGGGCATATCAGAAGGAGTGGGTGTATCAGTTCTACGCCTCTCTGTGGATCTCACCTGATCACGAGTTCCTTCACTTCGCATATAAGGGACGTGACTTCAGGGTTACAGCTGCCAGGTTCCGAGAGCTCTTTCACCTTGGATCTTCTCCTACCAGGATCCACAGCCTTTGCTATGGGGATCAGGAGGCTCCTCGCAGACCTCACGATGGCATAGTACCATCCACAGACTTTGTCAGTCCGTGCTTTCAGCAGCCGTTCACTGAGGGTTCGAGCCGTACGCCACGAGACCTCACTCCTCTGGCTCGGATCCTCCACGAGGTTCTCAGACGGACCATTCTACCCAGGATTGGAGCTAGGGATACTATCACTCGACTTCAGCTTTGGCTCCTAGCTCACATTGTCCGAAAAGAGCAGTTCGATCTATGGGATCTGATAGTGAGCGAGCTCGAGGACATCATAGCTGCTGGATTTAGAGGTCATTGACAGCTACAGTTCGCACACTGGATCTCTTACTTGGTAGTTGCCAAGACTGGGTCAGGGGTTATGAGAGTCACCCTCACGAGGTCAGCTACAGAGTTCCCTGTCTATTCGATGAGCCAGCTTGTGGCTCATGGGCAGCTGCCTCGCCCCAGCAGAGCTTACAGACCAGGCACGAGACAGGCCGGAGTGCCACCACAGTCAGCCGAGGTCGCCGATGCCACAGTTGAGCAGATAGCTCAGGCAGAGCTAGCTGGTTTGGACGCCGAGATCGATACAGCTGCAGAGACAGTGTTTAGAGAGGATCTCGACTCTGACAGCACGGACGAGGACTACCAGCCCGTGCACGAGTATACACCTATGACACATGACCACGAGGCTGGTGGGTCAGGCACAGCTGCAGCAGCTCCAGCTCCAGGCTCCAGCTCCTCAGAGGCTACCTTGCTTTCTATACTCTCAAGGATGCAGGAGGAGCAATCTCGTCAGGCAGAGGAGCAGAGACGAAAGGCTGCAGAACTACGGAGGCTCACTGAGCAGCAGCTGGCCGCTCAGGCACAGACACAGGCTAGGCAGGATGAGTTCCAGCGCCAGTTCCTAGCCTACCAGCTCCAGCAGGCAGAGATCCAGAAGACTCAGACTCTTCTTCTTGAGCGTCTTCTGGCCTCTAGCTCCGGGCAGACCTCGACGCCACACTTTCAGTTGCCCGCAGTCTCTCAGCAGCAGCAGTTCACCTCTCCGCCACCGCAGACTCCAGTAGTAGTGGTGCCCACTCTAGCGTTACCGTCCAGAGGACAGCAGAGTCAGGCACCAGCTACACCTCCCTTCCAGCCAGCAGCTTCTCCAGAGTACCAGACTCCGAGGACCCAGGTGTCCTCTTGGATAGGTTCACCCGGAGAGTTCCAGACGGGATTCACTCCTACCCGGGGAACCACTCTAGCAGAGGCCTCGCGAGATCTGTCTGCTTCGTACCTGGAGATCATGGGAGAAGACTCCCCAGGAGCACCTCAGCAGGTCACACCAGCTCCAGAGACCGCAGTGGATCTTCCGGCGACAGGCACTCAACAGTCCTCAGTTGCGTCGTCGGAGATCGCACCTGAGCAGTCGGCACAGACATTCACCACACCTCCAGCTGCCGTTCAAACGGATGCCATATCATTAGCAGATGAGGTTACAGTGGCAGTGTCCTCTCCTGGTCAGACTCAGCCCGCAGAGGTTGCAGCGGCAGTGTCCCTAGTGGCACTAGCAGTGCCCACGTCCCCCTCGCCTCGAGTCTTCACTCGTCGGGCCCCCAGGCCCGCTACCACTGAGGCAGGACCGTCCGAGGCACCAGCAGAGTCTCCACGACAGTCAGTTGCGACCGCAGCTCCAGAGGTGCCAGTGACAGCTTCAGAGGCCCCCCCAGTTGCACCTACACCAGCAGAGACCGTGTCAGATGAGTCAGACGAGTCCGACCTTCAGGACTTCATTATGCTGGATCGCCGAGCTGCCGCTACTTCGCCTTCTTCTCCAGCCCCAGACTCGTAGTTTTTTGGTGATAGGGGGAGGGATTTGGATCTTTGTATTCTTTTTTTCCCCTTTCTCTTTCATCATATCTACTTCTATGCATTTGTCTATATGTGTGATGTGATGATGGTTGATGTATATATGGTTGCATGTGACAATCTCTTGTGTTTCTCTAATATATCTTGTGAGTTGTTTCATGTTCTTGATATATCTCTTTGCCTAACGATATTTGATCTTCCACGTTTTACTCCGATACATCCTTTGAGAATATCATGAGGTACCGCTTCTTCATTCATATCCATAAGTACCATGTTTTGTGATTTGGCCTGGGTGAGCAAGTGTACTTCATTACCTTCTTACTAACCCTTGCTCAACCATTCCAAGTCACCCTTGATTCTTAACCATAACTCTTATCCATACTCGAGGTTTTATTGTCGTCAATCACCAAAAAGGGGGAGATTGAAGAGTCATGGCCCTAGTTGGTTTCGGTGATTAACGACAATCTAAGATTATTATGGCTAACGTGTGTTTTACAGAGGCTATGTGTAGCCTAGCCATGGTGATCAAGGAAAATGGGCTCTAAAGGTCATCACTTAGCTCCCAAGATGGATATCGTTTCGGTTGTTAAGGAGACATGATGAAGACCCTAGAATGATAGGCTAAGTGCCATAAGGAGATGAAGGGCACTTAGAATTAGATAGGGCTTCTCTTTTTTCTTTTGACCGTACTATTAAGAGGGGTTGAGACTAGTAGCTTGACTTAGGAAAGCTTCATGTTTAGGTGTGGTGCACACTTGATTTCCTTAGCTCTAAGCAAGCCTATGGTGACCGTAAGATAGCCTAGAACAACTTCCACATTCATCGCGACGAAAAACGGAGTTGTCAAAATCATTTTTTGGGCGACGGACGCTCCTGGCAGGGGCGCCGGACGCTGTCCGACGCGTCGGACAAAGGCGACGGACGCTGGGTGGTTGAGTCCACAGCGTCCGTCGGCCTTCCAGAGAGGTTGTTTTCTGGCTAAGTTTTTCAGGGTGCGTCGGACGCTGTCCGTCGGCCAGGCGTCGGACGCTGCGAAGAGCGTCCGTCGGCCTTCCAGAGAGGGTGTTTTCAAACCCTAGCCAGTTTTCAGCGTCGGACGCTATGGCTGAGCGTCCGTCGCCCAGTGACGCAGCGTCCGTCGCTGGGAACACTGTGTCAGAACTAGCCGTTAGACAGAGGCGTCGGACCGTCCGTCGCCTAGGCGTCGGAGCGTCCGTCGCCTCAATTATGAACAGAAACTAGCCGTTGGGCATGCGACGGACCGTCCGTCGCCTAGTCGACGGAGCGTCCGTCGCCAACTTAAAATGTCAGCCCGAGGCAGTTTTCAGAGGGTCTATTTATAGCCCCTCCCACTTCTCTCCCAAGGTGTCTTTGCTCATTTGAGTTGCTGAGTTCGTTGAGAAGGTTGGGAAGAGAGCAAGAGCCCTAGAGAGACAGAGTGATTCGCAAATCCATCCATCCTCTCTCTAGTTCATCCAAGAGTTCAAGTGTGCATCCTCTAGTTGTGAAGCTTGAGTGAGTCAAGCAAAGTTCAAGGCTTGTTACTCTTGGTGATCGACATCACCTAGACGGTCCGGTGGTGTTCGGAGGAAGGTGATCACCGGAAGATTGTCGGCGGCCCTTCTCCATCGACGTGTGTGATCGGTTGTGGGCGATTCACCGAGCCGGAGTGGCGAAGAATCAGCCCGTAGAGAGCACTCATCCCTTGCGCGGGATTGAGGGGGAGCTATACCTTGCGAGGTGCTCCAACGAGGACTAGGGGGGAGTGTCGACTCCTCGATACCTCGGCAAAACATCGCCGTGTCAAGCATCTCTTTTCTTAGCTCTTTATTCCCGCATTACTTTCCGCTTTTGTCCTTCAATTTATACTAGAATTGTGTAGGAAGTTTTCGCTTTCCTTTGCTTTGTTACCGCTTTCTAGCTAGGACACACAAGCGGTAGGCACTAGGGGGTTAATTGGTTCTTTATAGGTTTAATTCTTGTTTAGAAATTAAAAAGAGCCCAATTCACCCCCCCTCTTGGGCATCTTGATCCTTTCATGGGGATTGTTGGATTTATTTATGGGTCAAACCCATTTATTTATTCAATAAATCAATAAGCTCTATGGGTATGAAAGTGTGTATATTATAATCTGTACGGGATTGAAAGTCCAAGGGACGTTGACTCAACTTAAAGGTTGGAAATTATTCCGTCTTAATTGAGAAGTTGAGAAACGGACAAAGGGTGCCACACCGCGCGCGCGCCGCCGCCGGGCGTGGCGTGGCGAGGCAGGCAGGTAGGCCGGCGGCGTGCGTGACGTGGCGTGTTAATTTTTAATAGCCACTAATTATGGGAGTTTCATTCTTCCATTAATCACGAGAGTTTCCTCTAATCACTCGCATGTCTGTTGGCTTTCTGGATTCTTGCGAGAGTAACTCTGGACTCTCTGTCTCCCGCACGCAGGCCTCTCGCGCGGCCTCTTCATCTCCCTACGGGAGGAGATATACTTCCTCCCTCTCTTCCAGTTCCGGGAACAGAAAAGAATACAGAACAGAACCTCAGTTTCGTTGTTTTTTGCATCTCCATCTTGTAACTCCGCGTGCACGGAGAAGCGAGAGGGCAGGTGCCTCCGGAGCCCTTGCCGTTCGAGACCTTACACGGGGGATTGACAATTAGGTTTTTAGGGAGCGTCATCGCGACTACCCGAAGAACCGTCGTCGCCGTTCGTCGTCGTCATCGCCGTCCGATCCCGCTACTGTCGTCCTCACCTTCTTCCAGGAGGTTGTTGCCGCCTTCGCCGTGGTCTTCTTCCTGGAGCCGACGCCGTCACCGATCGTCTTCTTCCCGGAGGTGACGCCGCCGTTGTCTTCCTCCTGGTGAACGTCGTCGTCGTCTTTTTCCCGGTGGAGAGTACACCTTCTTCCTCTACATCATGACTATCGAGGTTGGACAAGGTTCTGGAACCTCGGATTCTGCGTGGATGGGAGGGTATGTTCATCTTGTCATGTCTCTGTTTTCTATCGTACAATTTTTGTATGTTTCAATAGTTCATCCATGCTGTTTCATATGCTGTAGCGAGTCTGTTTCACGTGCTGTGTTGTGTCATTTTGTAATCTGTCTGCCCTCTATTCCTGCTAGTTTCGTGCTCTGTATATCTGTTTTATATCTGTTTCAGAGTTACTATTATGTTGTTTCATTTGCTTCTGTATATATGTATTAGTAGGTCTGTATCGTCGTTTCATAAGCAGTCTAGTAGCAGTTGTTGTTATGAGATATATGCTATACTTGTATGTGATGTTACCTATTTCATGTTTACATGCTTTTGACATCTACATATTTCATGTTGCTATGAATATGTTTGATGTCATGATCTCAATTATATATAATCTTTTATATGTCATCATCATTATGTTAATTTACAGAATTAAAATGACATGGAAATTGCCTAATATTCTTAACACTCAATAGAAATGATGAGCTGTCAAGTCCAAATGTCTAATTGAAGCCAAGAAGTAGGTACAAAATCCATGTCAGGAACCTAAGGCGTGGTCGCGTAGAGACTAGAAGGACACGTAAGTTTGATAACCAAACCATCATGTCATTGTGTTGTGCAGAAACTCAAGTCAAAAGTGACATGGTCGAGCCGACGCAGACAAGCTAGGAGGGCCAGTAGGTTTGCTGTCTTGTTGAGCCACCTGTGTTTCGATCAAGGTAACACATGGTTGCATTGCATTCAGGACTTGAGGCCGGACCATAGCTACCGACTGCTATCATTAATCTTGCTCATCTTGGTGGAGCAAGTCCACTTGCTCAGTTCTTGTTGTTAAATGTGAACCCCCTACTTTTTCTTCGTAAGAAAAACATTGTATTACACGGTTGAGATCCCTTTGACAATGAGTAACTTAGATCAATTGACAGGTGAAATTCCAATATCTCACCTACTATCTTGATTATAATTAGCCTGATCGGCCACCATTGTTGTTAGTTGTAGCTGCAGGAACTTCCTCTCACGAATTACTATAGAAATAGCTGAAACAACTGCAACGACCATAGCCATTGTTGTATGGCATCGATTTCATTTTAAATAGCCTCACTACATAGAGGTGAAGTTTCCCCTGCATTTGGTTAGTACAGTTGCCCCAGCTACCGCTGGCGAGAGAAATCCCCATCGTCTGTCCTCCTTGTTCTCCCCAGTCCCCTATGTTACGTGTCGTTTATTGTTTTCTAGCGGCAGGCATATGCTAGGAGGACATAGGCTGAAGAGACAGGAGCATTGTTGCGAGCATAGTATGGCTCAGCGCCTCGGATCTAGGAATACCAGCCCAAAGTGTCCAACAAGAACATGCCTATACACATATCCTCACTCTCTCTCTCTTGCTCGTCGTAGCGCAGATCCGTAACCTATAACTGCTCGTGCTGAGATGATTGAGGCACGCAAGTAGCCATCACCTCATCTGTTCTGTCCTCTTTGCCTTTTAGTCGTCAGTGCCAGTAGATAAGTCATGGAAGGGATTGGGGATGGTGGAGAGCAATGGCGTGATGGCGTGGACTTTGATTTAGGCATGAGCAGTGCTAGTGCTAGGCATAGTCGTGGACGAGACACCCCTAACAACGCCCTAACAATCGTGCCTGCTCAGCATCCGGCAATAAAAAAATGGTAAGAGATAAATCAAGCGGTAACAACAATGTCTCATTGACACATTTAGACATTTATTAGAGAGATGAGAATCTGAGATTTTTCTTGTACTGTGTATTTGTGTGGATTTTGTTGGAGTTGTTTCAAATTCAGTCTAGGATATAGGCCATGCTTCTGACGGAGCGGAGGCCCATCAGGTCTCGCCCCTGTGGTCGAGGGGTGCGGGGGGCAGAGCCCTCGCGGTACGGTACAGTATATATACCCTTACTAGGGTTTCGTGGAGAAAGGGATTCTCTTGTAAGCCGTCATAGGCATGTAACCCAAACTCTTGAGATAGTGAGATTGTTGCTGGCTGATGTCCGTGGTTTTTCCCCTTCACATCGAAGGGTTTTTCACGTTAAATCGTGTGTCTCCTCTGTGACTTGATTCTTTACTTCATATTCCTATATGTCGTCCATAACAGATTTGGAAAGTCAAATGGGACTGCCATGAAATCTAAGAAATTTAACTAGTGGTGCCATCTTCGATCTTTAAATTTGTCATTTATCAGTTGTTCGTACTTATTTATGTGATATTATGTGATATCAATAAGAATATAGTATGCATATGCAATCTATTTATACTATGAGTTATGTTCGCCATGTGTATCAATTAATCCATCCTATCTAACATTTCGACGGAACTCCGCCAATAATGCAAGCATAGGACATTGCTATGATGCGGAGAAGGGCAATACTATGAATCATCCCGTGGGGGCAGTCACACGGATCCTTATTGGTTTCCTACACTAGTCTTAACCTACATTGGGCTTTATATAGAATAACCCAAGTCAGTATAAAACGTGTTATTGATTGTTCTACACATGCAAACATAAAATTTTGTTCATTTTTGGTAGGTTAAATTGTGTTCCATATGGCCAACTCTATGTTCTAATATATGTAAGGGAGGTGAAAAATATATTTTTTTTTGGTGAAATCAGGTTGTACAAGCATATATTGTCTAATACGACCAAATCTAACATACTAGCTAAAGTAGTATTATATCTATTTTAAGCACTCTATAAGTGGTTGGGTTCTTTGTCCACTCGGATTTGTTGACACCGTTTTTCGTCACGTGTCAAATGAGCTAAGACTTGCATCGATCGGTAGCCGTTTTTCCATCGGCATCGGGAAATCATCAGTCAATGTTACCAATGAAAGTAGATGCTGCGAAAAGGTTAAGTTTGTTGCCGATGGAAGCTGGACGTTTTTTGCCGATGTGCCGGTAAGGATGTTGCTGATGGGAGTTGGATGACTCTTGCCGATAAGAATTGATTGGTGAAGACAAGTTACCAGAAGTACAAGGTTGCCGATCGGAAAGTATTGCCGATGCCGATGGATATGGAGTGCCGATGGGCACAGGGTGACTTGGCGGTTGACGTCAGTAAGGGATTGCTGATGGCGAAAGAAGGAGGTCGCGGATTGAAGGAATCCGCCGATGGAAAGTTTTCATCGAAGAGAAGACATAAGGAAACTGGTGATCTCATACCAGTATTGTTATAGAAGTTTGAGTCCGACTCTTGCACGAGTCGTTTATTTCCTTAAAAATAGAAGTGTCTGTTTAGGAAAATAGTATTGTTATTTGGGTCCGACTCCTGCGTGGGTCAGTTATTTTCTTAAAATAGAGTTTTGTTTAGGAAAGATACGAGTCGTGTCTTTATACAACTCTCCACGCGGGAGTATAAATATGTGCCCAAGGGTTGCGTGAAAAATAATCAATCAATACATCAAACAAATCAATTACTCTTATTTACCTTTACTGCAATTTACCCTTTTATTGCATTAGCCTTAGTTTATCTACGAGTTCTTCAAGCTTCGACAGGCTGCATCTCTTCGATCTCCGTCAAAACCTTGCAAGTTCCGCGTGGGAGTATTCTGAGCTTTGACATCCGGGCGCATCGCTGTTGTCTCGTTCAGCTCTGCTCTAGTTATCCTGATCAATTCCGAGTCTTGACATCCGGGCGTATCGCCGTTGTCTTGTTTGGATTTTGTTCTAGTTATCGTCTTTGTCGATTAACTGGTCAAATCGACTGGCACACCTTTGGATATCGAATTCGGGTAAAAACCCGAGGTGTTCGCAGATCCTGACGCTTTTTGTGTCAACACCTCTTTTGACACACCCAGTGGGACCAATTATACATCTATCATGGGTGATAACTCCGACGTTAACCAAAGGAACGTCATTGAAGTCTCTGAGGCCGATCTAAAAGATGATCAGAGGCTGGCTATGGAGCGGGCTATGGAGGAGTACAAGCAATTGTATCTGAAGTCCTTCAGCCTAAGCAGGAGCGGCGAAGCCATCCAGAAGCAAGATCCGCCGTTGCCACGGCAGGTCACATATGATGCCAATCCTGGTAAGTTGTAAGAGATAGTTAATTTTGCTTTAAATCAAGCATTAATTAGCCACTCCAATGTGTTGTCCAATACTGTGTACAATGCTGTTATGCAATCGTTCAAAGAAGGACATGCACCCCAATATGTTGGTCCAACGTATTACCAACCTAGATCGGCATCTATAAACCCATCGGCAGCCCCAATGGCGTCTTCCACTCCCGTGGATCCGTCTGCCGATGTGGCTACACCGCCAAGACCAAGTCCTGAAAGTGTCACCAAGCTTAGTGCAGATCCAGTGGCATCGACAATGGCGGGACCTGCTATCCAGAATCATCTAGCTCCTGCCAACTGGTGGGGTCACGGTATGTCTTCAAATCCATCTGCTGGTTCTAATCTGGTGCAGGGAGATAGTTCAGCTTGGAAGGGCTCCATGGCATCGGTAATGCAATCACAGCCGGTGATCCCTATGATGCATTACTCTACGTCCTCTTCAACCGTACAAGTGTCATCAGAAGATTTCCAAGTGATTCCTAAAATACCTCTGATGCCACCATCGGCAAACTCTATGCCGATGCAACACACTATAGCAACTGGAAGCCAACCTACGCTAGTAAATCCTCAGGCCAGGGTAATAGCACATCAAGGTAACCAATTTGTTGATTACTCCAAGGTGCAGGAGCAGTAGGTGCCAGTCAGCTATCAGCCATCGGTAAGTCACAAGCCGATGATTTATAATCCTGGATGGACTAGTCAGCCGCCGGTTCAACAGCCTGGCGTATTAATATATCAGTATGGAAGTCCAACAAGCACTCAGAGTGGACCATCGGTACAGCAACCGATGAATATGATGACACAACATAACCCAGTAAGTGTGCAAAACTATCCATCGGTAAATCAGCCGATGCATAACGTCCAGATGACTGGTGTTGCGCCCGTGACAACTACTCCGCATCATCTCCTACCAAGACCTGAAGGGGCGCATCAGCCGGCTCTACCAGTCAACAACAAGCCAATGAGTCGGCAAGAGCAGGATACATATTGGACCGATAAGATTGCCGAAGTGATGAAAGAACAATTCGGCATTAAGCCTAAGGTTAACACATACTCTTATCGGACGCCATATCCTCCGTCGTATGACTTAATTCCTCTCCCGAATCGGTACAAAGTGCCTGATTTTACCAAATTCTCTGGCCAAGATGACACGTCAACAATGGAGCACATTAATCGCTTCATTATCCAGTGTGGAGAAACTACCAGCAGAGAAGAGCTAAGAGTGAGATTGTTCTCATCATCATTATCTGGATCGGTATTCACATGGTTTATTTCATTGCCTCCAAACTCTGTAATCACATGGGCCGATCTAGTGAGGCAGTTTCATAAATATTTCTTCGCTAGCATACATGAGAAGAAGATTACCGATTTGGTTAAGCTGAGGCAACGTAACGACAAATCGGTGGAAAACTTTGTTCAGAGGCTGCGAGACGTAAAGAACAAGTGCTACAGCCTGGTACTTGATGATCGACAACTGGCAAATTTGGCTTTCCAAGGACTACTGCCGCATATCAAAGATAAGTATGCGTCTCAAGAATTTGGAAGCCTAAGTCATCTGGTGCAAAGGTTGCCGATCAAGATATCAAAACCTTTGAACCTAGGAAGACTTGGAATAAGAAGGTGACCTTCATCGGACAAGAACAAGATTCCGGGTCAGATGAAGAGCTAAGTATCGGTGCGGCCGAATGGGTGAAGGATAAGAAATCTGTGTCTTGTCCGTTCGGCCAGAAAGAAGCTGAAAGGTTCACCTTTGACATCACCAAGGCCGATAGGATGTTTGATTTATTACTTCAAGAAGGGCGAATCAAGTTAGCGCCTAACCAAGTAATTCCATCGGCCGAAGAGCTCAGAAAAATCAGGTATTGCAAGTGGCACAGTGCAACTTCGCACAGTACCAATGACTGCAAAGTATTCAGGCAGCAGTTGCAGTTAGAGATTGAATCTGGATGAATCAAATTTGAAAATTCTAAAGTCCAGAAACCGATGAAGATTGATCAGCACCCGTTTCCAAATAATATGGTGGAAACTAGTGGAAAAACTAAAGTGCTGACATCGGAAGCTGCCAGGAAGAATGCGTCAGTAGATCCCAACCATCAAGTGGCTGAGCGCGATGAGAGGAGGTTTGCCGATGACAGAAAGGGCAAGAGAGTTGCCGATGAAAATAACAGTGCCAAGAGGGCTCCTAGTGTTGTAATCACGCATAGGCAGCCAAAACAAGATCATCGGCAATCGCAAGAAGAGCGGCATCAGCAGGAAGAAGAGGAGTACCAGGAGGGGCTTCGACATAGGGACCACTGGAAGTGTCCCTTCTTCGTTCACTGTTGGGAAGAAGGCATCAAACTACCCACTGCCGATAATTGTCCTAAATGCAATGGGTACTACCCTACCGATCGGTCAGAAAAGAAGCCTCGCTTTGACGATCGGATATCCAGGTATGCTAGGCCGCTCAGAGAGAAGAAATCGGCACACGACCGACTGGGGGGCAAGCTCAGCGCACATAACAGGCTTGGCAGGCGTGTTGATTAAGAGGAGCTGGAGGAGATGGCCAATGCAAGAGTGCCTGATGAAGAAATATTCTCCAGAGATCCAAACATCAGGAGTGGTGCCGATGCAAACAATGAGAGGCAGCACCAACCTGTCTGGAAAACCAAGCTTCCTCAGTGGTGCCCTAAGGGTCTAACCAAAACTCAGAAAAGGAGAATTCAGCGCGAACGCCGAAATGACTTGTATGACAATGAAGATCCTTCAAGGGAAAAGCGGTGGAGGCCAAAGCGCAAGGATAGGGATCCATCGGCAGAAATTAATATGGTCGTCATATTGCCGATGGAGTTCATGGCGCCTATCAGGGATGATGAGGAAACTGCTGAGATGGATCAATTAGTGTTGGATCCGATGACAGTTGTCTTTGAGAAACCTGCCGATGATGAAAGGCAGCATCTAAGGGCTCTATTTGTTAAGGGCAAAATGGATGGACAGCCTGTGACAAAGATGTTGGTGGATGGTGGGGCGTCAATCAACATAATGCCATATGTCATGTTCAGAAAGCTTGGAAAAGGCGACGAAGACTTAGTCAAAACGGACATGAAGCTCAAAGATTTTGAAGGCAATGTGTCACCAGCTATGGGAGCCATATGTGTTGAATTAACCATCGGCAGCAAAACTTTGCCGACGACATTTTTTGTAATCAGTAGCAAAGGCACCTACAACTTGCTCCTAGGAAGGGATTGGATCCATGCCAATTGTTGTATTCCTTCTACCATGCATCAGAGCCTTGTGCAGTGGGTCGGAGACAAGATTGAAGTCGTCCGAAGTGAGGCCCCATCGATCGTTGCGTCGGCAGAATCGGAAACTTATAAGCAGACCAGGTGCATATCCGGTGAAGCTTGGGACACAAAGTTCTTCAAAGTTGTCGATTACCGCATTACGCCGATCCAAGCAGTCGGTCCTGAAGAAGAGTTTTAATGGATCGGTTCGCTGATGATGGAAAACTGGGACAGGGCTTCACATCTGCCGATGATTTACTCGAGATAGACATCGGCAATGGTAGTAAACATAGGCCTACTTTTATTAGTGCTAAGTTAGATTCCCAATGTAAACAACGGTTAACCAATTTATTAAGGGAATATAAAGATTGTTTTGCTTGGGATTATACAGAAATGCCTGGTTTAGACCGATCGATAGTCGAACATCGGTTACCTATCAAGTCTGGTTTCCAACCACATCGGCAGCCTGCACACCGATGCAATCCTACTATTCTACCTGACATTAAGGTTGAGATTACAAAGTTAATTGAAGCTAGATTTATTCGGCAATGCTGATATGCCGAATGGATTTCTAATGTGGTTCATGTGTATAAGAAAAATGGAAAACTTCATGTTTGTATTGATTTCAGGAATCTTAACAAGGTTACACCGATGGATGGCTACCCGATGCCCGTCGCCGATCTGCTGATTGATGCTGTTGCTGGACATCAAATCATTAGCTTCATGGATGGCAATGCTGGATACAATCAAATATTCATGGCTGAAGAAGACATATCCAAAACTGCTTTCAGATGTCCAGGTCATGTCGGTTTATTTGAATGGGTTGTCATGACTTTTGGCTTGAAGAATGCCGGTGCTACTTATCAGAGAGCAATGAATTTCATCTTTCATAAGTATATCGGCACGATAGTCGAAATCTATATTGATGATGTGGTGGTTAAGTCCGGAGATTTTGGGAAGCATCTTGCCGATTTGCAAAAAATATTGGAATGCACAAGGGAGCATGGGTTAAAGATGAATCGTAACAAGTGTGCATTTGATGTATCGGCAGGTCAGTTTCTAGGTTTTATGGTGCATCAAAGAGGCATTGAGATCGGCAGAAAATCTATTGATACAATTAACAAAGTGGTTGCTCCTACAAACAAGACTGAGCTGCAATCCTTGATCGGCAAGATTAATTTTATTAGAAGATTTATATCCAACTTATCTGGTAAGATTAAATCTTTTAGTCCATTGTTAAAGTTGAAAGCCGATTAAGAGTTTACATGGAAAGAGGAGTAACAGTTAGCCTTGGAAGAGATCAAAAGATATTTATTAAACCCTCCAGTCTTGGTTCCACCTCAACACGGGAAGCCTTTCAGGTTGTATTTATCTACCGATGACGGTGTTATCGGATCAGCCTTAATTCAAGAATTTGAAGGGAAAGAACGTGTGATTTATTATTTGAGCAGAAGGTTAGTGGATGCTGAAACCAGGTATTCGGCCATAGAGAGATTGTGTCTATGTTTATATTTCTCTTGCGTAAAAGTAAGGCATTATTTGTTGTCGGCTGAATGCACTGTTATCTGCAAAGATGATGTGGTTAAGTATATGTTGTCGATGCCGATATTAAGTGGGAGAATCGGCAAATGGATTTGGCACTTTCAGAGTTTGATCTGAAGTATGAATCGGCTAAGGCAGTTAAGGGTCAGGTAATGGCCGATTTTGTTACTCAGCATTACAATATGATAAGCTCTGTAGAGATTGCTCCTTGGACTTTATTCTTTGATGGGTCTATATGCAAAGAAGGGGCAGATATCGGTGTTCTCTTAATTTCACCCCGAGGACTGAAGTATGAAATCTCGTTGCCGATTGTTGCTACGTCAACAAACAATCAGGCTGAGTATCAGGCTTTAATAAAAGGGTTGGAATTACTCAGAGAAGTGCGTGCCAATGCCGTTGAAATCTTTGGTGACTCTATGTTGGTGATCAACCAATTGATTGGGGTTTATGAATGCCAAAGTGAAGTGTTGATTGCACACCATGAGAAGTGTTTGCAATTATTGAAAGAATTCAAAGAGTATCGCCTTGAACATATTCCTAGGTTGCATAATGAATAGTTCAATCGGTTGGCACAGAATGCTTCAGGATATCAGCCGATTCAGGAAGTCATGACATCGGTAATGGTTACCGATGACTGGAAAAAGGAAATTGCCGATTACTTAAGAGATCCATCTAAGAAGGTTGAAAGGCGTCTAAGATTCCAAGCCACCAAGTATGTGCTCCTTGACAATGAATTGTATTATCGGACAATTGATGGAGTCTTGCTCAGATGCCTTAGTAAAGAGGAATCAAAAGAATTGATGGGCGAGATCCATGAGGGCGTGTGTGGAGCACATCAATCGGCATTCAAAATGAAGTGGATGATTAGGCGGAATGGATATTATTGGCTGACAATTCTTGAAGATTACTTCAACTATTTTAAAGGGTGCCAAGATTGTCAGAAGTTTGGTAATGTCCAGAGGGCACCTACATCGGCAATGAATCCTATAATCAAGCCTTGGCCATTTAGAGGATGGGCTATTGATCTCATCGGCCAGATTTATCCACCGTCAAGCAAGGGGCATAAGTTTATACTTGTTGCTACTGATTACTTCACGAAGTGAGTGGAGGTGATTCCTTTGAAGAAAGTAACATCGGCAAACATGATAGATTTTGTAAAAGAACATATTGTTTACCGATTTGGTATTCCTCAAACTATTACTACCGATTAGGGAACCATGTTCACATCGGGAGAGTTTGATAAATTTGCTACTAGTATGGGGTTCAAGGTATTGAATTCTTCTCCTTATTATGCTCAAGCTAACGGTCAAGCTGAAGCAACTAATAACGAAGTCATTAAGCTTATCAAATGCAAAATTGAAAAGAACCCTAGAAGGTGGCATGTAGTGTTAAATGAATCCCTATGGTCGTATCGGATGGCTTGTCATGGTGCAACCAAAGTTTCGCCGTATCAGTTGGTCTATGGACACGATGTTGTCCTGCCTTGGGAAGTTAAAACTGGTTCCAGGCGTTTATCTTTTCAGGATCAATTGACAGCCGATGAATATGATACTCTTATGAAAGATGAGTTGGAAGACTTAGAGGGTCATCGGTTGAGGGCTCTGATCAACATTGAAGAGAATAAGAAAAGGGTTGCTAGATGGTATGACAAGAAGGTAAAAGTGAAGCAATTTGTCGATGGTGATCTGGTATGGAAGTTGATTTTACCGATTGGGACTAAGAGTTCTAAGTTTGGAAAATGGTCTCCTAATTGGGAAGGTCCTTATCGGATAAAACAGTCTGCTCCTGGCAATGCTTATATTTTAGAAACTCTCGAAGGAGTTGCATTCTCCAGAGCAATCAACGGTAAATACTTGAAGAAATATTACCCTAGTATTTGGGTAGACGCATAGAGTGCTTGTTTGAACGCCGATGAAAGAAAAGGTTACAAAACATCGGTGAAAGAGTACTAACATTATATTACAGAGCAAAAACAAGTGTTAATGATTACATTTGTCGATATGATGAATTGTAACGAATTACAACAAGGATTGGATCGCTGATATCGCACGTAGGCGAATTTGCTCTATTGCTTCCATCTCCCTGGCATCATCATCGGCAGACCCTCCGATTGGTTTGATCTTCTTCTTCAGCGTGATAGCTTGTCGAGCATTTGCGTCTCTTTCTTGTCGCAAAGCCTTGATGGTATCGGGCAGTTGAGCTTTCTTCTGGCTGGCTGCGCTCAAGGCTTCCTCCACCCTTCTTAATTCCGCCTGCAGCTCTTCCCTCCTTGCCGTTAGGTGAACTATCTCTTGCTCAAGATTAGCGCCGGAGGCTTCTACTTGGCCGATGTTCTTATGCTTCTCATCGGCAATTTGCTTGAACTTGAGCATTTCCTCTGTAAGCTTAGATTGAGCGTTCCTATCGGCAATGCGGCGCGAGACCCATTGGTATTGGAGTTGGCGGCTCTCGAGGAATGCTGCTTGGAAGAGGATTTCTTCTATATCAGCAGACAGGTGGCCTTGGATGTCTTTGAAAGCTGCCTTTGCTGCAGTAGAGTCTTGGACGAGCTGGGATGTGTTTTGTTGCAGCAGAGAGAGCAATGCTTCAAGCTTGAATTTGACCTCTGCCGATAAAGCTGGAGCAGAGCTTTCTTCGTCCTCGTCTTCATCGGGAAAGTTGATGGCGAAGGAAAATAAGTTGTTTGCTGCAGCAGAACCTTCTTGATCTTCGTCTTCGCCAGGGAGGTTGATGCCGAAAGAAAACAAGCTATCGGGAGAGTCTTGGGCCTGAAAAGAAGAAAGCTAAAATTTGCCGATCGTAAATTTGTATTGCAAGTTTTTAGATAATTGGCTTACCATCTTGAAACGGATCTCTTGTCTGGGACTTGGAAAGGCCGTTGGTGCGGCTTCATCTTGGAGATCGGCAGCAGTTGCCGATGAGCACGCTTCCGTAGGAGGAGCGGTTGGTGTTGTAGGTGCTGTTGTTGGCAGTGTTTCTGCTACAGCGGCTGGCTCCTGTGGCGGCGATGTTGTCCTCTGATCAGGAGTCTCATCAGGTACAGGTGTTAGTGCCGATACCGATGCTGTTGTAGCCGGTTCCTGCGGAGGTGTTGCCTGGTCGGGAGTTTCGTTCATCGGCTGCTCGAGAATGGACGCCGACGATGGTTCTGCCGTTGGTGCGTTGGCGGTCGATGATGGCTCTACTGTTGGTGCATCAGTAGCTGGAGTAGCTAGCCTCAGATGCCTCTTCTTCCTCGGAGCAGCAGTCGGTGAGCCGGCCCATTTCGATTGCGAAGCTTGGGGGGCATCGGCAGCAGGAGTTGGGGAGGTTGGTACATTTGCAGCAGCTGCCGATGACCTCGCTGCCTGAAGAATGCTTGGTGCAAGTTACATAGAATAAATATTGCCGATGAGCAGTTTATGATTGGTGTAAATGAAAGTGAAACTTACTGCGAAAACTCACGCCAAAATGGCAGCGGCAGCCGATGGAGTAGCAGTGGTCGTTGCAAGCGTCGACCTTGGCTTCAGGGTGACCTTATGGACCCTCTGAGGAGTGAAGGCAGCCAGTGTAGGAGCATTATTGCCGATGATTGATACTGGGCTCATCACTCGAGGACGGAAGGGCTTGCCACTCCTGCTTATTTTGGGGATTGGGTCATCAACCTGTTAGGCGAAAGAAGGTCAGATACCGATGATAAAAAGTAAATAACAAGAAATGCATTGGAATAAAAACTTACCACATCATCGGGAATGACGTAGTCGGCGTCAATCAAATGTCGATAATGGTGCGATGATTTGGCAAATAGTTGATTTCTCCATTCTTGCCACTAGAACTTGTATTCTTTCGTGATAAAAGATGTTGGTGCCCAGGAGGATAGATCAATGTCTGATGTATCAGCATCGGGAGGTAGATTGACGACCTTGTTCCAGTCCATGGCGCTGGAGATGATTTGTCTTGGTTTTACAACCTTGGCATAGCAGAGCTTGATCGGTAGTTGGCCGAATGCCAGTTGTCTTGCCGCTACCGATGGGTAATAGAATTCGAAGGATGGAGGAGCATTCTTCCCAATTCCGAAAATGTTAATTGGAATAGCTCGGGGAACAATGCTGGCCTTCATGATCACTTCATTCTGAGGCACGTTCCCATCGGTGAGGTTGAATAGCAAGGGAAATCGGTTATCCTCGTCGATGTAAGGCCACCAAAGCCGTTCTGCAGCAGGGATTCCGTTGTAGAACTTTTGGAAGAATCTGTCGAACTGGTCTGCATCTGCATCGGTCCCTGGCAGCACTATGATGGCCTCCCCAAAGTTAAGTGGAGGACGAGTTGCCGATTCATCATCACCAAATACATAGTTTTCCGATATATCCCTCGGAAATTGCTGAGTGAATAGGTCAAATTGGAGGACCTTATACATGTGTGCATTCAACCACATATTTACGAACCACCAAGGACCCCCAAGGTTACCGATGGACTCACCCAACAGAAGTTTCTTGGACACTTGGTGTAGAAGACGGTATACCGATCCAAGGAGATATCGTCCGAGAGGGAGTTTTGTTCCATCGGCTAGGAGTTCTCCTGCCGGGAGGTACATTGTGGTAGGTCCGACAATTTTGCCACAGAAGATAAATTTTTCTAGCCACATGTTCAAGAAGGTGGCGTGCTCCCTCTGACCTACCGATCCAGTCTTCTGGTATTCCTGGATGTAACCAGTCCAGCCGCCGATGTTGCGTGTATTCACTTTATACTCGGCTTTCCTGTTGAACAGTGCAGGGGTATCGGCAGAGGAAACATCTAGGCCGGTAAGCATATGCACATCGGCAAGGGTGGGGGTGGCAGGTCCATGTCTGAATAAGAAAGCATTCATTGTATCAGACCAGAAGTAAGAGGCTGCCATCATCATGTTCTCATTCTTCTCCATATCGGCAATGGAGAGCCTGATGCATTGGTCTAGGTTACGCTCTGACCAGTAAGCTTGCTGTGTTCTGATTACTCTAAGGTACCAGTTCTTCCATCCCTTGGTGGGTCTAGGCCATGAACGGAAGGCGTCTTTCCATAATCCTAGTCTAAAGCACTCAGATTTGAAGGGGATGCGGTTGGTCTCGGCATTAATCAGATTGGTGGGATCAGGGTGTCCCATTGGGCCTAAGCAGTTGAAACTGAATTGCTCGATTGGGATAACTACCTTGTTGTACAGTTCCTAGGTTTCGGAAAAATCAAAGAAAGAAAGGGGAAAAGGATTATAAAGTAATACGGAAAGGGAGCTTGCAGAAGATGAGGTAAGGAGAGAACAGATTTAACCTGGGGATGTCGAAGTGGATCGCCATCGGTGCTGTTCGAGTTCTGCTGGAGGAGGATGCCGCCGCTTGAGTTCACGAGACTTTTCTTCGGGGTCGCCGCTGGAGTCGCCGCCGAGGTTGAAGACGAGGGCAGGTGAAAGTGAAAATGGGCTCAGGGTAAAGAACAAATTGGATGATGGTAATTTTTGTAAGCCTGGTCAGGGGTATTTTAGAATTTTCTTCGTACTGAGCAGGAATGCGGAAGGGTATGCAATATGTATGTGCGGCAATCGAGGAGGTGTGATTGGATTTATAACTGTTCATGCTGTAGTTGCGGAATTTTGTTAATAAATTGCGGTTTTGCACGCGGTGATCGAGAAAGTCGTGCGGTCATCTTGGAGGGAACAGTTATAGTAGAGAGAATTTCAGCGCGTAAAATATTCTACACTCCGAAATTGGGAGGCATGTGTTGACACCGTTTTTCGGCACGTGTCAAATGAGCTAAGACTTGCATCGATCGGTAGCCGTTTTTCCATCGGCATCGGGAAATTATCAGTCAATGTTACCAATGAAAGTAGATGCTGCGAAAAGGTTAAGTTTGTTGCCGATGGAAGCTGGACGTTTTTTGCCGATGTGCCGGTAAGTATGTTACTGATGGGAGTTGGATGACTCTCGCCGATAAGGATTGATTGGTGAAGACAAGTTATCAGAAGTACAAGGTTGTCGATCGGAAAGTATTCCGATGGGCATGGAGTGCCGATGGGCACAGGGTGACTTGGCGGTTGACGTCAGCAAGGGATTGCTGATGGCGAAAGAAGGAGGTCGCGGATTGAAGGAATCTGCCGATGGAAAGTTTTCATCGAAGAGAAGACATAAGGAATCTGGTGATCTCATACCAGTATTGTTATAGAAGTTTGAGTCCGACTCTTGCACGAGTCGTTTATTTCCTTAAAAATAGAAGTGTCTGTTTAGGAAAATAGTATTGTTATTTGGGTGCGACTCCTGCGTGGGTCAATTATTTTCTTAAAATAGAGTTTTGTTTAGGAAAGATACGAGTCGTGTCTTTATACAACTCTCCATGCGGGAGTATAAATATGTGCCCAAGGGCTGCGTGAAAAACAATAAATCAATACATCAAACAAATCAATTACTCTTATTTACCTTTACTGCAATTTACCCTTTTATTGCATTAGCCTTATTTTATCTATAAGTTCTTCAAGCTTCGACGGGTTGCATCTCTTCGATCTCCGTCAAAACCTTGCAAGTTCTGCGTGGGAGTATTCTGAGCTTTGACATCCGGGCTCATCGCTGTTGTCTCGTTCAGCTCTCCTCTAGTTATCCTGATCAATTCCGAGTCTTGACATCCGGACGTATCGCCGTTGTCTTGTTTGGATTTTGTTCTAGTTATCGTCCTTGTCGATTAACTGGTCAAATCGACTGGGACACCTTTGGATATCGAATTCGGGTAAAAGCCCGAGGTGTTCGCAGATCCTGACGCTTTTTGTGTCAACGGGATTCAAGTCCTCGACTTGATACGGGTGCTCGTATTTTCCTGGATTTATTTCAGGATTTAACGACGTTATGCTTTAAGTGGTATGTGATGCCCCCGTCAACAGCGATGTGGTGACTTCGTCAATCTTGAGATCTGTCGGCTCAGTTCTTTGAAGGTGCTCATAGGGGTAGGGTTAGCGTACGTGTGTTCATAGGGGTAAATGTGCTTGCGTGTGGGCGTCATCGTTGTACTGTGTAATTTGAAGAAAAAAAAGATCTTTATAGGCAATCAAACCCATCTAAATTTTACTCCACAAATTAATCTAAATGCAAACTAATACAAACAACCATATACTACTTGTAGCCAGCGGCTAGAGCAAACTGCCCGGAGACGGAAAGATAGTGGCGTTAACGTGCGCCGGCCCGGCGCGGCAAGTGTTGCATGCAGCATGCTCTCTCGCGTGTTCGTTGACAAATTGCAGGACTTGTACACATTCAAAGTTGTATATAGTTTATGAATCACACGTATTCTGAATATGCAGCGGCGGATTCAGGGGGGCTGGGGGCTGCAGCCCCCCTATGACCTCATGTTTCCATTAATTACCTATAAAATACACTTATTTCTTCACTAAATCTCTATAAAATTCATCAATTTCTCTATTAAATCTCTATAAAATTCACTAAAATCTTCATTTTTAATTATAATATGAACTTAGATACTAAGTATTAGCCCTAAATTTTTATTGTTAATCACCATTTTTGTTACTTAGCCCCTCTTTAATCGCATCCTGAATCCGCCACCGTGAATACATACTGAACATGTCAACTAGAGTGCGATGGAGTGGTCGGGCATCCTAGGCGACGACGTCAACACTCAACAGTGATTCGATCAATGCATGGTTGACGGCCAATTAAAATGGCTACGGCCGTTGGTTTACAGGGTCTTGCAGCTGACGAGCGTTGCAGCCCAATTGCATGCCATGCACTGTTCCTGCCGCTGAAAACATGGAAGCATGGACGACATACGCGGTAGATTCAGAGGACAACAACGATCACACAGCCTGGTGCCTGCAGCCTGCGGGAACGGGAGAGTACGACTAGTACGACGAGTTAAGCTAGCAAGTTTTGGTTTGCTCCTAAAAAATCATACTACTGATCCTGTTTATCGATGAGTTTCTCAGCAATGTTGGAAAGCACGGCGAGTACGGAGTACCTGGGCTCCCTAGTACGGTCATCTTATTATTATCCTATACCATATTGATGGTCTGCGGTCTGTACAGGCGTGCTCCCTCTCTTGTTTTTTTTTAGAATATCTTTAACTAATTTTATATAAAATAATAATATTTATAGTATATAATTAATATTATTAGATAGATCTTTGAATCTATATTTATAATAAATTTATTTAGAGATATAAATATTATAAGTATTTTTCATACATATAGTCAAAACTATAGCACGGAAACAAAAACGACACTTATTTTTAGGACGAATGAAGTAATCACGGAGAATGAGAAAAACCAAGGTGATTTAAGGGAACTTCTACATCTCCTTTTAAAATATAAGATATTTAATTTTTTTCTAGACACATAGTATTTATTATACACTTAGATATATATTTTTAGAAAAAGGAATATACACTTAGATATATATTAGGTTTAATAATATATCCAAAAAAAATTAAATATCTTATAATTTAAAATGGACGGAGTATCAATGTTCGTGCTATGGAGTCTCATGAATGGAACGAAAGGAAAACTATAGAGTTTTGGACTCAGAAGCTTTCCTTCTGGCAGTCAGGATGACGTGGATGTAGCACAATCTACTTGCATTTTTTTTTAGTATATCTTTTGAAAATGCAAATTATTGCGCCAACGAATATTCGATTCAGTTACAGAAGCAAAACAATAATTGTGCATCTGAGTCCATATGAGACGCCAGAGAACTAGGGTCGTATTTCTTTACTCCAATTGGAAGGACCTTGAGAACAAAAATTTTCCCTAAAATTGTTTATAAAATGAAAAACGCCATTTGGGGGAACAAAGCAGACACAGCAATTAATAGCTCAGTCGCAGTTAAATCCGACTACAAAGTTTTACACATTTACGCTCAAGGTTATATGGATATTATGAACTGTTGTGTTAATGTGTTTGTTCCGGAATCTGAATCCTACTAATTCTCTTATACTATTCTCACAGGTGTGTTGTACCGTGCTGGGGTAACATCATCTTAATCCAACCCATGTACTGTAGTATATTATTGGTGACGAGGAGCAATCGCTAACGTAAGCAGGCACATTGTAAGATCTGGATTTTATTTATTTAGAAATGACCAAGTGTGCAGACTCCCAATTAGATTAGTTGCCGGAATGAACGATGTGACTTATCACCCACTCGCCCGTACAGATGCTTCAAGAGTTCACATCGTTGTATTATATAGTATAGTATTAGAGTGTTTGCAAGCAAATCAGCTAATGCTTAGGTCACATCATGTGTGACGTGCAAGATAGCTTTTTTAATCATCAAGACCATCTTCTAGTCTCTGTTTTGCTTTAAAAAATAATGCTAGTTTGTCAAAAGGCCGTTTTTGTTCCACTGCAATTAAGAGACGGGGCAAATTTGTTTCCAGAAGCCCATTAGCTAAAACCACCAGGAGGCCCAGATTATCCCCTGCTTTGGAGATGACTACACCATATAGTTTTTAATAGAAAAAAAAATCCACATTACCTCCATCAACTTTCCCAAATCCAGTTTTTCTCCTAAACTTCAAAACTGAGAAAAATGCCTTCAACTTTTCAAATCGTTCATCTTACCTCTCTGACCCCGTTATAAGCAATTTTGAAGGTGGTTTTGTCTTTTTATTTTTTATTTATTTTGGCTAATTTTTTTTAAAAAATCATAGTAAATCACAGAAAAATAACAAAATGAAAAAAATTCAATTTTGTTACTCCAATGAATAGATCTACACAGTGAACCGATAATATTGTATGCTTTATTACCAAGTTTTTGTTGTAGCTTTAGATCTATGTTTTTATGTAATTAATTGGAATAATTCATAGATGCAATTGTATTTAAATATAAAGCTATGAATTATTCCAATTAATTACTAAAAAACAGACATCTAAATCTATAAAAAAACTTGTACTAAAGCATGTTGTATTATATATTAATTATGTAGATCTACTCATGTGGAGTTCAATAAAATTAGATTTTCCATTTAATAATTTTTCTGTAATTTACTATATTTTTTAAAGATTTAGCCAAAATAAATATAAAAAAAACCCCACCTTAAAAACCACTTATAACGGACCAAGAAGGTAAGATGAATAATTTAAAAAATTAAGGGAGATGTTTTGTTCAGTTTAGAGTTCAGAAGAAAAAATGAACTTTCACGAAAGTTGAGAGGTAACGTGGACTTTTACCCTTTTAGACGATTTCGTTGGGCCATTGAAGAAAAGCCTAAGGCCCCGTATGGAAAAAGGAGATCTTCATCCAACCTTTCTATGACAATTGTTTATACAAATCATTGCAAAATTCATGCGTTCCAACTAACTAACGCTTGAGAAACCCAAGTTATCAGTACATAATGTCTCTCTTTTCTTTAAAAAATCACAACTTAACATGACACGTTGAATTACACTGTAGTCATTTAATTATTTTATTTATAATGTACATATTTATAAATTCATGATAATTGGATAGCATGTTTGTATTATAATAGTTAAAATTTATTAGTTTAATTATTAGTTATAAATTTGGGCTTTGCTATATTTTAGGTGCCTGAAACATAACTTGTTTTCAGGCGACGGCTAGAAGCCTTCGTATCTCCATCTGAGACTCAAAATCTACCCTACTAATTCACCATCTTTTTCTTTCCTAGGTCCACTAAAAAAAAACCCCCACTGTCATGGCTCTCCTTCACACACCTCAGATTATGTACCCAGAAAAACAACTCTATTAAAATCAACCATCTAGATTCTTTCTTACTATTCTCTCACCTTACTCACTCAGATCTAACGGTCAATATCATGTGTATCATCATTCATCACTCATCCCATGCCCGCCCACCGCCCCGCACGAAATGAGCGGGCAGGGATCGAATCTCACGCCCCCTTCTTTCTCCATCGCAATTTCTCTATTATTTATCTCTCCTCCATGCCCACGCCTAGCCCGGCGGTTCCCACGCCACGCCCGCTCACCTGACCCTTCTTGGCGACGGCGCTCTAGTCCCTGGCGGAGACGCCGCTGCGCCAGTCGAACTCGAACGCGACGGTGGCAGGTGGGCGGTGATCGGGCGCCCAGAAGCAGGTGAGGTAGTCGCCGGCGTCGGAGGCCGTGAAGGCGAAGTTGTCCGAGTGCACGTTCTCCGCGTAGTGTAGGGTGTTGCCGTAGGGCGATGTGACCCGCAGCGAGATGCGGTGGGAGTCCGAGAGCTGCTGCTGCTGGGATCGCGGCGACGAGGAGGAGGAGGAGGAGGCGCCGTCGTCGGGGGCCATGACGTTGTACTTACCGACGGCCATGGCACCGACCTTGATGTCGTCGGAATCGATGCACTTGGTGTGGCCCGAGAGCAGGTCGAAGCAGAGGGCACCGGCGGGGGCCGCGGTCGCGAGGACGAGCAGGAGGAGAGGCACGAGGGACCCGCGGACACGCGCGGCCATGGCGGGGTAGATCGAGGGAGCGCCGCGGTGTTCGATCGAGGAAGGCGAAGGCCTCGCACCAACAGTCTGGGCCCTTTTGCTCTTCCTGCTGTAATACATACGGTACGAGTACCGAATACGTACGTATGACGCAACTTGTGGACGTGTTGACAGTGTCCTTCGATCGATGTGCAGTACTGTACGATATTATGCTATCAAATACAGTATAGTACATATTACATGTAACGTAACAAACACTGTCACAAATTGTTGGTCAGATTATTTGAATTCGTGTTCTCTTCGTTTCCCGTAAATATACTTGGGACCAAGTTTATCGTCGCCACTGGTTCAACGAGCAGAGCTCCTGACCACTTGCGGTTTTTATGTATAGCCTTTTTAGATTGCGCCTTCGCTTTCTAAAATGAATATTGATTTTTGAATGTCATATATATGATAATTAGGCATGGCCCAAAAACACTCGGTAGCTTTTGAAAAACCAAAGAACTTTGTAAAACCAAAGTATTTCCCCAATACTTAAAATATATACTTTACATCGAAACAGATTTACATGTATTACTATTTCTGAGTAATGTGGCCATTGATTTGACTTTTAATTTAGACAAAAGAAAAAAAAACATACATCAATTTGATGGTACGAAGAACCGTTGAAGAAGGCTGGAGTTTTTTTTTGGCTCATTCAGGCTATATAATATGCATAGTTGAGCAGATATAGCATTGTAAGGTTTCTCTTATCACTTTTTTAGTCAGATATAGAACTTGTGTAATTCAGTGTACAATATATTGTGAGTATAAGACAAGATGACCTTTGTTTGTAAGCATGGTTATTTCATGATCGAATACCTGGGTGATCATCTTTGCACAGTATGGAGTCATCAAAATCTCTATGTCTACTACATATAATGTACCAAATTTTTTTTTTCTAAAGCCACACACCAAAATAATCATAAACTATCCCCACAGTCATTATCTTTCCTAACCTCTCCTGAACGCACCCAAACAAATTTACCCAAAACCAATCAAACTTTCAAACGAAGGGATCAAATCTATTCTAATCACTCTTTTTTCTCTTACTCACTCAACTCCAACGGATCAGCTTGTCCGGATCAAACCTCATCACTCATTCCCCTTGCGACGGCACAGCCCACGCGTAGCATGACGGCCCACGGCTCGAGGCAGGACTCTCTCCCTCCCGACTCCTCCATCCCATCCCCCATCCATCCCTGCATCCCCTCGTGCGCGACTCTCCGTCTCACCCGAGGCCACGGCTCCTCGATCTCTCCCCCGCGCACGATCACGAGGCGTGAAAGACTCCTTGAGACCTAGACTCCTCAATCCCTCACTCACGCCGCCCCCTCCTCCCTGCTGTTGTAGGAGCAAACGCGGGCTCCCGCTGGGAAAGGCGAGGCAGATGCCCGCTGCCGGTGCCGCGCCGCGCAAGAACGCCCGCCGCCAAGGACGCCCGCCGCCGGTGCCGCGCCGACGGCCGGGACGCACGCCGCCGTGCCGCCAAGGACGCCGGCTTCCGCCCCCGGCTCTCCGGTCCGATTCGCCTAGGTAAAGTTGAGGCTCACCGCTCACTCGCCCGTGAATTCCTGATTTCCCACCTTCCTTTCAGCGCCGCTCGCTCGCTCGCCCGTGAAACCCGTGATCTCTCGCCGTACTTTTTGGTATGCCGTTGGGTTCGTTCAGTACTTCAATTTGGGCGGGTGGGTATGTCGGTGAGCTTCTGTGGATGCTGTAGACGACACCGACCTCTTCGCTGATGCGTTGAGGAGTGTCGATCTCGAGGGCACTATACCCACCTGGGATGGATTCGTCCCGCCCGCCCGCCCTAGAGAGTTTCAGTGCCTCAGGTTTGGTTTTTGTGCGGATCGTCTGATACCATTAATTGGGTCCGGCGAAGGGGGAGGCAGGCTGCTTTGTTGGTGTTGGCTAACAACAGCAAACAAAGCATGTTCCTGTGTTACACAGAGTTTCGATGTTTTTGGGTTAGAATTGTTATGGTGATGTCGGTGTTATGACCCGGGGGTCAAGACCACCAACTAGTAAATTTGTATATCGCGTGCTCCCTCTCTCAGACGTGATGCAAGATGGACACAAGGTTTATCCTGGTTCGGGCAAAGAAGGCCCTACGTCCAGCGGGGGGGATGACTTGTATTATCTCGCACCCAAACGTGCTCGTACAGGGGGGGTACAAGCTGAATTACACGGGTTTGCTCAGAGTGAGCTGCGGCCTAAGGCTAGCAGTGCTGCCCTAGGTGGTGAGTTGAATGCTCGAGGGGTCGCTCAAGCAGCGGGGTGTGGTGATCGGGGCTGAAATCCGAATGCGGAGTCGTCTGGAAACTCAGAGATCGGAGCCCCTTCCTTCTACCTCGGCGTCCCCTTTTATAGACCAAGGGGAGGTCCGAGGGTACAGGATCCTAACTGCCGCAGTATGGGTGGCGTGTCCGCGGCATAGTGCCGGCGAAGGGGCGTCGTATACTATGCTGACATGGCCTCCTCGTCCTTTTGGCGCTCCGGGTCGTGGTGGTAGTGGACGTCGCCGCGGTACGTCACGGCACAGCTTCCGCAGACGGGCGCGAATCCCACAGCCGAAGCGAGACGGGGCGGATGGGACGGGCCCCATACTGGAGTCGTTGGAGGGGGGGTCGAGCCCCTCGGTCGAGGGGGGGGGGTCGAGCCCTGCGTGGCTCTGCCGTATCCCCGAAGTCGTCGCCGAGGGCCGTACTGTTCACGTTCCAAGGGTGTCTTGTAACACCCTAAAATTTGAATAGCAAATAGATTTGAATTTGAGTTTAATTTGATTTTAATTTAAGGCATTTTTGTGAAGCATAGAATTAAATATATAAAACTAAAATTAAATCTCATGTTAGGGTTTCACATGGTTGTGCATTGCATGCCCTTGCATTTTTATTGTGTGGCTTTGCAAAACTTTGGAAAAAGGAATTCAAAATTCATTTGAAAATCATTTGCAAAATCTGAAAAATAAAAAGAAAAAGAAAACTTTACCTCCTTCTGCTTCTGGCCCGAGAGCTAACTCGGCCCACATCCCTCCCTTTCTCTCTTTCTCTCTCTCGCGGCCCAACTCTCCCCGGCCCAACACCGCGCCCGCGGCCTCCTCTCTCCCTCTGACGGCTCTGGCCCGCTGGTCGGCGCCGTTCCTTCCCCTTCTCCTTCACTGACACCGCAACCCCACGAGTCAGTCCTCCCCTCTCTTCTCCTTCTCTGTTCGTGTCCGAGCGGGACACTGCCGGACGCCGCGACGTGCCGCGCGCAACCGCCAACGCGGATTTCCCGTGTTCCCCTCCGCATCGGACTCTCCCCCGTCCTCCTTAAATAGCGCCGAGTCCCTCGCGCTGTAGCCTCATCTTCTCGCCTTGATTCGCCGCAATCGCAGCAGAGCAGAGCCGCTATCGCCGCCACCGCGTTCCGCCATCGAGCCGTCAACGTTCCGTGCGATCCCGACCTCGGTGAGTTTCCTCGAACCGCACTTCACCTTCGCGAGCTCATGGAACACACCGTCTCTCTCTCTTCTCTCCCTCCCTTGCGCCCTGTTTCTTCCCGCCGCCGAGTGCCGCTGTCGTGCCGCCGCTGATCATTGAGGGTAGCCGTCCTCGGCCGTCCTCGGGCCTCTCCAAGACTCGCAATCACCTCATGCGGTTGCGGGACACCTTCTCCCCCTCTGTTCTCTTTCTCTTTGCGCTCTGGAAGCCCGCGCCGCTGGCACAGAACCTCGCCGCCGCCGCGCCATGCCACCGGTCACCCTCGGGCTATTTCGGACCCCGCAAACCGCGTAGATGCATTCACCGTTCTTTTCTCTTTCTCCCGGTGTGTTCGTCTTGCGAAACCGAGCACCGCAGAGCCCTATCCCCTCGCGCCGCCATGCTCTGGCCGCCGGCCATGGCAACCTCCGTGCCGCTCTGCTCTGACCCGGTGAAGAACCGCCGTGTTCCCTCCCCTTCTAATCTCCTCCACCCATCTCTAATCCTACGGCTCAAGATCCACCGTACCCCTTCGCTGGCCTTTTTGCTAAAGAGCCCTCGGGCTTTTCATCCCCTTAACCCGCAGTCCCGAAGGCGTATTCCAGCAATGCGTTTTCCCTCGGGAAAACGTATTCCCTTATGAGTCTGTTTTATTCCGAAAATAAATAAAACCCTAATTTTCCCTTTCTGCCTCTAAACTTCAAATGCTTATATTTTCTTCGTTTCAAATCCAAATCGACCCGTTCGAGTTGCGTTAGATCCGTATTTTCATGCTCTATCCAATAGTATAGGTTTCACCTATGTTAATTACTTTTAAAAATCAATGAAAATTACTTTGCTAAAGCTATATCTTGCCCTTTTCAAAATCCCGTTTAATCTATAACTTCTTCGTTTTAGATCCGATTAGCGTGATTCTCGTGTCTTTGTGATCGTAGTAAAGTATAGATCTGTTTTATAACCTTTTTCAAGTCTCTTTATTGTTTATGGTGTAATGTTCTGATCATGTCTTATTTGCTTCGTGTATGATTGTTCGGATGATTGCGTGGTGATGTTGATCGAGTACAACCGGTGAGATCTTCGTTGACCAAGAGTTCTTTGCAGTAGAACAGGATCACCAAGAGCTTTGTGATCAAGGAAAGTTTAACATGGGATCATCCTTGTTACCTATTCACCATAATTCAATCTAGTCATGTTGCATGTGTCTAATTTGATTCCTATTAGATCTAGACCATAGCTTTGTTATCCTTTACCTTGTCACCATGGGTTTATATGCATATGGGTAGCTTTGCTATGCTTTACAATAATGGATCTTGAGATGAATCTTGACTAATGATATATGCAACAATGAGATAAAATTGGCTTTTGTAGCAACATGGAATAGGACCCCACTGTAGGGCAAAAGCTGGGATTTCTAATACAACCACGAGTGCTATAATGACTCTGGCTTTAGTCAAGTATAAAGATTCGTACTAGCATGTTGGCAGTTCGTGAAAGGCACCATTGCCGAGCTGGTTGCAGGGCATGTTCCAGGGTGGTTACCGTTTTGAAAGGTACCATCGAGTGGAGGCTTTGTATACCCCTTGCCCGTGGGTCCGTAGGGTCTGACAACATGTTAGGAAGACTTTTGAAAGACTTTATAGTGTTCCCTGCCCACTCACCTTGGAAGTATTATGGGAGTTATAAACCCGGGCATATGGGTAACATGGCTAGTGGGTAAAGTGTATAACCTCTGCAGAGTGTAAATCTATCATGATAGCCGTGCTCACGGTTACGAGTGGCCTGGAAAACTCACAGTGTAGATGATCATGTTGTTTAATTGTTAATGATGTTCATTAATCTTATCATGTGGTTATTAACTGGGCTATGCATAACTAAAGCTAAGTGTTGGTAAAACTTGACCAAGTTAAAAGCAACCGCAGTACAGACAGTGTCAACCTTTTGAGCTTCATAACCCTATGTTACTCTTGCTGAGCATGTAAGTGCTCACTCTTGCTTTCTCAACCCCCTTCAAATGGCTTTGAAGGCTACCGTGAGGAGTACTAGGCTAGTGGTCAACCAGTCGGCGTTCCCTGTGAAGTGGAGCTTCGTCGCGAGAGTTATCTTTATATTCCGCTGTTATGTTTAATAAATATTATTCGTTATGTAATAAGCACTCAGTGATGGTACTATTTAAAGATTTGTCGGCTTATGTGTGTGATTGATCTCTGGGCACACATGAGTTATTCATATTCAATTTTATCCTTAAAATTGGGTGTGACAGTGCTGCTGGAGTCCGTACTCGCGTAGTGGCGACACTGGTGGCACAGTTGACAGGAATCAGGGACTTGACGGAGAGTTGTTGGATTTGACTACGGACACGGGCGCCCATGGCGTTAGGTGGATTTACTTTAACCCATGCCGGGAGCAGTTGGGCCGATCGAGCCTCCCGTTCGGGGGTCGTTCGTTTGACCCCTGGTCCGTCGCTCGTCATCGAGGTAGGGTCGGAGCAGAGGCGGAGTCGGAGGGGTCAAAGTAGAGGCCGAGGGGTCGTTCGTTCGACCCCTCGTCCGTCACTTGATGTCGAGGCGGAGGGCGGGGGGTCGTTCGTTCGACCCCTCATCCGTCATTCGGCGTCAAGGTGGGCCGGCCCATGACTCGCTGCCGTAGCTGGTGCAGGGGGCCTTCACGTGATGGGCCTTTCCTTACCGACTTGAGCAGTGGGCTGGTCCCTATCTTAAAAATGGTTGCTATGTTTAGCGTTAATTTATCGAAGGGTTTAGGGTACCCCTTACCTTCGTACCCGACAGTAGCCCCCGAGGCCCCAGAGGAGTGATTGAGAACTCCTCTGGGGGCTATGATATATGTTTTCTCGGAGGGAGGAGGATTACCTGGAGGTTTTGTCCTTGACCTGCAGGGTTAGTGAGAGGTTCGATTCTCCGTGGGGTGTGCGCGAGCGCACCCCGCGGGGGTAGCCCCCGAGGCCCCAGAGGAGTGATTAAGAACTCCTCTGGGGGCCATGATACGTTGTATCGATGAGGTTTTTTAGGGATACCTGGAGATGTGGCGCCCTATCGAGGGGTCAATTCCGTTCCTTTCCCTGAAAAGAGAAGTGTTCGAGGGCGGCTGTCAAACCCTACCGAGGGCCAGCCTTCGCTCCCTCGAACATAACTGGAGTCAGAGCGCCCCACCCAAGAGGTCGACCCTGTCTGCCAGGTCACGAGTATTTTCGACCCTCTTTCGTCGAGGGGTGCCGTGCGTAGTCGGGCCCTCGAGCCCTCGAATGGCTAGGCCTTCACTACCTCATAGCGTCCTTCCCACGGATCCTTGCGTTCGGATTGTGGGGTGAAGAGCATCGTGCTATCCTCGTTAGGACAAGCACGAAGTCCTCGGTGAGCTGTTCTCGGGCATGAGTCCATTAGAAATGGTGCCCAGTACGGGTAAAAATCCGAGTGAGAACTCGTGCCCCATTCGATAGGGGTTGACTAGTGGCCCGGAGGCGTTCTCATTTAAGTAAGACCGTATGGCTTACTAAGCACGACCATATGGATTACCAAGGTGCCAACCCCATTCGATAGGAATTGGTGGCTCTATGCCTCCCAGCGTAGGGATCCTTAGGTATTCCTTGGTTATGCCTCGGATATGTCCCAGGGGATCTCGAGAGTTCGTTCTCGAGCTAGGGGCACGCGCCTGCCCCGCCCCCCCCCCCCCCGGGACATCCCTGACTCGCATACTCGAGGGTGGCTGTTGAACTCTGTTCGTGGAGCCAGCCTTCGCTCCCTCAAGATTTGGGGGTGGACCGGAGTCCGTTAACCATGGGTCCTTCCTGACCTCAGGTACTCGAGGGCGGCTGTCGAACCCTATGTAAGGGCCAGCCTTCGCTCCCTCAAGGTTTGACAGATGGTTCGTCATCCGACGCTATCCTCAGGAGGAGGAGTCCTGCCTTGTGGTACGCCGAGGGGGAAGAATGGGTAATTATATTGAACTTGGGGGCATACCTGTGCTTGTGCCCATTGGGTCGGAGCTCTCGAGGGAGGCTGTTGAACCCCATGAAAGGGCCAGCCTTTATCCCTTTGAGGCTGGGGAGTGAACTGGAGTCGACAACCCGAGGTCTCCTCAGACCTCGGGTACTCGAGGGGGGCTATCGAGCCCGTTCGTAAGCCGGCCTTTGTCCCCTCGAGATTTTGGGGGTGGACCGAAGTCCTAACCTGAGCTCATTTCTGGCCTCGGGCACTCGAGGGTAGCTGTCGAACCCTCTTTTGAGGGCCAGCTCTCGCTGCCTCAAGATTCCTTACCTCCGAAGACAACGCTTCCGGCCGCGCGCCTTTTTAGGCGATGTCCGTTCGGCGCAACAGTGGTAGTTGCAGGGCGGAGTGCGGAGCGGAGCCCGACGATGGGACAGAGTGCCTTATCCTGGAGGAATACGAGGAAGGGGAGTACAGGCGCATTAAACGCAGAGATTCTCTTGCCTGTTTTGTCGGATCTGTCCGTTGGCTTCCCGCTTATAAATAGCGAAGGCAAAGAGCCGGGTGCTTTTTCCGCGCACTTGCCTTCCCTGCCTCCTTGCCATCGCATTCCCTGTCTCCTTCTCCCCGCTGTTGCCTTAGACGCCCTGCGAATTGGACCTCTGCGCACGCGAGAGAAAGAGAGGGGAGATTGGGAACGTACATTCCGCCACCAAGCCCGAGCGCACCATCATTCCCGATCCCATGGCCAAGTACAGCCTTGTCGGTCCCGATGATTGGCTAGCGTCCTCGATGACCGCCTCGCGCCTGGGGGGTTTGGTGGAGAGCGGCCTCCTCCGGCCTGCCACCTCGACCGAGCGACCGGAGTGGTTGTTGCCGTCGCCGGACCATGCCGAGCCCAACCCTCCGGAGGGATACATGGTGAGCTTCGAGGTTTTCCACCGGGCGGGACTAGGCGCCCCACCCAGCCGTTTTCTGCGTGCGATTCTCCAGCACTACGGCATGGAGCTTCAACACCTCACCCCCAACGGCGTCTACCAGGCAGCGGTCTTCGCCGCCGTATGTGAAGGCTACCTCGGGATCGAGCCCCACTGGGAGTTATGGCTCCATCTCTTCGAGGCGAACATCTTCCATTTGTCGGCCGGCAAGGGTACCCGCAAGATGGTCAAGGCCGGGTGCTGCTGTATCGCCCTCAAGCGGTCGGATTTCTGGATCCCGAGGAAGCTTACGTCGAGCCACTCTGGGCGGTTTTACTTGAGGAATGACGACAACCTGCTCCCCGCCTACACCGGGAGGACGATCGACGCGCAGCCCGACTGCTGGAGGTACGGCGTCGCGCAGCAGAAGCAGCGTCGTCTTGACAACCTGCGGGACGCGGTCGGGCGTCTGAAGAAGGAGGGACTCATGGCGGCGATCGTCGCATCAGCGTTCCATCAGCGGCGGGTCATGCCGCTGATGGCTCGACCCCTCCGCCTCGACGAGATGCGTCCGGGAGTCGACCTCTCGGGGTGTCGCCTCGTAGGAGACGAACTGCCCCCGATAGGGTGGTCCGCCGCGTCCGCTGCTTCTTTGCGGGCTCGTTCGATGCCAAGAACGTCGCCAGGATCCCCATAAGGCCAGACGAGGGGTACTTCGAGCTGGTAAAGTCCTCTCCCTTTGTTAGAGTTCTTGCGTTTGCCTTGTTCGTCTTTTTTGCTTGCGTTCTGAGTGCCTTGCGTTCCCCAGGGGAACGCTCCCTTCCGAAAGTCGCTCCCGCCGGTGAAGGAGGACCGGGCTGATTCCCAGGCGAGGCGCCTCCTGGCCGAGAAGGACAAGGCGGCCAACGACAAAGCCAATAAGGCCAAGGCTAAGAGGGCCCGGGAGAAAGAGGCGAGGGATCAGCGCCGAGCCCGACAGAGGCAGGAGGGCCTTCCCGAGGAGGAATCGAGCTCGGAAGAGGAGGACGAGGAGGAGGAGGAGGAGAGCGACAGCGACGTCAAGGTGGACTGGAGCGAGGAGGAAGAACAGGCGGCGCCCGAACAGAGGGCGGCCGTCAGAATCGGAGGAGGAGAGGGGTTGACGTCGAGGTCAGCCCCTACTTTCGAAGCCGAGCCACGGGGGGAGCGCCCCGTGGCTTCTCAAGGCGAGGTGCCGCGGCAGACGCGCAGGCGGTCGTCGCGATCCCCATCGAGGGGTCGAGCGAACACGCCCTCGGCGCCTGCCGGGTCGAGCGCGCGGGCGTCGGGCCCGTCGACGCGAGAGGAAACCAGCAGGGGGACAGTGGGAGCGTCGTCCGCCCCTGCCCAGGTGCCGAGGGTGGGCTCGACCCCCGCCCCCCAGCGGGTTGTGTTCAGCCCGAAGGCCGTTGGCCAAAAACGACTGGCCCCGAAGGGGTAAGTTGCCCTTGAGGGTGTTGTTTGCATTTTTCTTTTTGTTGCTAACGACCCGTGCTTATCGTCGTGCGCGGGTTTCTTTTTCAGGTCAAAGCACCCGCAGGAGGTTGCGTCTCTCGCCCCTGCCAAGAAGCTGAGGGTGGGAGCTGCGGTCTAGGCGGCCGTCGAGGCCGGTCCCGCTGCTCCGCCCCCTTCGACGCTTACCCCCGAGGCGGCGTGGGCAGCCAAGGCCCAGGAGGCGGTTGGGCGAGGGGCAGCGCAGGGTGCCTCGGCACCTGCCCAGGCGGCAGAGGAGACAGGCTTGCCCGCCCCACTGGCGAGGGCCGCCGAAGTGACGGGCGTCGCCGCGCCTGCGCAGCCGTCGGAGGGAGTCGCACCCGGCGCCTCGGAAGGCGCGGGGCCTGTGTCGACGGTCGTCGTGACCGAGGAGGTGGGGCCCCAAGCCGCTACCGAGATGGAGGTGGTCGGGCCCCAAGCTGCTGCGACCGAGGGGGAGGCCCCGGCTCACCCAACGCTGGGACGGTGGCCCGAGGGTCTAGCCTCGCTTGAGGCGCGACTGCGGCTCGAGGGCCCTTTGCCGGCGCCGGAGGTCGAGGAGGGGGGTCGGGGCGAGCGGCCCGAGGCGACACCCGCGCCGGAGAAGGGCGGGATGCTGATGGAGCCCACCGCCGAGGAGGTGGCCGAGATGGTGGCCGAGCTGGTGGGCTCGGCGGAGACGACCGCCGTTGCAGCCCCTCGGGCCGAACCGGAGGTGGCTCGGCCTCGCCTCGAGGCTGGGGGGTGTCGTCTCGAGGTGAGGCATGTTTTGACTTGTTCGAGCCCTAGTAGATTTGTGGTGCCAGGTACTAATTACCTCGTGTATTTCACCGTGCAGGTCCGTTCCCCTGGCCGGGACTTCCTCCACCCGGTGGAGATGGCTTGGTGGGGCCTTCGACCTCTTTGCGGGGTGGCCCCGAGGTCGGGAGAGGTCAGGTGGAGGGATCTTCTCCCTTCTTCGCCTGGCAGGAGGAGGTGGGACGCCGCGGGGGTGCCGCTGAAGCTCGCCAGGGCGTCATGCGGGGGGGTCCAAGAGAGGATCGCCCTCCGCAGCGCATTCTGGGGGAAGGAGGTCCTGGAGCTAGTCGACCCTCGAGACCCCGGGCAAACCATCCTCGAGCTCAACGACCAGGCCGAGCTTCACACGTGGGAGCACCTGGAGGAGTATCGGGCATGGTTCGAGCACTCGGTGTGCCTTGCCGCGGAGGTTGCCGCCGTGGACATACGCCGGGGTATAGAGGTGGGTTTCATCTTCCCTTGGATTTTGCTTGGGTTGCCTGATTGTTCCTTTCTGATGGTCTTCCTTTTTACCCTCGTCAGGAGCTGAGGGCGAGGTCGTACAACAAGTCCCGGTTCATCCTTCGATCGTATGAGCAACTCCCGGCCCTTCGCGCCTCGCTGGAGAAGGCGGAGGCCGAGGCCGCTCAGGCGAGAGCCCAAGTGGCAGCCGCTCGGGAGGATGCCGAGTCCAAGATCGCTTATGCGAGGGCCGGGGTGGAGGCCGTTCAGAAGGAAGCCCGGATCGCCCTGGAGACGGCGTAGTCGAGGCTCGACGACGCCCTTCAGTCGACCGTCAAGGTCGGGCATGAGCAGGACGCTGCCTTCGAGGCCAAGCGCAAGGCCGAGGAAGAGGCCGCCCGGCTGAAGGAGGAGTTGGCCCGGGCGACGGAGAGCATCCGGGGGCTCCGGGGCGACCTCGACGCCGTCTCCCGCGAGCGCGACACGTTGGTCGTGGCGGAGGAGAAGGCTCGGACCCGCGCGGTTTCCTTGGGCGTGGTGGCGATGAACCAAAAGAGAGCCCTCGATGACGCAGGCAAGACCATCGAGGGCCTCGAGGCTAAGGTCAGTGGTCAGGCCTCCGAACTTATCAATGTCCGCCGCCAGCTCAAGGAGACCGAGCGGAGCTACGCCACTCTGGAGGCGCATGCCCAAGGTAAGTGTCTCGAGGGTGTTGCTGAATTTGCCCTGCCTCGACCTTCTTCCTGCTCTTTTGGGTTTTGACCGAGTTGTGCGCTTGTTTTGGCAGAGCTTGCAACGGACAAGGCCCGAGCCCACGAGGACCTGAACAGTCTTCAGGGCCTCCTCGGGACGGAGGCGAACCTTAACGCGAGGCTCGCGGGCGTCATCAACACCTTCTGCGATGACCTCTCGGTCGAGTCGGAGCCGGAGGTCGAGGGCGATGCTCGAGGGGACTCCTTGCTGCGCCGGTTCTACTCCATGACGCAGGAGGTGATGGAGCACGTCCGTGCTACCCTGCATGTGGGCGTGAAGCGGGCCCTCGCAGTCATCAATTCGGCCTACAATTATGACCTCAACGTCGTCGCAAATGGGTTTGCCACCGACCCGAGGCTGACCGACGAAGAGAACGACGCGAGGTGCCAGAAGTTGATGGATCTTGCGGAGGTGCCCGGAGGCGAGCTGGCAAAGCTCTTCGAGCCCGAGGTGATCCCCTCGGCGGACGGAGGTGGCGCCGAGTAGCCCTCGGATGCTGTCGATGAGCTTCTGTAGACTCTTCACCTTCCGATGTGGCCAACACGTGATGCCCAACTTCCTGCATTGCTTCTTGAGGACGGTGACCCCCTCGATGAGTAGTCCCAGGCCTGCGAGCCATATCTGGACAGGAAGGTCCGTGTAATAGTTAGGCTTTTGTAATGATACAATGCCGAGCCCCGAGGGCTTCTTATATATATTGCATTTTGATCGAGATTCACATTGTTATTTTCGTTTCTCGAGCTCTGTCTGCTTTTCTTTGCCTGAGTCGACGCTTGTGGACTTAAGTGTTCGACGCACGCTCGTATCCCTGGAAGGGGGGGAGCGAGCGGGGATACCGTAGCCCTGGGGCGTAGGAGAGTCCCTGGCTCGACGACACCTTCGACCCTTAGGGAGTGCGAGGCGCCTTTACTTAGTCGCGAAGCGTGCTCGAGGGAGAGATCGAGAGGGAAAGCCGAGTTTCGAAAAACGTTCGAGTTTTTCGGGGACTTAGGAGGTGGGTGCCCCCCTGTTAGCCCCCAAGGGAGGCTCGACTTTGCCAGGGCAGAGTCGAGGCTACCTTAGAGTTACGAACGAATGTGAAATGTATTTCGAGAACATTTTATTCATTCGTAATGCGATAGGTGTACATAATGTGGGAAATGTACAAGGCGTTGAGGCCTTAGGGATAGAAATGACGTAGCTGTTCGATGTTCCAAGCGTTGGTGAAGGTCTTGCCCTTTTCGTTCTTCAGCTTGTAAGTGCCGGGTTTCAGCACCTCTGCCACGATGAAGGGTCCCTCCCAAGGTGGCGTCAACTTGTGACGCCCCTTCTTGATTTGTCGACGGCGCAGAACGAGGTCGCCGACGTCGAGGTCCCTTTTGCGTATGTTTTTGTCGTGGTAGCGCCGTAGCGTTTGCTGGTACTTTGCCGACTTGAAGAGGGCCACGTCTCGGGCTTCCTCGAGCTGGTCGAGGGAGTCCTCTTGGGCTACTGTGTTTGCTTGCTCCCTGTAGGCTTTCAGTCGAGGGGACCCGTACTCGAGGTCAGTGGGGAGGACGGCCTCGGACCCATAGACCAAGAAGAACGGAGAGAACCCCGTGGCTCGACTTGGTGTCGTTCGGAGACTCCATAGCACAGCGAGCAGCTCGTCGACCCATTTCCTGCCATGTCTGTTCAGCCGATCGAAGATCCTTGGCTTGAGGCCCTGCAGGACCATACCATTGGCACGCTCGACCTGACCGTTAGTTCGAGGGTGGGCGACTGCGGACCAATTCACCCTGATGTGGTGATGGTCACAGAAGTCCAGGAACTTTTGGCCGGTGAACTGTGTGTTGTTGTCGGTGATGATGACGTTGGGGACCCCGAAGCGGTGGATGATGTCGGTGAAGAATAGCATGGCTTGTCGAGACTGGATGTTGGCGATGGGTCGACCCTCGATCCACTTCGAGAACTTGTCGATAGCTACGAGGAGGTAAGTGTGGCCACCCTTGGTTCTTTTCAGGGGGCCGACCATGTCGAGCCCCCATACTGCGAACAACCAAGTTATGGGTATCATCTAAAGAGCTTGGGCGGGTAGGTGGGTCTGCCTGGCGTAGAATTGGCATCCCTTGCAAGATCGAACGAGTTTGGTGGCGTCGGTGACAGCCGTCGGCTAGTAGAAGCCTTGTCGAAAGGCACTTCCTACCAGCGTTCTCGGCGCCGTGTGGTGGCCGCAAGCCCCCGAGTGTAGGTCCTTCAGCAATGCCCTCCCCTCCTCGAGGGTGAGGCAGCGTTGAAGTACACCGGACGGGCTGCGTCGATATAGCTCGCGGCCGTCCCCGTACAAGACGTAGGTTTTGGCACATCGGGCTACACGATGGCCCTCCATGCGGTCCTCTGGGAGTTCGCCCCGTATCAGGTACTCGAGGTAGGATGCGCGCCAATCCGTCGGAAGGGTTGGCGCTGCGGCAGCCCCGTCGATCTCCATGACCTCTTCCCCGCTCGAGGGGGGATTGGTCGAGGGGGGTGGATCGAACCCTTGCTCGAGGGCGGGAGCCACTGAGTCTAGGTCGACGGACGGTTTGTGAAGATCCCTCGAGAAGATGTCGGGAGGGACCGTACCTCGAGTAGACGCGATTTTGGCCAGCTCGTCGGCAGCTTCGTTGTACCGACGGGCGACGTGGTTGAGCTCGAGACCGTGGAACTTGTCCTCGAGTTTTCGGACCTCCTTGCAGTAGGCTTCCATCTTGGGGTCGTGGCAGCTCGAATCTTTCATTACTTGGTCGATCACCAACTGTGAGTCCCCCCGCACGTCGAGGCATCGAACCCCGAGCTCGATGGCGATGCGCAGGCCGCTGACGAGGGCCTCGTACTCGGCGACGTTGTTGGAGGCGGGGAAGTGGAGGCGGATGACATAGCGCATATGGACCCCTGAGGGTGATATGAACAGCAATCCAGCGCCTACTCCCGTCTTCATCAACGATCCGTCGAAGTACATGGTCCAGAGCTCGTTCTGAACCTGCGCTGGGGGTAGTTGGGTGTCGGTCCATTCTGCAACGAAATCTGCTAGTACCTGAGACTTGATGGCCTTCCGAGGGGCGTAGGAGAGAGTCTCCCCCATGAGCTCGGCCGACCATTTGGTGATCCTTCCAGACGCCTCCCGGTTCTGGATTATCTCTCCGAGGGGGAAAGATGAGACCACAGTGACCGAGTGGCCCAGGAAATAGTGCTGGAGCTTCCGCCGAGTGAGGACGATCGTGTACAACAGCTTCTGGATGTGGGGGTACCTCGTCTTGGTCTCAGAAAGCACCTCGCTCATGATGTAGACATGCCTCTGAACCGGCAGGGCGTGTCCTTCCTCCTCCCTCTCGACTACTACGACCGCGCTGACTACCTGGGTGGTTGTTGCGACGTAGTGCAAGAGGGGCTCAGCCGGACTCGGGGGTACCAAGACCGGGGGCGAGATGAGCAAGGCTTTGAGCTTTGAGAGTGATTCCTCGGTTCGGCGGTCCACGCGAGGTGTTCTGTCTTCTTCAGGAGGCGGTAAACGGGTAGGGCCTTCTCTCCGAGCCTCGAGATGAACCGGCTGAGGGCGGCGAGGCACCCCGTGACCCTTTGCACGCTCTTGAGGTCGTTGATTGGGCCCATCCTAGTGATTGCGGTTACCTTCTCGGGATTGGCCTCGATTCCACGTTGGGAAACTATGTACCCCAAGAGCATGCCTCGAGGGACCCCGAAGACACACTTCTCAGGGTTTAGTTTTATGCGATTCGCCCGGAGGCACCCAAACGCGATCTCGAGGTCTTCGACCAGGTTTCCGACTGTCTTGGACTTGACCACGATGTCGTCAACGTAGGCCTCGACGGTCGGCCCTATGTGTTTCCCAAAGACATGGAGCATGCATCGCTGGTAGGTGGCCCCGGCGTTTCGCAAACCGAAGGGCATGGTGAGGTAGCAAAACATGCCAAAGGGGGTGATGAAGGAAGTCGCGAGCTGATCGGATTCCTTCATCTTTATTTGGTGGTAGCCAGAATACGCGTCAAGGAAGCAAAGAGTTTCGCATCCCGCAGTGGAATCTACTATTTGATCGATACGTGGCAATGGAAAAGGAACCTTGGGACATGCTTTATTTAAACTGGTGTAATCTACACACATCCTATCCTTCCCGTTCTTTTTCTTAACAAGTACGGGATTAGCTAACCACTCGGGATGATGTACCTCCTTGATGAATCCGGCCTTCAAAAGCTTATCGACCTCCTCCCCGATGATCCTGCGCTTCTCCTCGTCGAAATTGCGCAGGCGCTGCTTCACCGGTTTGGACCCGGCTCGGATGTCCAAGGAGTGCTCGGCGACCTCTCTCGGAATGCCCGGCATATCCGAGGGACTCCATGCAAACACGTCGGCATTCGCACGGAGAAAGTCGACGAGCACTGCTTCCTATTTGGGCTCGAGGGTGGCGCTGATCGTCAGCACTTTCCCATCCGCGAGGCCGGGGTCGAGCGGGACGGTCTTGGTGTCTTCCGCCGGCTTGAAGTTGCCAGCGTGTCGCTTGGGGTCGGGGATCTCTCCGGACAAGTCGTCGAGGGCCGCGAGGATGGCCGAATCCTCGATAGCTTCGGCTTTTTCCACGCACTCGACGTCGCAGTCGTATGCGTGCTCGTAGGAGGTGTCGACGGTGATGACCCCCGAGGGCCCCGGCATCTTGAGCTTGAGGTAGGTGTAGTTCGGGACCGCCATGAACTTGGCGTACCCCGGCCGACCGATGATGGCGTGGTAGGTGCCTCGGAACGCAACCACCTCGAAGGTCAGCTCTTCCTTTCGGAAGTTCGAGGGGACGCCGAAACAAACGGGTAGCTTGATACGGCCGATTGGGAGTGCCTTCTTCCCTGGGACGATCCCGTGGAACCCCCTGCGCTGGGCAGGAGCATGGTCCTCGGGATTCCCAGGAGGTCGAGGGTCTCGGCGTAGATGATGTTGAGGCTGCTCCCCCCATCCATGAGTACCTTCGTGAGGCGGGTGTTGAGGATGATCGGATCGACGACGAGCGGGTAGACCCCTCCGTTGGGGATGTGCTCGGGGTGGTCGTCCTGGTCGAAGGTGATCGGCGTTGGGGACCAGTCGAGGTACCGAGGAGTCTGGGCTCGAACGGAGAAAACCTCTCGACGCTCCCTCTTGCGCTGGCGCGTGGTGAGTCGAGTTGAGGGTTCCCCGTAAATCATGTAGCAGTCGTGGATTTCAGGGAAGCCTCCTTTTTTGGCATCGCCCTTGACGTGGACGTCACAGGGCGGGTCTTCTTTGCCGTCGTCTCTCCTGAAGCCAGGAGGGATGAAGTGCTTTCGAAGCATGCGACAGTCCTCGAGACGGTGGTTGACCGGCCCCATATGATAGGGACAAGGCTCCTTCAGCATCTTATCGAAGACGCCCCCGTCGGGAGGGGGCCCTCGAGGCTTCTTCTTGTCTGTCGCAGCGACAAGGTCGTCGGGCTCGACGTTGCGTCGGCCCGGTTGGTTCTTCTTCTTCTTCTTCTTCTTGCCGCCATTGTCGTTGTTGTTCCTTCTGGGCCCATTGTTCTTCTTGGGCTCGTTTTCCGAGCCCCCGGGCTCATCCGCCTTGCCCTTCCCCTTCTCTAGAGGTATCTGGAAGAACGCGCCGATGGCCTCTTCACCAGCCGCGTAGTTGGCGATAATGTCCATGAGCTCGTTGGCGGTCTTGGGGTGTTTCGCCCCAGCTCCCGCACCAACTCCTTGCAGGTCGTTCCGGCGATGAACGTCGTAATGACCTCGGGGTCGGAGATGTGGGTCATTGCGGTACGCTGCCTCGAGAATCGGCGGGTGAAGGCGCGGAGGGTCTCCCCTGGCTTCTACTTGCAGCAGCGGAGGTCCCAGGGGTTGCCCGGCCGCTCGTAGGTGCCTTTGAAGTTGCCCTCGAAGATCCGCACCAGGTCGGGCCAGTCTTGGATCCAGTCCGGGGGCAGCTCCTCGAGCCATCTGCGAGCGGTGTCGGAGAGGAACAGTGGGAGTTGCCGAATGATGACGTGATCATTGTCGGCTCCTCCTAGCTGACATGCCAGCCGAAAGTCGGCAAGCCAGAGCTCTGGTTTGGTTTCGCCATTATACTTGACCAGGCTAGTGGGTGGACAGAAACGGACGGGCAGGGGGGTCCGCCGGATGGTTCTGCCGAAGACTCGGGGCCCTGGTGGCTCCGGAGACCGACATCGGTCTTCGTCGCTGTCGTAGCGCCCACCTCGGTGAGCGCTGTAGCCTCGAGCCTCGGCGTCGCCATACCGGTGTCGATTGTTCACCCGAGGGGGTCGATCGTCGACGAGGCATTCCCGAACTGGTCGTCGCACGACTTGGCCCTGGGGCGCTTTGTCCAGGTGGACGGATACCTCTCGATTTTGTCGAGGGGGCACTTCTTGTCGCTCGGAGGCAGCCCCTCGACGCCTCGAGGCCGAGGTCTCCGCCTGCTGCACGGCCGCAGTTTGGAGAAGCCCCTGGATTTCGTCCCTGATGCGCCGCGCTTGGGGTGTCGATGGTGTCGGCATGTCGCGGAGCAGCATTGCGGCTGCTACGACATTCTTGCTGGCGCGGTTGAAGACTCGGGGCTCGTTCGTCCCCTCCTCGACGATTTGCCGGTGGACTTCCCGGGCCCGCTCGCGAGCTCCTCCACCCTGCGGGCGCCCTCAATCCCGCTCGAGGGCGTGCTCGAGTTGCTGAAGTCGCAGGCGCTCCTCCTCGAGCTTGCTGAGAAGCTCTCGGACTTGCGTGATCTGGACGTCTGGGAGTGGATCGGCTCTATCAGGAATCGGGGGGTTAGCATCTCGTGCTGGTGCTGTGTTGCCCCCTCCTCCTTCTTCTGTGGCCGCGGTGTCGTCGACGTCGTCCTAGGGGTCGGCCTGCCCGTCGAGGTGGAAGCACTCCCGTGTGGGGTCGTAACCCTCATCGGGAGAGTCCGAGTCGGGGTCGGCGTTGTAGAACTGGGGGAAGGACCCCCTGCGCTCCTCCGCCAGGCGCCGCCGTAACGTGCCCCATGTCCGAGGTAGTCTTGGCTCGCCCGGTGAAGAGGTGGTGACGGGGTTGATCGTCGCACGTGACGGAGCCCCTGGAGACCCGCTACGTGTCTGTATCTGCAAACCTGCGAGGGCAGAAAAGAGCCCTACGCTGTCGTGGAGCCCGTACGGGAACGGGTCGCACGGTGGTGGCAGGGTCGAGTGTGTCGGAGAGGCCACGGGAGCCTCCGGGGCCGACGATATGGCAAAGCCAAAGTCCCGCTCAAAGGGGCGCCCACCCTCGGCCCACAAGCGTGGGTCAAACAGGCCCCTGCGGAGAGGGACTGTGTCGCCAGCCGAGGCCGGGGAAATGGCATCTGGCATCTCGGAATCCGCACGACGACGAGCGCGTCGGAGTCGCTCGTGCCTCCTCCTGATCGCAGGCCAGAGGCGCAAGCGGAGGGACCGTCGCCTGATCCTTGCTGGCCCCGGCGTACCGGAGCTGCTGCTGTCCAGGCCACGAGCGAAGGGAAAAACTATGAAGTGGCCCTGGCCCGTGGATACGAACCCTAGACTGCCGAACCAGACGACGGCAGTGAATGGAAACGGTGGGATGGTGGAGTCCATCTGAGAGAGTAGTTCGGAGTTGATCGACACGCAATTCCCCTACCTGGCGCGCCAACTGTCGGTGTTATGACCCGGGGGTCAAGACCACCAACTAGTAAATTTGTATATCGCGTGCTCCCTCTCTCAGACGTGATGTAAGATGGACACAAGGTTTATCCTGGTTCGGGCAAAGAAGGCCCTACGTCCAGCGGGGGGGATGACTTGTATTATCTCGCCCCAAACGTGCTCGTACAGGGGGGGTACAAGCTGAATTACACGGGTTTGCTCAGAGTGAGCTGCGGCCTAAGGCTAGCAGTGCTGCCCTAGGTGGTGAGTTGAATGCTCGAGGGGTCGCTCAAGCAGCGGGGTGTGGTGATCGGGGCTGAAATCCGAATGCGGAGTCGTCTGGAAACTCAGAGATCGGAGCCCCTTCCTTCTATCTCGGCGTCCCCTTTTATAGACCAAGGGGAGGTCCGAGGGTACAGGATCCTAACTGCCGCAGTATGGGTGGTGTGTCCGCAGCATAGTGCCGGCGAAGGGGCGTCGTATACTATACTGACATGGCCTCCTCGTCCTTTTGGCGCTCCGGGTCGTGGTGGTAGTGGACGTCGCCGCGGCACGTCGCGGCACAGCTTCCACAGACGGGCGCGAATCCCACAGCCGAAGCGAGACGGGGCGGATGGGACGGGCCCCATACTGGAGTCGTTGGAGGGAGGGGTCGAGCCCTCGGGCGAGGGGGGGGTCGAGCCCTGCGTGGCTCTGTCGTATCCCCGAAGTCGTCGTCGAGGGCTGTACTGTTCACGTTCCGAGGGGTGCTGCTGGAGTCCGTACTCGCGTAGTGGCGACAGTGGCGGCACAGTTGATAGGAATCAGGGACTTGACGGAGAGTTGTTGGATTTGACTGCGGACGCGGGCGCCCATGGCGTTAGGTGGATTTACTTTAACCCATGCCGGGAGCAGTTGGGCTGATCGAGCCTCCCGTTCGGCGGTCGTTCGTTTGACCCTTGGTCCGTCGTTCGTCGTCGAGGTAGGGTCGGAGCAGAGGCGGAGTCGGAGGGGTCAAAGTAGAGGCCGAGGGGTCGTTCGTTCGACCCCTCGTCCGTCACCCGGTGTCGAGGTAGGAGCCGGGGGGTCGTTCGTTCGACCCTCGGTCCGTCACTTGATGTCGAGGCGGAGGGCGGGGGGTCGTTCGTTCGACCCTCGTCCGTCATTCGGCGTCGAGGTGGGCCGGCCCATGACTCGCTGCCGTAGCCGGTGCAGGGGGCCTTCACGTGATGGGCCTTTCCTTACCGACTTGAGCAGTGGGTTGGTCCCTGTCTTAAAAATGGTTGCTATGTTTAGCGTTAATTTATCAAAGGGTTTAGGGTACCCCTGGTGATCCCATCCCCTGACGCGAGACATTGCTCCAGACTTTAGTTTGAGCGAGACGAGACTTTAGTTTGAGCGAGACGAGATACCGCCTGTTATGTGTTCCAGAGCTGAAACCAGTTGTGAAATCTCTTTCGCCTCTATCCTTGATTTCTCACCTTCAGCTTCAGGTTTGTTAGTTTTCCTAGGATTTTGTTTACTGTCATGAGAGATCTCTGACTGTCACTCCCAAGTCCCAATTTGGTTGAATTTGAGTCAGGGTGTCTCAAGATTAGGTCTGCGGTTATGTGCGAGGTGTAGGTTGGACTCAATTTAGATCTGGGCCTGAACCTGAACTTCAACTTCAACCATCAAGGTTGTAGTTTTTCCGTCAGTAGTTCTAGCCTTCACTGTACCCGAACTGCTTTGGGTGGTTTTCAGATTATAGATTTTAATTAATATGGCTGCATGAGACCTTTATGCTGACTCTTCTACTGTCAGCTGTGATTTTGTCGTCACAATGGTTTCCTGAATTTTCTCACTTTTTTCATAAACTTTTGCAGCCCATAATTGTAGGTTGACAGTACGTACTTTGGAGGTCAGTATTCAACTGTGTTAACTAAAGATGGACATTTATTTCCATTATCTTCATTTAAGGCTTATTGATCCCTCCACTGCACCTTGATCTGAGCTGTCTTCTCCACTGCACCTCCTTCCAAAGGTAATATTTTCACCCCTCCACTGTACCTTGTTACTGATTCGGGTTGCCGCTGCTTAATGCATATTACTCCAAAGACTGCAAAATATAGATTGCTCCTGTATATATATTCACCACACACAAGAATATTCATAGTGCCTCACAGGGTTAAACAGTTTCTTTTTCTCCCAAATATGCATGAACTAAGCCTTTCTGAATGTGTAAAACTGCCACTCCCTGTCCTAGCCTCGGCCACCTGTGCTAGCATGTAGATTGGCAAATAAATATTTTCTTACAAATATTTTAATTATTTGATTTGTCCGCAGCATTAAAATCGACATTATACTTGACTATATTTGTTGTGTTCAAACAATTTCCTAATAGATCCAATTGAATTTCTCATTTTATCTTTCAGTCAATCTTAGCGTTGAATATGGACATGTTGCAATGCTTCTGGCCATTGATATGTGGATTAATGACAGATTGGTAAACATCTTACTTTTCCGACTTTGGTCAGAAGATAGATAATTGCTAGACATCTTACTTTTGCGACTTTGGTAAGAAGATAGAAATTTGCTGGGAACAGCCTTGATGAAAGCAGAAGTAGAGAATTGTTAGATTTGGGGCTGAGGAATGTTGTGCACTGACTTTAAAACAATCTGTGTACTATTTGACTTATTACACATGATTTCCATTTGAAAATTATTTCTTATACTTGATCTTTAATGTGTAGGAGAATAATCAGATCGCTCATATCATGGATCTCGAATAAATTTAGGATGGAGCAAGAAATCATGATACAATTATGCTGTCCTTAATTGGTTCACTTAATGGAAACTAGGAATATCTAGAAATTGGTTCCAGTCTGTTACATGATGAAACTGTATGAGTGATAGGTTCAATATATATATCGTGTCTTTGATATCATTGTTTTGGTGTTTTGGCCTTGTCTATAGAAAGATTGTAGTTTCATTTTATTCTTAACTATGGAAACTAAATGCAATGCCTTGTTTTTAATCTCTCGGTTCATGTCAAGTGATTTTGAAGTTTATTATTCCTGACATTCTCGACAATACCATTAGTTTATGCTATGCCTTATCGTATTAGAAAGTATTAGGAAAGCATCTTTGACAAAACAAATTAGTGTATGATTTATGCCTTTTGTTTTGTCAGAACAAATTAAAAAAGAACTTTTGGTTGGTTGATTTATGTTTCTAGATTACACCATAGCGTTAGCACGGGCAATTTACTAGTATATTTGTAGTTGTTTATGTACACTAGCACTCAGAACGGGTCTAAAAGTACCCGATACACACCAATATCCCTTAACGGGTCCGAAAAAAATCCGTTAAGCTAGGAACTCTATTAAAGCAACGAATCTGAGCTTTATACACTGGGCAACAAATTTGCCCCTCCTAAACCCTTGCTCCTCAACCCCTGCTGCAAGATAGAAGTAGATCCGGGGATCAACTAGAGAAGAGAATACAAAGATAACAAAAAAGAGGACATGACAAATGAAATTGAAATGGAAGTTACTTGATCTGACCAAGGATAAGGTACTAATCTGGAGTTCTAGCTCATGACTTGCCTTCATCTTCTTTATTTTGTGAACTTCTGTAGCCTTGTTCTTGAAATTAGGCAAAGCAATCTTTTTGTATCCTATCCCTTTTTATGAACCAAACACACTTAAATATGTTTGTATCTATTAATTAGAGAGATAGTCTCCTAAAATTTTGTTTTGGTAGTGGTCGGCTTAGTTTTGTTCGTACAATGAGGTAGTCCATAACGTAAACACGATAAAAGTTAAGTTATCTATGCCACATATTCTTAGGGTTGTAAATCTTTCCGAGTAAAGCAATAATAATTTGAACTACAGCTAAAAAGTATGCATTTAGCAAACGATAGTCCCACACATGGGAATTGGCTTTTTGAACGGGAGTTACATACATATATAGAAACGTGGGTCTAGTTTTGTTCATACTATGAGGCAGTCCATAGATCCACTCCTGAGTACCCACGACAAAGGTTGAGCTGTCTGTGCTGCACATTCTCGGGGCACCAACCCATCACATGTAGACTGAACCGAACCATCTGTTCAAATATATCTCCTCCCTCACTAGCCACTTTATGAGCCTACGTGCATTAAGCAAAGAGTCTTTTTTACAAAATTTACTTATGATATAAGGTTCCATCAAATTATAATTTCAAATTATAACAAAAGGGGAGAATTGAGCGTAGCTAAGTGTGGGAGAGCTTTTTGACGGTCGCTAAGGTATAAAATAAACCGTCAACCTTTCTCACAAGGAACAAGAATATTAGAAAACATAGGGTTATTACTGACAAATTTTACGAGTTTTTTGTGATTTATTATTTTCCAGGGAGTCATTCAGAAAAAATGAAAAGAGGGATCGAAATGCAAGAAATTGAGGAAACTTGACGCCGAAGGAAACATGCGTGAAAATACTCTAGAAGGATCCAGAAACCACCTGAAGGAAGCGGGGCCCGTGGGCCTGATAGGTGGGGCTAGCCGGCCATCCCCCGTGGAGATCTTCCACGATCGTCTGGGATCTTCTTCCACCGCCTTTGAGGAATCATCTCGGCTCTACATTAAGTCGGTTTGATCCAACGGCTATCGTGCATTCCACCTGACTATAAATAGAGGCTTGAGCTCCCCTGTAGCCAAGCCAGATCTGAAGCTCAAGAGCATAAAGTCATAACTCATATCTAGTAGATCTAGGCCAGCAATCAAGAGAGATTAGTTCTATCTAGAGCTAGTGACTGTTATGCAGGTTAATTGAAATTTCTTACCCTTGACTCAATTAAAAAAACATGAAATCTGTAGAGCAAACTAACACAAGTTTATTTAGGATCAAGAAATCATGTAGACATACCTGCCTAAAGATGGCGTTGCTTTTCTCTCGAATAAAACCTAGTGGCTAGACATTGAAAGAACAAGGAAGTCAATGCTTAAAACATATGGAATTAGAATACATAACAAGGATAATGCAGCAAGAGAGAACCAATTACAACAAGGAGTCAAGGATAGAATAAAACATACAGATTATGGAAAGAGTGGATCCATTATGATATACCTACTCTCTTACTGTCCAGATGATAATATGTAAAATTTTGAAAAAAAATGGAGAAGCATTTTAAACTAGAAAGTTGTTGCGCATGCACTAGTCTGTACACACAATTCACCTGCTCAAAAGCAAACATGATGCTCGCTCACTCAATATCCCTGGCAATGATGAGGTTAGGTCTTGCAAGAAGCAAAGCCAGCTTGGTTTATAAACACATTAAAAATAAATTATCGGTTATTTCAATACATACAGAATAATTCTTCAAATTTGAGCACAGGGAACATTACCAATCAAGAAAAAGCACAGGTAGCCGGGCACAATCAAGCAAAGAAGGTAGGAAAGCTTAAGAAAGAGGATACTAATTCAATACATTTTTAAATGATTGAGTAGTTTAAAAAAACTGACAGCGTAACATGCATATTCACCTCCAATTCCAACAAATTTTCTTAATTTTTGAAATGCTAACTATACTATCTTCGTGCAATCTCTGAAGCCAGTTTGGCCAATAAATACATTTAAAAATATCATCAGTTATTACAATATCCACAAAAAATAATTCTTCAAATTTGAGCACGAATATAGACATGTAACTAGGTACAATCAAGCGCATAAGTTAGAAAAGATTAAGAAATAGGGAGCAACAAAACAGATGATTAATTGGGTAAGAAGTAGATAACTGACTGGGCAGTACAGAATTCTCACACTAATTAGTAATTATATATTACTCAGCCTAGCATGCATATTGACCTCCAATTCCATAATGCATTTTTCTTAATTTCTGAAAATAAGAGTATACTCTCTTTGTCCACTCTATGCGGCACAATTATCGAATAGTCTAAGATAGGATTGGATCAAGTCAGATGTTACCACACGCAACAATGTAAAGCAAACTATAACCAGATGGTTCAATTAGAGTTTCAGAATCTGCTTGCCTCGAAGGGGTTGAGGTCCCGATATTCGTACTGATAGTTCCTTGACGGCGGTTCCTCCCTGGCCGCTCCTGCAGCCTCCAAGAGGGTGTTTGCGACCCTCTACCTGGCCGGCTCAGCACATCCAACTGGTATAGGCTAGCTCTAGCATGCCTATAATAGTGCAACATCGTGTGTTTGTGTCCCTGGTCCAATACATCATAGCTCAATTGGGATCGTGTTTGTGAGAACGGGCAAATGGATATGAGTTGAGTTCGGTAGCCTTACCACGCTCTCTCCTCAACATTTCGTCGAGCACCGGCATAGCGTCAATGGCGGCGGCTGCTGCTGGAAGCTGCACTGAAGCATGGGGCGGCGATGGGGCGGCAATGGGGCGCCGAGCTCATGGTCGGGCAGGCGGGCGGACACTTGGGACGGTCGCCGGTAGACGCCGGGGACGAGCGCCGAGGCGGGGGGAGGCGATGGCACCGGGGACGGGCCAACTCCACGGCCGCGAGCGTGCGCAGGGGCGGTGCAGCCGCGGGTGGGGTCCTCCTTCTGGCCGGCCGCCGAGTGCTCCACCGAGCCAGGCCGCGGAGAAGCGAAGGAAATTGACGTTCCTCCAGAGCCATGAGAGAGAAGCCAATTTGCATGAGATGGCCCAGGCTCCAGAGCGGGCCAAGTCGCACAAACACGTGAGTTGTAGCCCGGGAGCACAGCCGGGCCGTCGGACCACCCTAGCAAACGCCCCCCTAAAAACTCGCGAACGCGCTGTGCGAAGGCTCCGCACCGCCGGCGTCGTCCCCGGATGACGCGTCGACGCCCTACCTCCTCGCTGCCTACTTCTGCTTCCTCAGCTCGTCTACCCACAGCTTCCGCAGCCACTCCCGGGGCACCGCCGGTGACCCATCCCAGTTGCCGCTGGCGAACCCGTGGGATCGTCCCTTGACGAAGCTAGTGGACGTGGTGGACCTCGCCGCTGCGGAGGCCCTCCCGACCGCGGCGGCATGGGAGAGCAGCCTCGGTAGCCACCGCATCGCCGCAGCGACAGCGCATAGAGGTCAGGAACCGGGAAGGGGAGAGACGCGAGTGTTCTGAATTCTGACGTTCTAGAGGATTCTAGAAGTTTGATTGATGGATGAGTCCAGTCTGTGACTCCCGGGTCGAGGAGGTGGTTGTTGCCGCGGGTGGGTGGGCTTTTTTTTACGAAAGGCTTGTTTCAGGTTGGGCTATGAGCAGGGTGTAGATCAGAACTGGGCTTTCAGCTTTGTGTATCGGGGTACTACATGATGTCCGATCCGAGTCCACAATCACTAGTTGAGCCGGATTCGGTGTAACTGTTCGTGACACCCTCAGCCCTCTATATACAGTACATATAGTACGATGCAATGCACAGAAGCAGAACACATTCATTGAGAGGAACAAACGCGTGTGTGCTGTATACAAATATCAAGATGTCGAGCTCCAACTCCAGGCGACGGCGGCGGCACGACCAGTACAGCCGCGATGATGCGTCGTCGTCGGCAAAGAGGCCACGGCCAGGGCAACAAAAAAAGCACATCTACCTTGTCATAGAAGATTGGAAGTTGGGGTACAACATCCACAAGCTGGACATCGACGACTTGTTGGACTCTGACGCCACCAAGAAGCCGCCGCTGGGGCGGCTCCCGGAGCCCTGCGCCATCCGCATCGAGGCTCCCATGGATCAGTACCCTACAACCGTGACCGCCATCGGCCGCAAGATTCTGTTCGTGACCGACCGGTACAGCGACGAGGCACCGATGCTCAGACGGCGTCGCTGGCCATCGGGCATCGCCCCCACGCCGGCGCTGCGGCCCCTCGGGTGGATATTCTTCGTGCCCGTGGACGACCGGCTGTACGCGCTGAACCCGCGCCGTGATGATGCTGCGCAGTGCTCCTTCGAGGTGATTTCACGGGAGCCTCACGACGGCGACGAGAACGGTTCCGGCCGCCCTGATTTGGTTTCTTCGTGATCTTTGCATTCGGGTTGGTTCCCTCCTTCGTGTTTGGACTTTGCTTGATCTTGTAGGTCATACTTCATGCTTCAAATGTCTTGCTTGAGGTCTTGATTATTTCGATCACCATGTTACCTATGTCCAAAACATGTTTACATCTTATTAAACTACAAAATAAACATTTGTAAACTTGTTGATCCAATTCAATCATATTGATTATCAAACACCAAAATTTAAACTGCCCATGTTCCTTACAGTAGCTTAGCACATTGTTTTTCACCGCAATGACCTTGAACTGAAACCTCTTGATTTAGATCTCCAGCACTGTTACATATTTATTGTAGTCTGGCTCATTCAAATAAAAAAACTGAAAGGATAGCCAACTGGCTGGCTACAAACTAGAATAAGCAGCATTTATACCTATTAACAGGCAAAAATATCCAAAATCCATTGAGAGAACAAGGGATAATGTTTTCAGTAAATTGTAGTTTTGGTTACCCTTTGTTTGGATGCAAGAATTTTAAAACCCGCAATTTGATTTCTCACAGGAACTCAAATTGCTACAAATACGATACTTGAGTTTCATATTTATTAACAACCAAATTGTTATCATCATTACCATGATGCAGGCATCTTGCTTTACATGTTGTTGATAGTGAATTACGGGAAGTTTCTCAGCTCATTAAGTAGTTTTATAAGCAGAAATGTCCTCCATATTATCTCTTAAAAGACATACTTTAGTTTACTCTCCACTCCATCTTAATTCTGCAGAAACATTTTTGAACTTAAATGGTACCCAAAGTTTGTATGTAATGTACAGTAAAAAAGTTGGAATACAGTAAGACAAGCATAGGTCAAATTTTCTATTTTTAATGACGTGGCAAGCCAACGTCACGTACCCCTCTAGCGTGTACTGGCCATGAGAAATGACCATGGTGCCCCTACCTCCTTATCCATCTCCATCGCGTACGAGGCGTCCTCCGCGCTGAGCATGCTCCTCCTCCGGCTGGTGACCGGGAGGCCAGCGTTCCTGACAAGGAAGGCAAGACCGCAAGAGGCCGCGTGCGGCAGGGCATCATGGCAGGTGGTGGCCGGTGCAGGAGGCCGCGTGCTCGGGCTGAGATGCTGCGACATGGAGACGGAGCGCATGTCGTGGCTCCCCATCGCGCTACTGCTGGACAAGGCCCGCGTCGTGCTGGAGGCCCCGGTGCCAGCTCCGTTCGTCTGTTCCCTGTCCTCCTCTCCTCTCCTCCCATGCCGAAAGTGCTCGGCAACGCCGCACCGGCAGTCGGCAAAGCGTTAACCGGCCGGCCGCGCAGCGCACCAACCTCCGTCCTCCCTGTGCCGCGCTGCAGAAATCTTGCCATCTTGCGCGGCAGTTGAGCGAAATGCCGCTGCAGCCTTCGATTCGCACCAGACGGGCGACGTCACGAGTGGCACGGCGGTTGTGCTCGCTTGTTAATCTTGGTACTGCTCGCCAGCTCTCTGATTAGTGTCCAGGAAGAAACCCGAAAGCGATAGATTGAGAGAAAGAAAGAAATCAAGGTGTGCCGTGCCACCCAGCTAGGCTGCACTTGCTGCTTACTACTACTCCATGAACTATATATCTGCACATACATACTCCAAGGCAGAGAGTTGAAACTAATATGAACAAAAACTTGAAAAAAGGAGGAGAAAGTTCTATCTTATTACCTGCGGCCATTCCAGTTGGCCCCCCCAAACTAGGCCCTTAAAATTTTATTTGCAGGCTGGGTTAAAAAAGTAGGAGTTTAAATTGAAGCCCAACTTCAATGGAAAAAATAGACCAAACCCCTATAGCCCATGGGTTCCATTTGTCAGCCACGAGAGACGAAAAAAACCTACCGCGCCCGACCGCCTGCACCGGCGCCCCCGACGCCCGCACCGGCGTCCCGACCGCGCCGCCTGTTCCGTCGCCCCGCCCGCCATCCTCCATCTCCTCCGCCCTAGCCGTCGCCTTCGTCCTCCTCGCTTGCGTCGAGCTCGGCGACGCAGCCGCCGCCGTCGGCATCTACCGCCTCATCCAGTACGACCTCGCCGGCGCCCCGCTCGGCTCCCGCGCCGCGGTCATCAACCACCACGCCGCCGCGCTCCCACTCCCTGCCGGCGCGGACCTCTCCCGCTCCGCCCTTGTAGCGCTGCTCCTCTACCTCCCGCTCTCCTTCCTCAGAGGTAATTGACTCATAATAGATTTCGAACGGCTCTATGAACATTACATTATTCCTGTTTCATTACACTTTATACATGACTGATTTGTTACACATTGGTAATTGACACCGTTTATTCCATCATCTGTCTATTTTTCTGCCAATGATGAGTTGCAACTTTATTGCCTACATTGTTTGAAAGTCTGATAAGAAGTGCAATGTCTGAGGCAAACAATTCCACAATTCATTCCAAGCATTATCTGTTATCAATGCTACCATCTCCTATTTTGCTGCTCTAGATAGTTTTGCACATATTTAAGATCCCTTTAAAATGAAAACATTTTTTCCCGGCTTTGCTAGTACACATTTCCCCCCTACATTTTTTGATTGGCTTGTTAGGCTTTGTTTGGTCCAGCCATGGTGTTCTAGACTATGATGAGTTGCAGAATCATTTGCCTACATTGTTTGAGTTTGTGATAACATCTGCAAAATCTGAGTCTTTCATTGATCATATTGGAAGACCAAATGTTATACCTTCTTGTTGTTGCCTTTTCATTCTCATCCTAACCTCAACCTGTCGCAGCAGTAGAAATGGCACAAGTCAGCTAAATGCTTCAACAAGTATGGCAACAGTGACACAAACTGATGTATAGATAATACATATTACAGCTGAAGCTATATCCTGTTTAACCAAAGAATACTGTTCTGTCAGACCATTTCATCTGAAGGAAAGATACTGATGAAGTGTGGATTCAGAGATAACATTTACTGACCCTTGGTTGCTGAGAAGTAGGGCTAGTCAGTGCACTTGGGCACAACTCTTCCTTCACACGAGATGGTAGAGTGGGCAGCGTCGGAGTCAGAGGGTGGAAGCTTGTGGGTGTTGGAGGCAGTGAGGCTGTGGAAGGGGATGTCTCCAGCTCATTCTGAATGTCAATTGAATGTCTGAACCCAAACTGAATGATTTGGCTGTCAGTTTTTGGCTATCTGTATATCAGTTTGGGATACACATTCAGTTTGGCCATATGTTGGTCAAACTATATCAGTTTTTCTATTTGAACCCAAACTGCTAACATCGGGGACAGCTATCTGTATAACAAATTATATCAACTGCCCTGCAAATTTTATCATGACTGTCCCCTCCACAGCTTTAGGATCTGCAAGTTTTTTTTCTATAATGTACTTTAGGATCTGTCAATTATTTGTTCCATAATAATTAAATTATTATGGAAAGGACCCAGCCATCATCATCTTTACTGCAGGCCATTAATAATATATAATGATCTTACATGAAGAGTCATCCAATACATATATGTTGGTGTCCATAAAAAATAAGAAGATACAAGTATCAACCATCTACCCTATTGCAACCTTTGCATCAATAGAGAAGCATACCTTTTATAGAAATTGATGACAAAGGGGGAGAGATTAGTGCAAAGATATGATATGGATGGAAATGCACTAAGAGGGAAGGAGACATGGACATGGACAAGGGAACAAGATCAAAGGATCAAAGCCTTGAACTAAGAGATGACTAAGAGATGCACACAAGTAGGGGGAGCAAGCTCTTGAACTTGATTGATTGCATTTGATATGTGCATATTCATGTGCTTTCCTTGCATATTGCATAAGTCTTATCTTTATATGCATGCTTATGTGGTGTATGTTAGTTATAGGATTTATATGATGATTTGCTAACTAGCATGCATAGGTTGGTAAGCTAGATATATATTTCTTCAATTGTTATCTAGAAACCATGCTTATAATGTTGATCTCATGGGGTTTCTAGTGTTTTTTTGTTGTATCTAGCTAACCATGGTGCTAAGGATGAACTTAAAGGTGGAACTACAATGGGTATCTTCAAAGGTTTATCCTATATCCCTTAGCATCACTTAGTAGTGCTAACACTCCCACAATGTCTATTCATGCATGTGTGCAAAGCTTAAATCAAACCTTTGTGAGCACACATGTAGGGGGAGCTATCACTAGCAAGTCAGATTTTGTGGCATATATCCAAATCTTGGCATAGAGCTTAAATGATGGATAAATGGCATAATGTCCAAAATGATCTTAATTTCCATATCTTTGTAGAGTTGTCATCAATTACCAAAAAGGGAGAGATTGAAAGGTTCTTGTGTGATTTTGGTAATTGAGTGACAACTTAGGTGAACTAATATGTGTTCAAGTGATATATATATATACACAGGAGATTAGTTCACAGGTGATGGTGTGATGAAGGAGCTTAATGCACATGAAACATGACATGGAGTCATGTGACCAAGGTGGATAAGATCAAGATGAGGCTTGACTTGATGGACCGGTTGCAAGTGTGAAGGGCAAACGGATAATGCTTGGCGCCGATGGACCAAGGCAACGGTGAAGAGCAAGTGAGGTCAAGATCAATGAACCAATACGGTCACGTGATGATATGAAGTTGATCATATCATTTGACAAGTGGTTGGTGCATGTGTTGCATCAACATTGGAGAAGGAGATGGAATGGAATGCGCAAGGCAAAGGTATAACCTATAGGGCATTTCATTTCACCGGTCATTGGTGTGTAGAGAAGTTTATGACCGGGTTTAGGATAGATGGCCGTACTATCAAGAGGGGCAAACTTGTTTGCATATCGGTCATCTAGTGCCACTTGGAGCGATCTAACTTTGCGATGTATTAGGATCGAGTGGCGCGGTAAGAGCAAGTGAAAATGCTTTGAAAATGATTGTGAAAATGCTAACACACATGCACAAGGTGGTGATCACATTTGTGTTGGCACTTGAGAAGCAAAGGAAGAAGTGGAGTGGAGTCTTGGCTGAAGACCGAGCTCCGGACGCTAGGGTTGCCAGGGTCCAGACCATCAGAGAGTGTGTTCGGAGGCAAACCCTAGGTCTCGGCCTAGCTGCGAGTTTCGGACTGAGATCCGGACGCTGGGGCATGGGCGGTCCGGACCATTGATTGTGCGTCTGGATGCCACCCCCACTGACTGTGTTGTGCTGAACGAGGAGGTCCGGAAGTTGTTCGTCATCCGGACGGTGGACTCCGGACCCGCGTCCGGAGGAAATCAGCTCTCGGAGAGCTCTCTACTAGAGTCCGGACGCGTGTGCACGTTGGTCCGGAGTGGACTCCGGACGCGTCCGGAGGACACGTGGTGGCGATCGGCGCAAGGCGCCAACGGCCGTTTCAAACGGCTAGGAAGGTCCGGACGCTGGGCGATGGTCCAGACCCCTAGTGATGGGTGCGTCCGGACCCTCTACAGGAAGCCCAATGAGTGGGCAAAACCACTAGTTTCGTGGGTGTGGCTATTTATAGCCCTTGGCCGACCCTTGGGGCTGGTAGAGCACCTTAGGGTTGTGTTACCCTTAGTTGTGCTTGGTTGGGAGCCCTCTAACTCACTTGTACTTGCAAAGAGTGTGATCCAATTGCGAGTGAGTGATCTCTAGTGCGTTGCTTTGAGAGATAGCTTTGTGTGGCACTAGGTGATCGTGTTGCAAGCTCGTGGTGCTTGTTACTCTTGGAGGTTGCCACCTCCTAGACGGCTTGGTGGTTGAGGCTCCGTCGAAGCGTGCAAGAAGATTATGCGGCGCTCCGGAGAAGTGCTTGTGAGGGGTGTTGTGCTCGTCCCGCAGGAGATCGCGAAGAGCAACTCTAGTTGAGCGTGTCATTGAGCTACCCTCACTTGTTGGTAGATTCTTGCGGTGCCCGAGTGAGTGGGCTAGGCTTGTGAACGCCTATTAGCTGTCGAATCACCAAGTGTGTGGTCAACACAACGGGGACTAGCTTGATGGCAACCAAGTGAACCTCGGGAGAAAAATCACCGTGTCAACCTTGTCTACTCTTCTCGGTGGTTTGCATTCTCCGAATCACTAGCTTGTATTTACTTGTTCATATCTTGTGCTAACGGTTCTTGTTGCTCTTGTAACTAGTGTAGCTTATGTGGCTTGATTAGTTACCTTCTAGCTTGTGTAGCATAGAAGTAGCTCTTGAGTGGCTAATTGACTGTGTAGCCTTGTTAGTCACATTGCTTAGTTTGTGTAGCTAAGTAAGTTGAGCCCTCTAGTTGACTTGTGTAGTCTTGCTAGAGAGCATTGCTAGTGAGCTTAGGTGCTTTGTGCTTTGCTTACTAGTATGTGTAGGAGCTCCCTTTGTGCTTAGAGTACTAGTTGTTTAGGTTTGTGTGACCTTGCAACCTAGAATTGTTTAGGTGAGCTTTCTAGCTTGGCACCTTAGTGAGCCCAATTAGTATACTTTGCTAGGTGCTAAAGTTATAGATAGAGGGGTGTAGTCTTGGCTAGACCGATAGTTTTAATTCCGCATTTGTTCCGGTTAGCCGTTGCGCTTAAGTTTTAGAAAGGACTATTCACCCCCCTCTAGTCCGCCATCTCAACCCTACACCGGCGTGGATATCTTGTAGGATCGCAACGTCATCTTCCTTGGAGACGCACTTTTGTAGTGCTTCAAACTTGGAATTCTTCCTCATCAGCATACCGTCAACAAGGACATAGTTGTGAGCTCGACGGGTTAGTCGCTCCACTTCTGTCTCATCTGATGGCACCACGTTGTTGGAGAGATACTGAATAAAATCATCTCGCCAATCAAATGGTCGGCTAGTGCTTGCGGCGACCAGCATGTTAGCCTGTGGTGGTGGTACGTCATCGGGTGGAGCTTCATATTTATCGGCGATTGATGGCTCGCGTAGGTCTTGGACGAAGACTCCCGCCGGGATGGGGGATCGCAATGATCCTAGTTTGGACATTTCATCTGCTGCCTAGTTTCGATCACGCAGAACGTGGTGATATTCGATCCTGAAGAATTTGCCTTCTATCTTTCGGATGGCTACGCAATATGCATCCATCTTCTCATTGGAACAATTCCATTCTTTGTTGAGTTGGTTGATCACTAGGGCCGAGTCGACGTTGACGATGATGCGCTTTATTCCGAGTTCACTTGCAATGTGGAGCCCGTGTAGTGTTGCCTCGTATTCGGCGGCGTTGTTGGATGCCGGGAATAGTAGTCGCAGGACGTAGCGAAGCTTATCTCCGGACGGCGATATGAATAGGAGGCCGGTGCCTGCTCCATGAATGGATAGTGAGCCGTCGAAGAATAAAGTCAAATGCTCGGGAGCTTCGGTGTTTACTGGGACTTGGATGTCGGTCCATTCGGCGATGAAGTCAGCGAGTGCTTGTGACTTGATTGTATGACGCCCCTGGAAAGCTATATTGAACATTCCCAGTTCCACCGCCAATTTGATTATTCGTCCAGTAGCGTCCTTGTTGCGCAGAATATCGCCTAGCGGGAATTCGGTGACGACTGTCACCTTAGATGGTCGTTGAAAATAGTGTCAGAGTTTGCGTGCGGTGATGAAGACCGCGTATAACAGCTTCTGCACCTGGGGATATCTTGTTTTTGACTCGTTAAGCACCTCACTTGCGAAGTAGCATGGTCGCTGGACCGGGTACGCGCGTCCGCTTTCTTCACGTTCAACTACCATGACGGTGCTGACGACTCGGTTAGTAGTGGCGATGTAAAGCAACATTGGTTCGTCCTCCTTTGGCATGACAAGGACAGGTGGTTCGGTGAGGTATCGCTTGAGGTCAGTGAATGCGCGATCCGCCTCGTCTCCATGCGAACTTCTGTCCGCCCTTCAAGAGTCCGAAGAACGGAAGACCTTTTTCACCGAGGCGAGAGATGAAGTGGTTCAGGGCAGCCATGCACCCGGCGAGTTTCTGTACGTCATTGACGTTAGATGGAGGCTTTATTTGAAGAACTACAACATTTTTTCCGGATTGGCCCGAATACCGGATCGACTGGCGATGTTGCCCAGCAGGTTTCCTGACGATGCTCCAAAGATGCATTTCTTTGGGTTTAACTTCCACGTGAACTCGTTGAGGGCCTTGAAGGTTGCCTCTATGTCGGTGATCAATGTCTCTGTGGAGTGTGTTTTTATGACTACGTCGTCTACGTAGGCCTCGACCTTCCCTGTAATGAGTTCCTTCAAGCATTCTTGTATAGCGTGCTGGTATGTGGCGCCGATGTTTTTAGCCCGAAGGATATTGTTGTGTAGCAGTAGGCGCTAAAAGGAATTATGAATGATGTTTTTATTTGGTCCTCCACCCTCAGCGCTATTTGGTGGTAGCCGGAGTAGCAGTCAAGGAGGGAGAGGAGTTCGCATCTAGCGGTGGAGTCAACGACTTCGTCGATACGCGGAAGAGGGAAAGGGTCAGGAGGGCAGTGCTTGTTGAGACTCGTATAGTCTACACACATTCTCCATTCATTATTCTTCTTCCTTACAAGTACCAGATTGGCAAGCCAATCGGGATGATTTACTTCCTTAATGAACCCTGCAGCTAGGAGCCGGGTTATTTCAGCGTTAATGACCTCTTTACGGTCCGGTGCGAACCTTCTAAGCTTCTGACGAGTTGGTTTGGCCCCTTCGACTATGTTCAGCAAGTGTTCAGCACGGTCGCGGGGGACTCCTGGCATGTCCGCCGATTTCCAAGCAAAGATGTTGATGTTGCGCCGCAGGAAGCTGATGAGCGTGCTTTCTTGTTTGGGGTCAAGGTTGGCACCGATGACGGCGGTCTTCTTAGGGTCATCGTCGTCCAGGGCCACCGTCTTCGTTTCTCTGGATTTCTTCGAGGCACGCGTAGTCGGGGGTTCTTGGATATCGAAGTCCCGATAGGCAGATTTGGGTACCGCGCTGGTGTTCTCGCCTGGTTGCGTCCTTGATTGTTTCTTGCTCGCATTCGTAGGCGACCTGAAGATCAGAGTGGAGGCTGATGACTCCTTGTGGCATTGGTATCTTGAGAACTAAGTAGGTATAGTGCGGTATTGCCATGAGCTTTGAGAGCGCAGGTCGTCCGAGGATGGCGTCGTACGGAGTATCAAGGTTGGCGACCACAAAATCAATAGGTTCTTCGCGGACTAGGAATTCGGACTCAAATCGTACTGGGAGGGTGATTTGTCCGGACGGCTTCGAGCTTTCACCGGGGATTATACCGTGGAAGGAGAAGTTTGCCATGCAGATACTGCTTTCCCGGAACTCGAGTCGTTGGAGCGTGCTCGGGAAAATAATGTTGAGGGAGCTGCCTGTGACACCCTGTGTCAAGCTTGCATTAGGAGCATCATTAACCACTTAGCACCAGCTTTGCATTGCATTCATGTTTGCATATGCTATCATTTCATGTGTGTGTTTATATGCTTTAAAACTAGGATTGAATAGGTGTTTTGTGCTTAATCTTGTGTTTAACCTGCTTAGTTAAACCTTGCTTTGCTTAGAGTAAAGTATGGTTTGCTTTATGTTTGTTTACCCTGCTTTCTTTATCTGTTAAAGAAATAAAGTAATTCTTTTCCTAATTAGCTTAAATAAGTTTTAATCCTCGACTCTTGAACTAATAGGTTTCAGAATTTACGATCTACATGAAAAAGGTAGAGAATAATATTCTTAACAACTTTAGTTTAAGTATCAAAACTTAGTTTGGAGTTTTTGAAACTGTTTTGAAGTAATTTCAGTTTGTATCAAATAAAATAAAATGGGAAAAGGAGATCAGAACTGGAACGGGTCAAGTACCACTTTCGGCTTGCTCGATCTCGACCGTCGCTCGATAAAAGGGACGGACCGAGGATCAAACGAACGACCCCGCGCAGGAGGCTCGACCGAGTCGGAGGCTCGATCAGCCGATCGACCCCTCCCCTCGATATCGACCCCTCTCCCGCGCGCTCACCCGCACGCACGTGCCGCGCACGCCCGCGCGCACTCACCCGACCGCGGCTGAACCGTACGTCGGCGTCGTCCGCCACGTGGCCGACGATGCCTGACCGCGGAAGTGGAACACGCCATCGCCGCCGCTGCGTTCCTGCACCGACATCGCTGTCGCCGCTCGCGCTGTCACAGTCGCGTCCGCACTCGCGCCCGCGGTAACGGCGCTAGGACCGAGCTTGCATCGCTGCACCGCCGCTGACGCCCTACCGCGCGCCGCGCCGTCGTTTCACAGTAACGCCGCCGCAGTGCCGCGTCTGATCAGCGCCCCGCCTCGTCTCTTTCACAATCAAGCGCGAATCCGCGCTAACGGCGCGACGACCAAGTCCTGCTCTGCGCCGCTCGCCGCAAACACGCCAGCGCCGCTGCCACTGCCGCACCTTCACGCCACGACCCCACTGGCCGCGCCGGTCGGCCATGACCGTGCAAAGAGGAGCGCCTATACCTCCTCCCCTTCACACACTCGTCCGCACTCATCCTCACTCGCTCACTCGCTCGCTTACTCGCGTTGCCTCTGTTCTTGCTCGCATCCCTCTGCCATCGTTGCGCCGAGAGCTCCGAGTATCGCCAGCGCCTCCTTCTCAAATACACCACCACCCGAGCTTCTTCTTGCTCTAGCTTTCGCCTTCCCCCCGCACACACGCTGCTCACCTCGCTTTAACCAGCAGTGGACTCTAGTCGCCGGAACGTCCCCGCCGTTCTTCGATCCCGAGTCGCCACCGCACCGACCAATCAGTGTTCACCCCTCACCATCTCGCCTCCGACGCTTCCATCTTCGTGGAAGCTTCACCGGAGTTAGCCGAGGTGAGAACGCCGTTCCCTAGCTTCAGTTCGACCCGTGTCGTCAACAGCACCGTTGCCCGTGCGCCATTGTCGCCGCCGCGGAGCTTGCACGTGGCCAAAGTTCCACAAAGCCCTTCCGGCTCAACTAGCCCTCGAGCCGCACTCGCCACCTCACCACGATGCTCACGCACCCCAGCATCGAACCTCGCATCGCCGGTGATCACCTCGTCGTGTTGCACCGTCGTGCTACACCGCCACCGCACGCCGTCGACCCCTTTTCACGGTCGCAACGGTTCAACCAACACCACCAGTGGATGTGCGTCATCATCCCGAGCCTAACACACCCAACCTCACCGCCGGCGAGAACGCGCCAACCAGCACCGTCCTCTGTTCCTTGCACGTCGACGGATGGACCTCGAGTAATTGAGGGTCCTTCCTGTCAGCCGCCCCGCAAGCCTCTGCGTGTATCGAGCTAGTTTCCGAAATGATTCCCTATTCTGTTTTCAGTAATGTGCAAATGCTTGTGTAATATATATATATATATATATATATATATATCTAGAGTTTGGTAAATCCTGAAATGGTGAAATGAATTTTGTTAGACTCTTTATGTTATGATCTGTCCGTTTTATTTATAAAACTGATTTTTGGAGAATGTCTTCAGTACTAATGTTAATTAGTTGTTTCCTGCATATATCAAAGATATTTGTGTTTTTGCTGTTTTCTTAGTCTAATTCCTGTGTTAACTATGTGCATGTATAAATCATGGAACTTTCCTGATAAATATGTTTTAAGTGTAGTTTCTTCTAAGAATAAGTTACAACATGTTTTACCCTGCTAGCTAGTAGCTCTAGTTCTAAGTAGCTTTGTTGTAGTTCTTTGGTCCTATGCTTAGAATCTCTTTTAGTGTGCTAAATCCTGTTCAAGCATCATCCCTGCACCATTCAGTTATTTATTTATGCATTGCAATCATTTAGGATCCGTGGAGGAACATCAGGAGCCCACAGAGACAGAAGTCCAGGAGGTACAGGAGCTAAACGAGGAGTACCACGAGCTCGACACTAACCTTCCTGAGTGCCCTGACCACCAGCCCTCCACCTTCACTCAAGGCAAGCCCCAGAGCATTCTTAAGCCTCCCAATATTTACAAATTAATCTACTTGAGTATTTTATACTGTAATGCATTAGGTGACAGGAGTTGGTTGAATCCCAAATTGATGTATTACCTTCCTTGATTATTGCTTTACCTACCTTGTTACCCTGTTAATAAAAGTAAAAGCAACTGCTTAGCCTGCTTAGAATGAATGGTCACATTTTACATTCATGTTTCGTGTTATCCCATGGGGGGTAATACTATCACGGTTGGCTATATTTTGCTATCGTGGAAAGAACCAATGGTAGTAATGAACTGCGGTCAACTAGAAGGAAGAGGCACCAAGTGGTTTAGACTTGGGGGCAGTCCGTCCGTTGGATCGTGTAGGTTTGTAGACGATGGTGGCCCTCTTACATCTTTGAATGCGTCCTTTCACATAGGGGCCGTTGTGAGTATCAACCCCGAAGCCGAGTAAACACTGTCCGGGCCGAATCTCAGCCTACTGTGAGCACCCTCTAGTTTACAGATACGACTTGCCCCGTGGTGGCCAACTGATTTTTGCAATTGGGTGGACTACTCTGAGATCGCGTCGGTTACCACCTGGACTTTGTTGAGTGGTAACCCAATGTTGACCAGACGGGGAAAGTATAGGCGTGTGTTAAAGGTAATCTTACCAGCTGGTGTATATCGATTCGAATTGCCGCCCCCCACTGGATATGGGGGATTATGCTGAGCTTCACCACGGTACAACTCCATGTGACATCGTAATGGTTCTACTAAAATTTTGATGAAGGAACTGGATATATGTTATTATATTGTTTGAATAGTTCAAGTGAGTGCTCTAGTACAGGTGCAAACCTAGAGATAATAATAATAGGATGGAAAATGGTTGTTCTCTAATCTCTAGTTTCATCTTGTTCGCTTTTCCGCAAAAGCAAGTTTACCCAGATCCGCATATATAGCCTTGCATACCCTTGGAGTCTTTATTTTCAGTTAGACGGGTAAGTCTAGCTGAGTACATTCCCGTACTCAGGGTTTATCCCGTTTGTTGCAGATGGCCAAGTATACTTCGGCTATTGTAAGCACTGCCTCTATCCTTTCGAAGGAGAAGAGGAGTAGGCCTTGGGCAAGGTCTTCTACGAGCTCATCTTTTGTTGTTGTCGGACGTGACATCATGGGCACCCCCATCTTTTAAAAACTTCAAGTTCAGTTTCAAACAATGTTTTATTTGGCCACATGTGTTGTGGCGTAAGTACTACATTTATTTGGAACAAAGTGTTGTAATAACTTATTTCGTACTTTAAGTATTTTCGATTATTTGTGGCTCGTCCGAATGTGCATACCTGAGTTTGCGCGATCCTGGTTTGATATACGTTAGAAATCCTTCGAGATTTCTGGACTACCGGGATTATATGGGCTCAAGTGTTTTAAGTGGCAGTTAAATCCGCTACTTTGGTACTTGATCTCTTATAATCTGGACGGTTCCGTCACACTGCCCCCATCAACGACTATTCTTTTGAAGAAGCTGATCGAGACAGCTACGCTGACGACCAGGGGGAAGCGACCAGGGTAGTCATGTCGTATCTGGTGATTGTCTCTGGAGAAATCAATTCGGCGTTTTGTCCAATCTGGAGGGGGGACATGAACGTTGTTGCTATTAGTAAGAGCTCGGAGGCGCTTACCGTTACCACCTGGGTGTCCACGGAATATGGGAAAGATGCGCGTAGCCTTCGTGAAGTTGGTGGTCGGAGCTTGCGTCGTGTATTCTCTTGAAGGGTTGTTGCCTGGTCGCTTCGCGTCCGCCTTGCTTTGGATGGCCTCCTTGAGGGCGATACACTTCCGCATCATGTGTTTTCCTTGTTCGTGGAGGGGGCAGGGGCCATCGAGGACCTCCCTGTGGTTGTTGACGCGTCGGCGCTTTCGCCCGATGCTAGGGCTAGCGAAGTCGGGTGGCGAATGGTGCTATGGAGCTCCCGAGGTGTTCTTCTTATGCGTGACCGACACATGAGGACGGAGTCGGCGACGAGCGGCGTCGATGAGGCCAAGGCAATCGGCGAGGTCTTCATCAACCTGATCGACAGTGCTCGCGAGGTTGTTAGGAGCAACACGATCTAGAGTGCTTCGAGCCATCTTGGTGGTTAGATCTTCAACTGGAAGAGGGTTCGGCGCGGGGAGCCGCGCGAGTTCCGCGATCTCTGAGACGGAGACGGTGCCTTGGATAGTCCAGACCATAGATCCAATCTGGAGGATGGCGCCGCCCGTAGGGATGACCATGGATCCAGGAAAAGTAACCGCTTGACGAGCCATGGAGTCGATGCACACACCCCCTACCTAGCGCGTCAATTGTCGACGAAATATGCGTCGCAGTCTACCTATGGGTACCCTACGGTAGTAGATTGTAGGCGGAGGTGTAGCGACGACGATCAAGCGTAACACAGAGAGCGTAGACACGACGATTTATACAGGTTCAGGCCGGCAAATCGCCGTAATACCCTACGTCCTGTGTTTTGGTGGCTGGATTGATATGAGTATTAGGTAACACGAGGTACAGATGAGATATAAGAGAGTTTTGGAGGGGATCCCTGCTCGCCTTATATAGCTGGGGAGCAGGGTTACAGTTTTCATATCCTAACAGATTACGATCGGTCCCTCAAGGCAAGGGATCCGAGTCTATCTACTAGGATCTTCCTTGGCGAACAAGACTTCTTCGGAGTCCCTAGTGAGCACGACGGGCTGGTCGCGTGCCGCAGGGCCTCGCGAGCTAGGCCGTCTTCCGGTCGACAGGTCCATAAGGTCCCTAGGGATATGCCGAAGTAATATCCCCAACAAGTAACCAAACTCATAAATCCATGGGTTTTAAACCCGGTCTATCATGTATATTATGTTAATAGTTAAGTTTTTTTATTTTTCTAGAAGTATATAACCGTAGAGAAATAAATAAAAAGAAAAAAAGAATACACGACAATACACATTAGGATTTTTGGAAAAAAAATTTGACACACACATGAGACTTTGTGGGCATATGAGCCGTGTCTAATTCTGGACCGGCCCATTTAGCATGGCACGTGGCTTCGCACTATGAGAAGAAATAGTCCCACATCGTTTATTCAAACAAGAAGACTACTCACTGAGCTCTATTTGTTATCGCACCGACTCTGAGGACTAAGCTAACACCGACGCAAACACAAACGCTAACGTGTTGTAAAAAAACACTAATGCTAACTCCTGATTGGATGCGCGATTGTTTCCTGAGCCCTCAGTTTTTCCGACCCCTCACCTTTTTTTTCCTTGCCGCTGCCACTACACCACCTGTCAAAGTTTAAAATAATAAATATATCTATATCTATACCTTAATACTAAAAAGCTAACTAAAATTTCTAGCCGTTTTTTTTAGTCCACCTTCCATCTATAACTTGCAATCAAAGAGTCACCGTCCGGAATCTGAGTCCGCGTGCTCACGCCCGCCCCGCAGCAAAAATTTCTTAACCTTTCCTAATCCAAAATAGATTTCCTCTGAACGAGATTGAATCAAAAACCGCAGCAAAAATTTCTTAACCTTTCCTAATCCAAAATAGATTTCCTCTGATCGAGATTGAATCAAAAACACCGCATAAAATCTAATCCAAATCTAAATCAAATTATCTATACTATATATATTACCAAACGCAAAATTATGCTGAAATTTTACAATGTCCTTCTTACGAGACTTGAGTCCATACGGTAAAAAGAAGGAAAGAAAAAATCGCTATATATATTACCAAACGAAAAATTATGCTGAAATTTTGCGATGTCCTTCTTACGAGACTTGAGTCCATATGGTAAAACGAAAAATTATGCTGAAATTTTGCGATGTCCTTACGAGACTGGAGTCCATACGGTAAACAGAAGGAAAGAAAAAATCGGCTAAAAATCCAAATCCAAATTCAAATCCATATCAAATCGAAAGGAGGCCAGTGGCGGAGCTCGTCAATTATGACGTCTAGGGCCACTGTGGATTGACGAGCTCTGTCACTGACAATCAAAGTATGTACATACGACCCGCACCAAATTTATCGTCCACGCTAAGGCTAATGTCGTAAAAAGTTAAAGCTCATAGATGCATATGTTTAAATGATATCTCGATTTCATACTTAAATCCATGATATAATTCATAGAACGTGAAAGATGTTAAAAAAAAATACCTAACTAATTATGATTTGTTTCGCCTCTCATATCTTCGTCATGACACGTGGATTTAGTAAAAAATAGAAAAGTTAAACTTTAATTTAGAAATGGGATCCTCAGAAGTGAGAATAGATGAATGGTGGATGACTGGACGGGGAAAGAGAATTAGAAAATTTACCTAGAGGCTTGAGCTATGCGGTAGTTTACAGAACCGCAGAAGGTGCCTGCCGGCCGCTTGCCGCCCACCGCGTGCAAGCGGCAAGCCTCTAGCGCAGGCTGCAGCTGCTGGAGTGCAGGACTGCAGGGAGCAGGGTGATGGTCGCCGGATGCTGTACCTGGCTGGAGGCCGGAGCAGATGGTGACTTCGTGGGTGAGGTGTCTGCGGCGTGCGGCGTTCGGGAAACGAAACGGCGCGGGTGCGGGAAACGAAACGGCGTGACCTGGACGATCGTGCGTTAGCTCTTCCCTTCTCTCTGCTGGGCCAGAAGTCCAATAAATTTGGCCCACCATCTAGAGCCAGACCAAAATACTACTGATATTCTAAAAAATATATTGGGCCGCGCCTAGGGGCGTGGCCCCAGTGGCCCAAGGCCCATATTCAGGGGACTGTACTCGAGTCCGTGCGGTAAAAAGAAGGAAAGAAAAATCTGGCTAAAGATCCAAATCAAATCGAAAAGGGATTATAAATCGAACAAAAAAACAGAATATTTTCTCAGCTTGAATGAATCAGAGAAAACGCAAACATATCACGGACCACATCAAAACTGTCTTTGATATCATTACTATACACAAATATACAAAAACTCTATAAAAAGCAACGTTCCTAAAATCATGGACAAGGATCCAAAAATCATGCCATACTCATCTGGTGCGACACCAGATCGACTATAAATTAAATACTGCAAAGCGTCTTCGTAGCCGGCATGCTCGCCCCTGGCCAGCGTCCCCGCGGCCAGCGCGCTTGCCCCTAGCCGGCGTCCCTGTGGCCGGCGCGCTCACGCCCTGAAGGCCGGTGTCACCTCGGCCATCGCACCCCGAGGCTAGCGTCCCCAACTTCCTGTGGCCGACGATGCTCTGGCGCTGGCATGCTCGTGGCTCACCGTTGTGTCGGTCACGCTCATGGCTCACGCAGCCGGCAAGCCCGCGGGAGAGGGAAGAAGGCTGGAGAAGAAAGAGGCGATGCTGCACGACGTGGGGAAGAAAGCCTATAGCAAGGAGGCGGTGTGCGGTGTCTGATGTGCACGCGAGAGATAGGGGCAGGGCGAAAAAACAAAGGAAAAATAGTCGTTTCGGCCCCTCAGCTATCACCGAAGGCTCAAATTGGCACCTGAACTATCAAAACGGCCACTTTGACCCCTCAACTATGACCGAAGGTTTAAATTGGCCCCTGAACTATCAAAACGACCACTTTGGTCCTTAAACTTATGATTTTCGTCTCAATTTCATCCATTATCCCTGATTGATGGATACATGGACAGATAAACTGCGAAAAGGTCGAAACCGCCCCTCATTATTTTCGTGAATGATAGCTTCTTCTCCTTCTTGTCATGCTTGCTCTTCTTCTTCTCATCATCATCACTATGATTGGGACAATCCGCAATCATGTGGCCGGTGCTCTTGCACTTGTAGCATCTCTTCTCATATTCCCTGCCCTTGAAGTTATCTCTTCTTTTTCTAGCACCATAGCCCTTCTTCTTCATGAACTTGCCAAACTTGCGCACAAAGAGGGCCATCATCTCATCATCAATGTCACTAGCCTCTTCATCATCACTTGACTCTTGCTTCTTTGCTTTGCCCTTGCTCTTGGATGATGATGCCTTGAAAGCTAAGCTCTTCTTTTCTTTCTTTTCTTCCTTGACCTCTTATTCTTCACTTTCCTCATTGTATTGCTCTTCGGTCATAATTTCACCAAGTACCTCATTGGGAGTGATCTTGTCAAAACCATCTCTCCTAATTATTTGCCTCAAGGTTTTGTATTTCTTGGGCAAACAACCAAGAAATCAGTTTGAGAAGTCTTCATCCTTGACCTTCTCACCCAAGCTCTTGAGATCATTGATGATCACTTGGAGCCTATGAAACATCTCCGGGATAGACTCATCATCCTTCATCTTGAAGTGAGATAACTTGTGCTTGAGCATGTACAACTTGACATTCTTTACCGTTGAAGTGCCTTCATAAGTATCATCTAATCTCTTCCACACTTCACTTTCCTTCTCAAGATCTTTGATTTGCTCAAACACCTTGGAGTCAATGCCATTGTAAATCACATTGAGTGTCATGGTGTTGCATTGCCGGTTCTCTTGCTCTCTAGGTGTGGGAGCTTTTTCATCAAGGATGACAAGGTCATGTTCGGTCACACTCCACACCTTCTCATGTATTGAGCCTAGATGCATCTTCATCTTCCTCTTCCAATAATCAAATGATGTACCAACAAACATTGGTGGTTTGCTTCCAACATGGTTGAATTGTATTTGAGCCATCACTAACACCGAAGGTTGTTAAGTCTTGATAATAGCGGTGACCACGGCTCTGATACCACTTGAAAGGTCCTAGATGGCTAGAGGAGGGGTGAATAGCCTATAAAAATTTCTACAAAGCACTAGAGCAAAGGTTAGATTAACACTTAAGCGAAGCTTTTTGCTCTAGCTCTACTTGGGGTGCAAAGCCACCTATTCAAGCAATTCTAGTTAGCTAGGTGCCTATCACACAATAGTAAGAACCTAAGGCACTTAGCTCAAGCAAGCTAGAATAACAAACTAGCAAGCTAACTAGGCAAGATAAAGAAGAATGTAAATACGAGATAGGGGTGATTGCTATACCGATACCTTGAGAAGAATGAATATCAATATGAAGACCAATCACAATGAGATCACCAAGAGTAGCCGGGAGACAAAGATTGACACAAGAATTTTTCTCCCGAGGTTCACTTGGTTGCCACCAAGCTAGTCCCCGTTGTGTCGACTACTCAAATGGTGTTTTGGTGGCTAATTGGCAATTCACAAGCCAAGTCCACTACCCGGGCGCCACAAGAAACCACCCGAATGAGAGTAACTCAAAGACACGAGCAATCCACTAGAGTTACCCTTTGGCGCTCCGCCGAGGTGGGTACAAGCCCTCTCACAATCGATGAAGCCGGCCGCGAACAATCACCAACACGCGCCGAAGCTTCTCCACAATCGCCAAGCCGTCTAGGTGTTGGCAAACACCAAGAATAACAAGAAATCCCGCGGCGATGACGATGACCAAGTGCCACTAAGATGCGATGCAATGATCAATGCACTTGGTTCACTCAACCTCTCATGAATTAGCAACACAAGCAAAGACAGATGAGTTGGAGGGCTTCTCAAGCAAGCACAAGTGTATCAAATGAATGAGAGGTGCAAGAGCGAGCCCTAGGAGCCGGCCAAACCACTTAAATAGCTTCCACCACCGAACTAGCCGTTTTGCCCCTTCACTACAGCTTTCTGCGCCAGTCCGAATGCAGTCTGTGTGGGGGTCCGGACCATCGCGTGTGCGTCCGGACGCCCTGCCATTTGAATCCTCAGGTTCACGCCTTCACCAGAGCTGTCCACGTGGCCTTCGGTCGCTGTGAACAGTGCACGTCCGGACTATCTGCACCTGTGTCTGAACCTCAGCAGAGAGCATCTAGAGAGCTCCAAACCTCCGAAAGATGGTCTAGAGTGCCACGTCCGGACGACACTTAGCGTTCGGATCGTCCTGCAGAGAAGACCAAAGAGCTCCCCAACTCCGAACGCGTGTCCGGAGTCAGCGTCCGGACTGACATCTGCGTCCGGATCATCCTGTTCGCCGAGGCCGAGAGTGAGGGTTTGCCTCCGGTCGCATATACAATGGTCCGGACGGCATCTTGCCAGCGTCCGGACCCTGCATCCGGAGCCCTTCTAAGTGCCAAACCGAGCCGACTCTTCTTCTCCAAGCTTCCATGTGCTAATACCATGAGATCCAACCTTTGTTCACCTGCGTTAGCCTTTTCATGATATTATCTTGGATTTAATTTAGTTCTTTGTGTCACTTAGGTTCATTTTAATTATGCATGCAATGCAAACCTAGTGGCACATGATAACCGCAATCGACACGAGTTTTCCCTTCTTGATAGTACGGTTATCTATCCTAAATGTGATCACACTCTCTATAGTGTCTTGATCACTAAACCAAGAGTGGCCCTATGATATACCTTTGCCTTGGGCCATTTTTGTTTTTCTCTTTCTTCTTTTCCTTAGTCCATGAAGCTCTTGATCAATGCACCATTGTCATCCTTTTAGCTTCATGTGTCAAGGTGGATTACCCTAGTTAGATCAAGCACTTAGCCAATAGGGTTAGTCCATAGGTTTCATCAATTAACCAAAACCAAACTTGGGCTTTCACTTCTCACTGGCTCTCTTCCTCTGACAAGGGCCATCGGACCTTTCGCCTATGGTCCGACGCCTTCCAGACAGGTGATCCGGAGCTTACTTACACTGAACTAGTGCCTAAGGCAGGACCGACGGACTACCTAGCTTGGTCCGACGCCTCCTTAGCAAACTGGTCCGGAGCTCTTTTCTCCCCCTATTTCAACTCTTTTCACTAAGACTCTCAAAGAGGTTTTGCTCCTACCATCTCAAGGGCTATTAGCAGGGTCTCTAGGACTAGTTGTGACAAGTGTGCATACACCAACTTTCCCAAACTCTCCTAGGTCAAGCTACTAATCTCATACCCCCCTTTATAGTATGGTCAAAGGAAAAACAAAGTCCTAGCTATACTTAGTGCCCTTCTCAACCTCATGGCACTAAGGACTAGTCTATTCTTCAACTTGTATCACCATCCTTTGAAATCGAAACGATTTCCATCTTGGGGGCATGAATATCCATTAAGCCCATTCATCTAGCATCACTTATGACCTAACTCAAATGACTTTGCCTCTGCAAAACACACGTTAGTCATAGTGACCTAGCATTGTCGTTAATCGCCTAAACACAAGGGACTATGATTCTTCAATCACCCCCTTTTAGGTGGTTGACGACAATACAAGCTCGAGTATAAAATAATGAGTGAATTTTGATAAGAGAAACATGACTTGACATGAGATAGGCATGGGTTAGTGATAAGAATGACATATACATGCCTAAACCATTCAAACCATGACAAGCACAAAAGATATGAATTGAGAATAGTACTTGATTTCAAAGGATATGCTATAGCCAAAAGATCAGAGACTTGCGCGGAAGCAATATAGAACAACCAAGTGACATGATATATATATAAAGGTCTACACATGTCACACAACCATCAAGTCTCAACCATCACACACAAATCACACAATGCATAAAGATGGTAAATGTGATGCATGATGCGATAGAGTATAATACACAGCAAAAGAACGAATCCTACTAGCTCCCCCTGAAGCTAGCCCATACTCGACTCTCTCTCTCCCCCTTTGGCGTCTAAGCACCAAAGTCTAAGCGTCTGGAGGCAGAGTGGAAGAAGTTGTGGCACGGTCAAGACGACGGAACTCTGAGAGGTCGTCGTCACTGTCAGTAACCTCATCATCTGAGTCCTCCCCCTGAGTAGCTGGAACTGGAAGCGGAGCGGTCTGGGGAGACACTAGATGGGAAGCTGACGAGCCTGCTAACTCTATTGCTGAAGAGTCTAGAACTGTAGCTGGGGCAGGAGTAGGCGTAGGATCCGCTGCCACTGTCTCTGCTGGAGCCTCTGGAGCTGCGGAGTCCGAGTGTGCCTCAAGAACTGACTCTCCTGGAGTCTCAAGAACCGGTGGCTGCTCGGGCTGAACTGGAGTAGACGTAACAGCAGTGGCATCGGTCATAATAGCAGTTGTAGGTGGAGTCAACACCGCTGGAGCACGACTGTCGTGAGTAGCCTCAGACGAAGCGATGGAGGAACGGTGCTGGCCAGCTGTCGGTGTAACCTGCTATATCTGTAACTCTGCTGCTATCTGCTCACTAGTGGGGGATGGCTGCCTGGTAATGTCGCTGAACGACGATGAAAGGTCACGAGCAGTCAATCCCAACGTAGTTGACAGCGGCGTGAAGCCGGTAGTGAGGGGAGTAAACTGTTGCGACAGGCCAAGGGTGTCCAACCACTAAGTGACCTGTGTCGCCGGAGACTGGAACGAGGTGGTCAATCCGGCACCCTGAAGTCCACTGGACTGTATGGTGGGGTGGGAGTGACAGAAGGTCCGGCTGACACTGAGGGGGTCACTGAAGGGCCAACTGACTGCTGTGAGCCCACAATGGGGCCAAGAGCTGGAAACTGGGCCGCTGAGGGGCCAACTGACTGGGACGGCTTAGTTTGACTTATCATCTAGATCTGAGGCGCAGCCGGGAACTCAAGAGGAGGAGCGTCAGTCCACTTCATCATATGGGTCATAAAGGCCATGTTCTACTGTTGAATCTGCTGAGACTGTAGCTGCAAGCGCTGTGACTCAAGCTGCATGGCTAGCAGCTGTTGCTGCATCTCAAAGTGTTGCTCCTGAGTCTGCATTTGGAGCTCATCATGTCTCTGCTGGACCTATGTGACTGTAGTGACTAGAGAACCCTGCTGCTCCTGAATACGATCAAGGATCTTCAGCATCATAGTCTCATAGGCAGAACCAGAACCGCCAGCCTCAATGTCGTGAGCCTGTGGGGGCATAGGTGGAACTGTTTGGAAATCTGCGTCTGAGCTCCTGCTGCTCAATGCCTCTGATAGAATCATCCTGAGCATCCACATCATCTCTGTCAGCAGGTGTAGTCCTGAGTCTGACCAGTCGAAACACACGGTTCCCAAAACGACTATCAATAGAAGAGAGAACCTTGTATGGTGGGAAGGAAGTCGGGGACTCGTCAAGCAAAGCGCAAACTCCGGGGTCGGATCCCTCAAGCCTCAAAGCTATAATAGCGCAAATCCAGTAAGCATAGGGCAACTGTCGGCGAGACCTCATGCCATCTGCGACCACATCCTCAATCTCTAACACTAAGAAATCTGCTATGTCAAACGGTGTCTGAGAAACGAGGGCCTGAAGTAGGAACTGCTGCATATTGGTCAAACCCTCCTTGTAACCAATGTGAGGCACCAGTGTACGCCGTAGAACGTCGTTCAAATGGCGAACAGCAGGACGTAGCTCTGCTGGTGTACGTCGAGAACCCTCTGTGAAGGGTGGCCTGAAGAGAGGTGTCACGTCCTGGACTGACAGGGTACGTCCACCGCGAGCTTGGCGAGGTAAAGAAATGCCTCTGTAGCAGTCAATGTGAAGACAGAGCTCGCCGGCGGTCGAGGTCAGGTGGAGTACCTCTCTGAGCTGCGTCAAGTAGAGCCTGTGCCACTCTCCTCTGAATGTGTACCATATGAAGTTGTGGTCTGGCTCAATCCATACTGAAGCATAAAACTCTTGAACCCACCTCTCAATGTAATTCCCGGAATGACCAAGGAGGTTGGCGAGTCCCGGAAGATACGGGAGGAAAGGGCGAATCTCCTCTCTAGCAAGCTCAACAATGCTCTCCAAAGAGCAAACTCTGTGAGGTCTGATCTGAATGCCTGAAAGTTGTGCGGCCCTGTAGAAATCCTCCATGAGAGGTGTGTGCCATCCAGGGGAAGCTCTGGGGTCACGCTGATCTGGGCACCACTTCTCGAGGGCTACAAAATGGAGCTTCTTCACCTGCTTCGAAGTAAGATCACACAGATCAAGGTGAACGGAAGCTGAAGCTGCAGTAGGAGCTGCTGAGGAACTCTGAGGTGCACTATCACCATGTTGTGGAGTAGACTAAGCAGCCTGGGAGCGAGTGACACGCCCCTAGGGAAGAGGTGCCAATGGCGTGCCAAGTGCCTCAGTGACAAGCTCTCGCTCCTCTGCTGGAGCTGCCTCTGTCTCGGACTGAGCTGGAGGAGTAGAGGGCAGAACCCGCGGAGGGGTGTCGATACGAACTGAACCCCGGCGACCACCTCACTTTGCGCGGTCCGCTGCATCTGCAACTGCTTCGGCCTTCTCAGCCTCTGTCAACTTGCGCTTCTTCTTCTTCGGCTTCTCAACAAGCTTTGCCTTCCCCTTCGCCTTTGGAGGACGCGGAGGGGGAGGCGTATCATCACCGGAATCCGCACGAGCACGAGAACCATGAGCCATCACTGATCAACAAGAGAAACTGCACACTGACAAGAGCCACTGTCAAGAATCACTGCTAGAGAACTCACTGACTAGAACAACTGCCAACTGCCAACTGTCTTTGAATCACTGATCAATCACAACTGTCAGGAGAGGCTTGCCAAGCCACTGGACTGACCCTTCTAAGGCTTTTCCTCAATCCATACTCGCGAGCTTTGCCCCGAGTTTTAACTGCCACTGCCGCTGCTAGAAAGAATATATAGAAATATATATAAGCACATGTAACACTAGAGACGAGATACCGTATGGAAGCAAGCACTAGATAAGAATAGAGTGAAATTTTTCATGGTACCTGAGGTAAGCGAGCGTGTCTAATCAAAGCACATCAAGCTCCACACCACACTACGCAAGGAAAAATTACTAACTTCGAATCACAATTGACAAGGATATTTTAGTGATTTGGAAAAAGATTTCAAGGTCAAGGAATAAGCCTAGGACATGACTCTATCTATGACTCGACAAAATGCGAAGTCGTAGATTGAAACCATACCCTAGCGGGACGATGAAGTTGATGACGATGAGTTGTATTCGATAATGGACGAACACGGCAAAAATCACCTAGGGTTTGGGGCCAAACCCTAACTAAGTTAGGTGAAGTTAACTGTGGCTGGCAGGTGGAAGGGGGGAAACCCTAGCTGGGAGTGAGCTGAGTGGTGGAGCTACGACGCCGGGAGAGGATCACCGGCGGCAAGCTGCTTGCAGTGGTGCGAAAGGCGGCGAGGGAGTGCTGTGGTGGTGCAGCTGCTCGATGGCGAAGAGGAGCAGAGCAGGGGAGTAGGTGCGATGGAGCTTCGGCGGCGCTCCGGTGAGGGTCTCAGTGGCGGCGAATGGCGTGGGCGAGGGCGCAAGTGAGCGGCGGCGACATGGGGCGGCGCGGTGTATGGACGGAGTGAAAGCAACTGCCAGAACAGAACTAACTGCGGGGGGGTTAGCCGCAAAAAATCCGAGCGTCGGACTACTCGGCATAGTCCAGAGGTGAGTCCGACGGGGTGGTTCGACGGAAAGAGGAGTAAATAAGATCAACACAGTAAGTACCCGAGGTTCGGACCAGAGCTTCAGATGAAGCATCGGACTATCAGAAGGAGTCTGACGGTCCTTTGACTGAACTATTGGACGCTGACCAAGGCGTCGGACCACTCGCCTATGGTCCGGAGGAGCGTCGGACGGGTGGTCTGACGAGATTTTGTGTTTGGAAGAATTTAAGCAGAGAGGGACAGGGCGTCGGACCACTGAGCGTCGGACCACGCAGAATGGTCCGGAGGGTGGTCCGAAGCTTGATTTGCTCTGAATTTTCCTGTTTTTTCTCTCCAATCTTTTGTCTTAGCCAAGTACCAACACAAAAGAGCAGAAAGAAACACTCGTTGGACCTGGCATAAGAACCATCTCTCAAACCCTCAATTTAGAAATAGTTCGCCATAGGCTAGAATTAGTTTTCATAGGAAAATAGTTCAACAAAGCTCCAAGGATCACCATAGGGGCACAAGAGGGGTATTAGCTACAGCTAGAGCTTTGAATGCTCCCTCTAAGTGACGAACCTAGAGGATGATCAAACTTAACCGAAAAGAAACGACAAAGCAACACACATGCATATGCTATGCAATACGGAATTTGAATCTAGGTTGCTTGCAAGTTTAAACCATGGTTAAGCTTTGTCACACGCTTTGAGGGCGGTTATCTCAACTGCGTTAGCCAAGCCTATGTGAATTACTAAAGATTAAACATGTTATATTACATATGAATGCATGGTTCACACAATCTCATTTTTTAGTGAAGTTTGAGTGATCAAGCACATTTAACTCGCTTCGCAACCTACAAAAGGTTGTTTCATCGAGTGGTTTTGTGAAGATATCCGCCAATTGCTCTTCGCTCTTAACTCCAACTAGTGTGATGTCTTTCCTAGCCACATGATCTCTAAGAAAGTGATGGCGAATATCTATGTGCTTGGTGCAAGAGTGTTGAACCGGGTTGTTAGCAAGCTTTACGGCGCTTTCATTATCACACAAGAGTGGAAGATCTTTTAAAACAGCGTTGTAATCAAGAAGTTTTTGGGTCATGTATAAGATTTGTGCACAACTTGCTCCCATGGCAATGTATTCCGCCTCGGCGGTTGACAATCCCACACTGTTTTGCTTCTTTGAGGACCAAGAAACAAGTGATATTCCTTGCAAGTGGCACCCGTCGGAGGTACTCTTCCTATCAACCTTACACCCGGCATAATACGAATCGGAATAGCCAACTAGTTGGAAGGGAGCTCCTTTGGGATACCAAAGACCCATGCTAGGGGTGTGCCTTATGTACCTAAGGATTCTTTTAACCGCTCATAGATGCGACTCCTTAGGGCTTTCTTGAAACCTAGCACACATACACACACTAAACATGATATCCAGCCTAGATGCGGTGAGGTAAAGTAAACTACCGATCATAGAATGATAGAGAGTTTGGTCAATCGGTTTACCTCCCTCATCGAGATCGAGATGTCCATTAGTAGGCATTGGGGTCTTGATTGGCTTGCAATCCTCCATCTTGAATTTCTTGAGCACATCATGAGTGTACTTCTCTTGAGATATGAAGGTCCCTTCTCTCATTTGCTTCACTTGGAAGCCAAGAAAGAAAGTGAGCTCGCCAATCATCGACATCTCGAACTCTTTGGACATCAATGCACCAAACTCCTTTGAATGTTCTTGGTTTGTTGACCCAAATATGATGTCATCGACATACACTTGGCAAACAAAGATTTCTCCATCAAGCACCTTGGTGAATAGTGTGGTATCCACTTTCCCGACCTTGAAGCCCTTCTTGAGTAGGAAGTCCCCTAGCCTTTCATACCAAGCCCTTGGAGCTTGCTTCAATCCATAGAGTGCCTTGGACAACCTATACACATGATTAGGACAAGTTGGGTCTTCAAACCCGGGAGGTTATGAGACATAGATAAGTTCATTGATGAAACCATTTAAGAAGGCGCTCTTCACATCCATTTGAAAGAATTTCATTTTGTGATGTGAAGCATACGCCAAAAGGATACGGATGGCTTCCAATCTTGCAACTGGTGCAAAGGTCTCCCCAAAATTGAAGCCTTCAACTTGGGAGAACCCCTTTGCCACTAGTCTTGCCTTGTTCCTCACAACCACACCTTGATCATCTTGCTTGTTCCTAAACACCCACTTGGTGCCAATGATTCTTGCTCCTTTGGGCTTCTCTTCAAGTGTCCACACTTGGTTCCGGGTGAAGTTATTGAGTTCTTCATGCATGGCATTCACCCAATCCAGATCCGCAAGTGCTTCTTCAACACTCGTAGGCTCAACAAAGGAAACAAACGAGTGATGTTCAACATAAGATGCAAGTCTAGAGCGAGTCATAACTCCCTTTGATGGACTCCCTATGATTTGTTCATGAGGGTGAGCTTGAAGGATAGGTGTTGATCTTCTATTGATCTCTTGAGGAGGGGGATGTGGTGCTTCAACATTTTGAGCTTTCGCCTCGGCTTGATCTTGAGGGATGTGAGTGTCTTCTTGAGCTTCCCTCACTTGTTCTTCTTCATCAACTTGAGGCGTGCAAGGTTGTGAAGGAACTTGATTGGCTTCATCTTCAACTTCTTCCACCTCTTGCGGGTTGATAGCACCAATTGGCATGTTCTTCATTGCCTCCCTCAAGGGTTCATCACCTACATCAATATCCTCAAGCGCTCCTTGGGAGCCATTAGTTTCATCAAATTCCAAGTCATACGTTTCTTCAACTAAGCCGGTGGCTTTGTTAAATACACGGTATGCCTTGGACTTAAGCGAATAACCAACAAGGAAACAAATGTCACACCGTCGTTGGAATTTACCCAAGTGTTGGCGCTTCTTGTAGATGTACACTTTGCAACCAAACACCTGGAAGAATGAAATATCCAGCTTCTTCTCATTGACAAGCTCATAGGGGGTCTTCTTCAATAGCCTTTGGACAAAGAGACGGTTTGTCGCATAGCAAGCGGTGTTGATTGCCTTCGCCCAAAACTTCTCCGGAGTGTTGTACTCATCAAGCATAGGCCTTGCTAGAGTTATGAGCATTCGGTTCTTTCTCTCTACAACACCATTTTGTTGTGCAGTATATGTGGCGGATACCTCATGCTTGATCCCCACTTCATCACAATAATCCTCAATCTTTGTGTTCACAAATTTGGTGTCGTTGTCACTTCTAATCTTCTTGATCTTCACATCAACTTCATTTTGAGCTCTTGTAGCAAACTTCTTGAAGATCCCTTGTGTCTCTCCCTTGTCTTGAAGAAAGAACACCCAAGTGTACCGAGAGTAGTCATCCACTACCACCAAGCAAAAGAAATTTCCTCCAAGACTAGCATAAGTGGTAGGGCCAAATAGATCCATGTGTAGCAACTCTAGGACTCTTGAGGTTGACATGAAAGCTTTGGTTGGATGGGTGTTTGCCACTTGCTTGCCGGCTTGACAAGCACTACAAAGTTTGTCCTTCTCAAACACTACATCCTTGATTCCTCTAACCGTCTCCTTCTTGACAAGCTTCTTCAAGGTTGACATGCCCACATGTGCTAATCTTCTATGCCATAGCCAACCCAAAGAATTTTTGGAGAATAGACAAGTTTGCAAGCTAGCCTCATTTGAAGTGAAGTCCACTAGATACAAGTTGTTGTGTCGGAAGCCCTTGAATAACAATGATGAATCATCCACCTTGGTCACAACAACCTCACTTGGAGTGAATAGACATTGGAATCCGAGATCACACAATTGACCAACCGATAGCAAGTTGAAGCTCAAAGATTGCACTAGTAAGACATTGGAAATTGATTGATCTTGGGAGATAGCCACTTTGCCTAAGCCTTGAACTTTGCCCTTTGAATTATCCCCAAAAGTAATCTTGTCTTGATTTGAACAATCCTCATCAAGTGTGGTGAACATCTGGGGGTCACCGGTCATATGTTGAGTGCAACCACTATCAATCACCCAATGACTTCCACCGGTCTTGTAGTTCACCTAAACACAAGCAACTTGGAGTTAAGCTTGTTGTTTGGGAACCCACTCAAAGCGGGGCCCCATTGCCTTGGTAACCAACTCCTTTGCAACCCAAAGAACTCTAGGCTTGTTCTTCATTGGTGTACCAAGAAACACTAATAGTGGTCTACCCTTGTTATCCTTCTTGATGACATAGTGAGCATCATGAGCAAATGGCCTAGTGTGCTTGGGCAAGGTCTTGGGTGGTTGAGTCTTGCAATCATAAACGAAATGACCCACTTGACCACACTCAAAGCATCTTCTTGGCTTGGGCTTTGAGTACTCTTGATTGTAGCCATTGTTCTTGTTCTTGTAATAGTTCTTAGCTTCAATCTTGACCTTGGCCTTCATCACTTGGTTCTCCTTGAACCCAATACCGGTCTTGTCATTCTTCATGACGGTGTTCATCAAGAGCTCACTTTGAAGGTTGTGACCCTTGGTGAACTTCTCAAAACCACTAGCAAGCTTGGTCTTGTCATTCTTGAGCTTAGCAATTTCTTCTCTAAGAGAATTGATCAAAGTGATAGCATCTTTGTCTTGTTCTTCCTTGGTCGACTTGATGGTGAAGGGCTTGTTTGCCTTGAGGTTGATTAGCTCTTCCTTGAGCTTTGAGTTCTCTTCCCTCATCTTCACATAATCATCATATTTGTCGGCTTCAACAACTCTCTTGCCCTTGCACTTAGCACTTTGCTCAAGAGCCACATCATCAATCAAGATATCACAAGAGGTAGCACTTGCACACTTAGCACACGGGTTAGTAGCAACATGTGTAGCAAGATCTTGAGTAAGCAATTCATTTGCTACCACTAGTGTGCCATGATCACTTTTCACTTGGTTGTAGTCATCTTTTAGCAAGTTATACCTTGTATGGAGCTCTTGTGATGACCTCTCAAGCTTATCATGTTTCTCATTGGCTTGCTTAAGAGAGGCTTTGAGCTCCCTAGTGCTAGATGTGAGAGAATTAATCTCAAGCTTCAAATCATCATTAGCACTAGACAAGGCATAAAGCTTAGCATGCAAGTTATCTTTGATCTCAAGTAGTTTGTCATTTTTACCCTTGTACTTCCTTATGATGCTAGAGTACTTGTTGCGAATTTTAATTAGCCCATCATAGGATGGTGTGTCTTCATCATCACTATCACTACCACTTGAGTCACCACTATCATCATCATCCTCTTTTTGTACCTTCTTATCACCTTTGGCCATGAGGAAAAAGTGTGTAGAGGATGAGCCTGGCGATGAAGGAGGTGGCGGTGGAATAGAAGAACCAATCACCAAGGCGGCCACCTTCTCTTCTTCACTCTCATCACCGGAGGAGTCACTTGAATCTTCAATATCGGTGAGACAATCACCCACAATGTAAGCCTTGACATCCTTCTTCTTCTTGTGGAAATTGAAGTTCTTATTCTTCTTTTATGGCTTGTCTTGCTTCTTGTCATCATCACTTGAATCATCATTGCGGAATTGTAGCACTTCATTTGGGAGATTTGCTTCCTTGAAGAGCTTGTGAATAATTTCTTCTTCTTTGAGTCAAACTTGACTCCATTCTTGTTTAGTCTCTTCAACATCTTAGTGGTCTTCTTCACCATGAGAGCGATGTTGTCTTCATCATATTTACTTGACTCCTCAACCACCAATTGGATCTTGCACTTTTCTTTGGTGAAATCTTTGAGGGCCAAGTCCTTCTCCTTCTTCTTGGTGGAGGATGAAGAGCCACCGTCACCAATCTTTATGTACATCTCATGAGAATTGATCTTGCCCAACACTTGTGTTGGTGTAGATGTTGAGAGATCTCCTTGGCGAAGCACGGTGACAATGTGTCCATACTTGTCAATTGGCAAGACACAAAGAATCTTGCGCACCACATCCGATGGAGACATTTGGGTGAGCCCAAGGCCATTCAATTCCTCTACAATAATGTTAAGACGTGAGTACATCTCATTAGCATTTTCATTTGAAAGCATGGTAAAGGAATACAACTTAGCCATGACCAAGTGGTAGCGCTCCTCACGCTCACATTTGGTCCCCTCGTGTAGTGCACAAACATTTGTCCAAACATCATGCGCGGTTTTGCAATTCCGCACACGGTTGAACACATCCTTGCAAATGCCTCGGAAAAGAATGTTCTTCGCCTTAGCATTGTTCTTCTCAAAGAAGGGATCCTCGGCGAACACCGATCCGCCTATGGTGGCGGCTTTATGAACGCCAACATCCACGGCCTCAAGGTAGGCCTCCATCCACACTTTCCAATAAGGAAAGTCATCCCCATCGAACATGGGTGGTAGTCCATTCCCATGGGACATCTTGCTCTAGGCGGTGAAGCCTAATTTAGAGCAACCTTGCTCTGATACCAATTGAAAGGATCAAGATGCCCAAGAAGGGGGGTGAATTGGGCTTGTTTTAAATTTCTAAAGCAAATATGAAAACCTATCAAATGCCAATCACCCCCTAGTGCCTACCGATCGTGTGTCCTAACTAGAAAGCGGTAGCAGTTCATAGAATTGAAAAACAACCTAAGCAATTCTAGTGGAAAGGTAAGAACACAACGGAAAGTAAATGTGGAATGTAAATAGCTCGGGATAGAGAAACAGTGACACGACGATGTTTTCCCGAGGTATCGAGGAGTCGATACTCCCCCCTAGTCCTCGTTGGAGCACCTCGCAAGGTATAGCTCCCCCTCAATCCCACGCAAGGGATGAGTGCTCTCTACGGGCTGATTCTTCGCCACTCCGGCTCGGTGAATCACCCACAACCGATCACAGAAGCATGGAGAAGGGCCGTCAACAATCTTCCGGCGATCACCTTCCTCCGATCACCACCAAACCGTCTAGGTGCTGTCGAACACCAAGAGTAACAAGCACAAGACCTTCACTTGACCAACTCAAGGCTAGGAAGGTGGATGGATGCACACAAGTCACTCCTAATCACCCTAGGAGGGAAGAACAAGATGAATTCTCTCAAATCTCTCCCTCTCTAGTTACTTGGCTCTCCAAGAACTCTCTCAAGGTTCCTCCAGGTGTAACAATGGCCAAGAGATCTCACTTGGACGAAATGGGCAGCTATAAATAGTCCACACCTCTCCAACTAGCCGTTCCTAGTTTTTTCTCTTTTCTTCGTAGGCGTCGGACTAGTCCGGAGACCAAACCGTCGGACCAAGTAGGGTGGTCCGAAGCCTTTCCTCAGATCAAACTCAATTGAAAACAAGCACCTCTGGACTACTCGGCATAGTCCGAAGCCCTGGTCCGACGCTCTGGTCCGGACCCAGGGTGCTTACTGGATCGAAACATATTTTCATCAACGAACCTCCGGACCACTTGCCTTGGTCCGGAGCCCTGGTCCGACGCACACGTCCGGAGCCAGGGAGCTCACTGCATTGGAACACCTTACTGCCTTGAAGCATCGAACTAGCCGTCGGCCACACCGTCGGACTAGTCTGGAGCCTTCTCACTGGCTCTCTTCCTCTGACAAGGGTCGTCGGACCTTTCGCCTATGGTCCGACGCCTTCCAAACAGGTGGTCTGGAGCTTACTTACACTGAACTGGCGCCTAAGGCAGGACCATCGGACTACCTAGCATGGTCCGACGCCTCCTTGGCAAACTGGTCTGGAGCTCTTTTCTCCCCCTATTTCAACTCTTTTCACTAAGACTCTCAAAGGGGTTTTGCTCCTACCATCTCAAGGGCTATTAGCAGGATCTCTAGGACTAGTTGTGACAAGTGTGCATATACCAACTTTCCTAAACTCTCCTAGGTCAAGCTACTAATCTCATACCCCCCTTTATAGTATGGTCAAAGGAAAAACAAAGTCCTAGCTATACTTAGTGCCCTTCTGAACCTCATGGCAGTAAGGACTAGTCTATTCTTCAACTTGAATCACCATCCTTTGAAACCGAAACGATTTCCATCTTGGGGGCATGAATATCCATTAAGCTCATTCATCTAGCATCACTTATGACCTAACTCAAATGACTTTGCCTCTGCAAAACACACGTTAGTCATAGTGACCTAGCATTGTCGTTAATCGCCTAAACACAAGGGACCATGATTCTTCAATATGTTTTATTGATTTCCTCATGGATAGAAAACTTGTTCCTATTAATTTATACATTCTGCAAGGTATGTGACGCATGGAAGTTGTGCACATCTCTTTATGACATTTTTAGAAACCTTCATTGCACAACTTTGTAAACTCATTTTCTTCAACTCCTTTTGTCCCATGGTAAAATCTTACACGTTATTGTATGGATAGTTTTTTATGCACACGCTACCTCTGGATCACAAATATCCCCACTCCATTTAAATATGCATATCTCAAAGTAGTTGATGTATTTTGCCACATGCTACCAGATATGTTGTTCCTTTCATTACTCATTAGGCATTATCTAAGAATAGGATTATATTTTTTTTATACAAGATAGAGACATTGGTTTCTGCATTGTAGTCACATGTTAACATCAATCTAATTTGGTACTCATTCTTTTCAGAAATTGATCTTTCTAAGAAACAAGATGTAGAATCATGGACCCTTGTGTTTAGGCGATTAACGACAATACTAGATCACTATGACTAACGTGTGTTTTGCAGAGGCAAAGTCATTTATGTTAGGTCATTGGTGATGCAATTTGAATGGGCTTAATGGATATTCATGCCCCCAAGATGGAAATCGCTTCGGTTGCAAAGGATGAAAATACACGTCGAAGACTAGGCTAGTTCTTAGTGCCATAAGGTTGAGAAGGGCACTAAGTATAGCTAGGGCTTTTGTTTTTCCTTTGACCGTACTATAAAGGGGGGTATGAGATTAGTAGCTTGACCTAGGAGAGTTTAGGAAAGTGGGTATATGCACACTTGTCACAACTAGTTCTAGAGACCTTGCTTTCAGCCCTTGATAAACCCTAGAAATGGTAGGAGCAAAATCCCTTAAGAAACCTCAGCGAAAACAGTTGATATAGAGGGAGAAAGAGGCTCCGGACCACTCTGCTAAGTGGGCGTCGGACCATAGGAGAGTGGTCCGACGGTCCCTGACTTAGGTAGATTCTCAGCTCGAGGAGCTCCGGACCACCTGTTTGGAAAGCACCGGACCATAGGAGAGTGGTCCGGTGGCTTGGTTCAGAGAGAGAGAAGGCTCCGGACCAATCCGACGGTTAGTCCGACGCCTCATGACAGGAGGTTGAGTTTATGCAGAGAGCTCCCTGGCTCCAGACCAGAGCATCGGACCAGGGCACCGGACCAAGGAGAGTGGTCCGGTGGTTCGTAAAAGAGAGAAAGTTTTTCACTCAGAGACTACCGAGGCTCCGGACCAGAGCGTCGGACCAGTGCGTCGGACCAAGCAAAGTAGTCCGACGGTGCCTGAGTTTGAATCGAGAGTGAGCTCCGGACCAGTGTGCATGGTCCGGTGGTATGAGCTCCGGACTAGTCCGGTGGCTTCGCAGAGAGAAGAAAAAGTAAAAAAACGGCTAGTTTTGGAGGTGGGGACTATTTATAGTTGCCCCCTTGGTCCTTAGAGGGACTCTTGGCCATTGTTTCAGCTGGTGACACCTTGGGAAATCCTTTGGAGAGACAAGAGGCTAGTGAGGGAGAGATTAGAGAGAGATCATCTTGTTCTTCCCTCCTAGAGTGATTAGGAGTGACTTGTGTGCATCCATCCACCTTCCTAGCCTTGAGTGGGTCAAGTGAAGGTCTTGTGATTGTTACTCTTGGTGTTCGACACCACCTAGACAGTTTGGTGGTGTTCGGAGGAAGTGACCGTCGGGAGATTGTTGGCGGCTCTTCTCCAAGCTCTTGTGATCGGTTGTGGGCGATTCACCGAGCCGGAGTGGCGAAGAATCAGCCCGTAGAGAGCACTCTACCCTTGCGCGGGTAGAGGGGGAGCGATACCTTGCGAGGTGCTCCAACGAGGACTAGGGGGGTGTGTCGACACCTCGATACCTTGGGAAAAAATCGCTGCGTCACTGAGAATTTCTTTTCCCTAGCTCTTTACATTTCCGCATTACCTTCCGTCTTGTTTTTACATTTCCTACTAGAATTGCTTAGGTTGTTTTTAATTCCTATGAACTGCTACCGCTTTCTAGCTAGGACACACGGACGGTAGGCACTAGGGGGTGATTGGCATTTGATAGGTTTTTATATTTGCTTTAGAAATTTAAAACAAGCCCAATTCACCCCCCCCCTCTTGGGCATCTTGATCCTTTCAATTGGTATCAGAGTCTGGTTGCTCTAAATTAGGCTTCACCGTCTAGAGCAAGATGTCCCATGGGGATGGACCGCCACCCATGTTCGATGGGGATGACTTTCCTTATTGGAAAGTGCGGATGGAGGCCTACCTTGAGGCCGTGGATGTCGGCGTTCACAAAGCCGCCACCCAAGGTGGATCGGTGTTCGCCGAGGACCCATACTTTGAGAAGAACAATGCCAAGGCAAAGAACATTCTTTTCCGTGGCATTTGCAAGGATGTGTTCAATCGTGTGCGGAATTGCAAAACCGCGCATGAGATTTGGACAAACATTTGTGCTCTTCACGAGGGCACTAAATGTGAAAGAGAAGAGCGTTATCACCTTATCATTGCTAAGTTAAATGCTTTCACTATGCTATCTCATGAAAATGCTAATGAAATGTATTCTCGCTTGAATGTGCTTGTAGAGGAGTTGAATGGTCTTGGACTCTTTCAAATGACACCGGCCGATGTGGTGCACAAGATACTTTGTGTCCTTCCAATAGACAAGTATAGCCACATCGTCACGGTTCTTCATCAAGGTGATCTCTCCGCAACTACACCAACGTAAGTGTTGGGCAAGATCAATGCTCATGAGATGTACATGAAGATCAATGATGGAACTTCATCCTCCTCCAAGAAGAAAGAGAAGGAGGAGAAGAAGGACTTGGCTCTCAAGGCATCTTCCAAGGAGAAGTGCAAGATTCAATATGTCGTTGAGAGTACAAGTGATGATGATGATGAAGACAACATCGCTCTCATGGTGAAGAAGACCGCCAAGATGTTGAAGAGGTTAAACAAGAACGGAGTCAAGTTTGACTCAAAGAAGAAGAAATTCTTCACAAGCTCTTCAAGGAAGCCAATCTCCCAAATGAAGTGCTACAATTGCGGCACTCTTGGTCATCTAGCCCATGCGTGTCCCGAAGAGAAGAAAGACAAGTTCAAGAACAACAAGTTCAAGAACTTCAAGAAGAACAAGGGCGGCAATGATGACTCAAGTGATGATAACAAGAAGCAAGACAAGCCATACAAGAAGAAGAAGAACTTCAACTTCCACAAGAAGAAGAAGGATGACAAGGCTTACATTGTGGGTGATTGGCTCACCGACATTGATGATTCAAGCAACTCCTCCGATGATGAGAGTGAAGAAGAGAAGGTGGCCGCTTTGGTGATTGGTTCTTCGATTCCACCGCCACCTCCTCCTTCATCGCCGGGCTCATCCTCTACACACCTATGCCTTATGGCTAAAGGTGACAAGAAGGTACAAAAAGAGGATGATGGTGATGACCTCTCTAGTGATGATAGTGATGATGAAGAAACACCTTCCTATGATGAGCTAATTAAAATTTGCAACAAGTATGCTAGCATCATAAGGAAGTACAAGAGTAAAAATGACAAACTTCTTGAAATCAAGGAAAACTTGCATGATAAGCTTGATAACTTATCTAGTGCTAATGATGATTTGAAGCTTGAGATTAACTCTCTCTCATCTAGCACTACGGAGCTCAAAGCCCCTCTTAAGCAAGCCAATGAGAAACATGATAAGCTTGAGAGGTCATCCAAGAGCTCCTCACAAGGCTTAACTTGCTAAAAGATGACTACAACCAAGTGAAAAGTGATCATGGCACACTAGTGGTAGCAAATGAATTACTTACTCAAGATCTTGCACATGTTGCTACTAACCCGTGTGCTAAGTGTGCAAGTGCTACCTCTTGTGATATCGAGCTTGATGATGTGGCTCTTGAGCAAAGTGCAAAGTGCAAGGGCAAGAGAGTTGTAGAAGCAGACAAGTATGATGATTATGTGAAGATGAGTGAAGAGAACTCAAAGCTCAAGGAAGAGCTAGTCAACCTCAAGGCTAACAAGCCCTTCACCATCAAGCCGGCTCAAGAAGAAGACAAAGATGCTATCACTTTGATCAACTCTCTTCGAGAAGAAATTGCCAAGCTCAAGAATGACAAGACCAAGCTTACAAGTGGCCTTGAAAAGTTCACCAAGGGCCATAATCTCCAAAGTGAGCTTCTAATGAGCACCATCATGAAGAATGGCAAGACCGGTATTGGGTACAAGGAGAATCAAGTGATGAAGGCCAAGGTCAAGATTGAAGCCAAGAACTACTACAAGAACAAGTACAATGGTTACAATCAAGAGAAGCCAAAGCCCAAGCCTAAGAGGTGTTTTGGATGTGGACAAATTGGTCATCTCTCATTTCAATGCAAGACTCCACTTCCCAAGACCTTGCCCAAGCACACTAGGCCCACTTGTCATCAACAAAGATTCCCAGGGTAGACCACTTGTGGTGTTTCTTGGACCACCAATGAAGAACAAGCCTAGGGTTCTTTGGGTTGCTAAGGAGTTGGTTGACAAGGCAATGGGGCCCCGCACTAAGGGGGTTCCCAAACAACAAGCTTAACTCCAAGTTGCTTGTGTGTAGGTGAACTACAAGACCGGTGGGAGCCATTGGGTAATTGATAGTGGTTGCACTCAACACATGACCAGCGACCCCCGGATGTTCACCACACTTGATGAGGATTGTGCAAATCAAGACAAGATCACTTTTGGGGATAATTCAAAGGGCAAAGTTTAAGGCTTAGGCAAAGTGGTTATCTCCCAAGATCAATCAATTTCAAATGTCTTGCTAGTGCAATCATTGAGCTTCAACTTGCTATCGGTTGGTCAACTTTGTGATCTCGGGTTTCATTGTCTCTTCACTCCAAATGAGGTGATTGTGACCAAGATTGAAGATTCATCAATGATTTCAAAGGGTTCCGGCACAACAACCTCTACTTAGTGGACTTCACTTCAAATGAAGCAAACTTGCAAGCTTGTCTATTCTCCAAGAATTCTTTGGGTTGGCTATGGCATAGAAGATTAGCTCATGTGGGCGTGTCAACCTTGAAGAAGCTAGTCAAGAAGGAAATGGTTAGAGGAATCAAGGATGTGGTGTTTGAGAAGGACAAACTTTGTAGTGCATGTCAAGCTAGCAAGCAAGTGGCAAACACTCATCCAACCAAAGCCTTCATGTCAACCTCAAGAGTCCTAGAGTTGCTACACATGGATCTATTTGACCCTACCACTTATGCTAGTCTTGGAGGAAATCTCTATTGCTTGGTGGTAGTAGATGACTACTCTCGGTACACTTGGGTGTTCTTTCTTCAAGATAAAGGAGAGACACAAGACATCTTCAAGAAGTTTGCTACAAGAGCTCAAAATGAATTTGATGTGAAGATCAAGAAGATTAGAAGTGACAATGGCACCGAATTTGTGAACACAAAGATTGAAGATTATTGTGATGAAGTTGGGATCAAGCATGAGGTGTCCGCCACATATACTCCTCAACAAAATGGTGCCGTAGAGAGGAAGAACCAGACACTCATAACTCTAGCAAGGTCTATGCTTTATGAGTACAACACTCCCGAGAAGTTTTGGGCGGAGGCAATCAACACCGCGTGCTATGCGGCAAACCGTCTCTTCGTCCAAAGGCTATTAAAGAAGACCCCCTATGAGCTAGTCAATGGGAAGAAGCCGGATATTTCATTCTTCCGGGTGTTTGGTTGCAAGGTGTACATCTACAAGAAGCGCCAACACTTGGGTAAATTCCAACGGCGGTGTGACATTGGTTTCCTTGTTGGTTATTCACTTAAATCCAAGGCATACCGTGTATTTAACAAAGCCACCGACTTAGTTGAAGAAACGTATGACTTGGAGTTTGATGAAACTAATGGCTCCCAAGGAGCGCTTGAGGATATTGATGTAGGTGATGAACCCTTGAGGGAGGCAATGAAGAATATGCCAATTGGTGCTATCAACCCGCAAGACGTGGAAGAAGTTGAAGATGAAGCAAGTCAAGATCCTTCTCCACCTCACACGCCTCAAGTTGATGAAGGAGATCAAGTGAGAGAAGCTCAAGAAGACACTCATATTCCTCAAGATCAAGCCGAGGCCGAAGCAAGCAATGTTGAAGCACCGCATCCTCCTCCTCAAGAGACAAATAGAAGATCAACACCTATCCTTCAAGCTCACCCCCATGATCAAATCATAGGGAGTCCATCAAAGGGAGTAATGACTCGCTCTAGACTTGCATCTTATGTTGAACATCACTCGTTTGTTTCCTTTGTTGAGCCTACTAGTGTAGAAGAAGCACTTGCGGATCCGGATTGGGTGAATGCCATGCATGAAGAACTCAACAACTTCACCCGGAACCAAGTGTGGACACTTGAAGAGAAGGCAAAGGATGCAAGAATCATTGGCACCAAATGGGTGTTTAGGAACAAGCAAGATGATCAAGGTGTGGTTGTGAGGAACAAAGCAAGATTGGTGGCAAAGGGGTTCTCTCAAGTAGAAGGACTCAATTTTGGAGAGACCTTTGCACCGGTTGCAAGACTTGAAGCCATTCGTATCCTTTTGGCGTATGCTTCACATCACAAAATGAAACTTTTTCAAATGGATGTGAAGAGTGCCTTCTTAAATGGTTCTCATAAATGAACTTGTCTATGTCTCACAACCTCCCGGGTTTGAAGACCCAAATTTGCCTAATCATGTGTATAGGTTGTCCAAGGCACTATACGGATTGAAGCAAGCTCCAAGAGCTTGGTATGAGAGGCTAAGGGACTTCCTAATCAAGAAGGGCTTCAAGATCGGGATCGTCGACACTACACTATTCACCAAGAAGCTTAATGGAAAGATCTTCGTTTGCCAAGTATATGTCGATGACATTATATTTGGGTCAACAAACCAAGACCATCGCAAGGAGTTTGGTGACTTGATGTCCAAGGAGTTCGAGATGTCAATGATTGGCGAGCTAACCTTCTTCCTCGGCTTTCAAGTGAAGCAAATGAGAGAAGGGACCTTCATCTCTCAAGAAAAGTACACTTATCTACTTAAGAAGTTCAAGATGGAGGATTGCAAGCCAATCAAGACCCCAATGCCAACTAATGGGCATCTCGATCTCGATGAGGGAGGTAAACCGATTGACCAAACTCTTTATCGCTCTATGATCGGTAGTTTACTTTACCTCACCGCATCTAGGCCGGATATCATGTTTAGTGTGTGTATGTGTGCCAGGTTTCAAGCAAACCCTAAGGAGTCGCATCTTTGTGCGGTTAAAAGAATCCTTAGGTACATAAGGCACACCCTAGCATGGGTCTTTGGTATCCCAAAGGAGCTCCCTTCCAACTAGTTGGCTATTCCGATTCGGATTATGCCGGGTGCAAGGTTGATAGGAAGAGTACCTCCGGCGGGTGCCACATGCTAGGAAGATCACTTGTTTCTTGGTCCTCAAAGAAGCAAAACAGTGTGGCATTGTCAACTGCCGAGGCGGAATACATTGCCATGGGAGCAAGTTGTGCACAAATCTTATACATGACCCAAACATTCTTTGATTACGGCGTGTTTTTAAAAGAAGTTCCTCTTTTGTGTGATAATGAAAGCGCCGTAAAGCTTGCAAACAACACGGTTCAACACTCTCGCACCAAGCACATTGATATTCGCCATCACTTTCTTAGAGATCATGTGGCTAGAAAAGACATCACACTAGTTGGAGTTAAGAGCGAAGATCAATTGGCGGATATCTTCACTAAACCACTCGATGAAACAACCTTTTGTAGGTTGAGAAGCGAGTTGAATGTGCTTGATCACTCTAACTTCACTAAAAGATGAGCTTGTGTGAACCATGCCTTCATATGTAATATAACATGTTTAATTTGGTAATGCACATAGGCTTGGCTAACGCGGTTAAGATAACCGCCCTCAAAGCGTGTGACAAAGCTTAACCGCGGTTTAAACTTGCAAGCAACCTAGATTCAAATTCCGTTTTGCATTGCATATGCATAAGTGTTGCTTCTTCGTTTCTTTTCGGTTAAGTTTGTTGGTCATCATTAGGTTCAACACTTAGGGGGAGCAATTCAACGCTCTAGCTTCAGCTAATACCCCTCTTGTGCCCCTAAGGTGACCCTTGGAGCTTTATTGAACTATTTTCTTATGAAAACTAATTCTAGCCTATGGCAAACTATTTCTAAAATTGAGGGTTTGAGAGATGGTTCTTATGTTAAGTCCAACAAGTGTTTCTCTTTGCTCTTTTGTGTTGGTACTTGGCTAAGAGAAAAGATTGGAGAGAAAAATAAGAAAATTCAGAGCAAAATTAAGCACCGGACCACCCTCCGGACCACTCTGCATTGGTCCGATGCAGTGGTCCGACGCCTCGACCCTCACTGCATAAAATTTCTCCAGCCACAAAATCTGTCGGACCAGTATCCGACGCTCCACCGGACCAATGACAAGTTGTCCGGTGCCTCTGACAATCCTATCCTTGCACCGTCGGACCAGTCCGGTGCTCCATCGGACCAGTCCGGTGCGTTGTTCGACGCCCTAGTCCGGTGGTCAGTTGCTCACTGTTTTCTCTTCTCTGGTACCGTCGGACCAGCCACCGGACCAAACATAGTGGTCCGACGCTTAGAAATTTTGCGGATAACCCCCGCGTGCGCGTCTGTTTCGGCAGTCTGTCTCACCTTCGCCGTCCATACGTCGTCCTGCTCTCCGCCGCCAGCTCCCCCGCGCCGCCATTGCCACCGGTGATCTCCCTCCGGTGCGCCGCCGCCTCTCCACCACTCCACCTCACCACTCCTGCAGCAGTTGCGCCCGCCGCAGCAGGGCCACCCTTCATCGCCGCCGCCATTCACCTCGCCACTGACCTCACCGCCGAGGAGCCTCCCTCGCCGGCGCCCGAGCTCCCACACTCCTCCCTGCCACGTTCCAGCCCTAGGGTTTCCCCTCCTTCCATTTCCATTGCCACTGCAAAATCAAGGACCTAGGGTTTGCCCTAACCCTAGGAGGGTTTGGTTTCGACGCGTTCGTCCTTGACTGAAGTCCTTCGTCGTCATCGTCTTCGACGTCTTCGTTCGTGACCGTTTTTGCCTTCGTCGTCGTCGACTTCGCTTCTCCTCGCTAGGGTATGATTTCAATCTTCGACGTCGCGTTTTGTCGAGTCGTCGATAGAGTCATGTCCTAGGATTATTCCTTGAAAATCCTTTATCCATATTCAATCCACTTCATTAAATCAATTACCAATTGTAATTCGCAGCTGGTAAATCTCGTTCGGAGCGTGGTTTGGTACTTGACATTGCTCTGAATAGTTACGCTTTCTTACCTCAGGTATCATGTCAGATTTCATTCTATCACTTATCTAAATGCTTGCTTCTATACGGATTCTTATCTCTAGATTTTATATATGCTTATATATACCCTGTCTATTCTTTCTAGCAGCAGTCAGTGGCAGTTTGAACTCGGGGCAAAGCTCGCGAGTAAGGTTTGAGGCAAAGCCTCAGAGGTTCAGTCCAGTGGCTTGGAGGCCCCTCTGTCAGTTGTGCTTTGTTTGATCAGTTGACAGTTGATACTTGCAGCGATCAGTGATTCTTGTGGCAGTGACCTATGAGTGGTTCTTGTGACAGTGGTTCTTGTGGCAGTTAGCAGTGGTTCTTTGCTTGATTCAGTATGACTCGCAGTACTCGTGCTCGCGCAGCTGGGTCAGGTGATGATGCTCCTCCTCCTCCACGTCCTTCCAGAGACAAGGGCAAGAAGCCAGTTGTTGAGAAAGCAAAGAAGAAGAAGCGAAAGCTCACAGAGGCTGAGAAAGCCGAAGCAGTGGCCGATGCAGCAGACCGCGCAAAGCGAGGCGGTCGCTGAGGCACAGTGAGACTTGGCACCCCTCCGCGGGATCTTCCTTCCACTCCTCCAGCTGGGTCACATACTGAGGATACTCCACATGAGCCAGAGCTTGTCACTAAAGCTCTTGGGACTCCGTTGGCACCTAGTTCCTGGGGGCGTTCCACTCGCTCCCAGTCAACTCAGTCACCTCAGTCAGCAGCACCGACAACAGCTTCAGCTTCAGTTCACCTTGATCTGAGGAATCTTACAGCAAAGCAGGTAAAGAAGCTTCGATTTGTTGCTCTAGAGAAGTGGTGCCCGGATCAGCGAGACTCCAGAGCCTCACCAGGATGGCATACACCTCTCATGGAGGATTTCTACAGAGCAGCTCAGCTGACCAACATTCAGATTCGACCGCACAGGGTTTGCTCCTTAGAGAGCATAGTTGAGCTAGCTAGTGAGGAGATCAGGCCATTTCTGACTTATCTTCTGGGACTTGCTGATCTGCTTGGCCGTTTCGGTAACTACATCGAGAGATGGGTCAGAGAGTTCTATGCTTCAGTATGGGTGGATCTGGAGCACAAGTTTGTGCAGTACACTTTCAGAGGCGAGCGATACAGGCTCTACTTGACCAGACTCAGAGAGATCTTTCGCCTCCATCAGCAGGGTGGTGAACTTGATTTACACTATGAGTGCTATAGAGGAGCCTCAGTGCCTCGCAGAGCTCGAGGTGGTCATACACTGTCAGTGCAGGAGGTGGCTCCCCTCTTCAAGCCACCTTTCTCAGAGGGCTCCAGACGTAGCCCAGCAGAGCTCAGACCCACCGTTCACAGGTTGAACGAGGTCCTCCGTCGTACTCTGCTTCCTCGCACGGGTTACAAGGAAGGATTGACAAATATGCAGCAGCTACTCCTTCAGGCCCTGGTATCTCAGACACCGTTCGACATCGCAGACTTTCTTGTGTCAGAGATAGAGGATGTGATAGCAGATGGCATGAGGGCCCGTCGTCAGTTTCCCTATGCTCACTGGATTTCATCGATCATTGCTATTGAGCTTGAGGGAGCGAACCCTGGACTCCGCACTCTACTAGATCAGTCGTCGACTTCTTTTCTAGCTTATAGAGTCCTTGGGTCGTTTGACAGCCGGTTTGGAAACCGGGTCCTCCGTCTTGTCAGAGAGAGGACAACACCAGCTGACAGAGCTGAGGTTGATGCTCAAGATGAGGCTATACGCAGTGTTGAGCAGGAGGAGCTCCATGGACTAGATACTGGAGCTGATGTGACTCCTGAGGACACTTCAGATAGCTCAGATACAGATTTCCAGCCAGTTCCACAGATGCCCCCACGGGCTCACGACACTGAGGCTGGCGGCTCTGCCTCTACCACTGAGACCATGATGCTCAAGCTTCTTGACAGAATGAATGAGCAACAGAGTTCTCTCGTCACTGCAGTTACACAGGTCCAGCAGCGACAGGACGAGATGCAGCGACAGTCAGAGGAGCGTCACTTCGAGATGCAGCGACACATGCTCGCTATGCAGCTAGAGTCCCAGCGCCTTCAGTTACAGTCATAGCAGCTGCAGCAGCAGAACATGGCCTTTATGGCCCATATGATGAAGTGGACAGGCGCTCCTCCTCTTGAGTTTCCTGCAGCTCCTCAGATACAGATGATGAGCACATCTCAGCCCTCACAGTCAGTTGGGCAGCTAGGAGGGCCATAGTTCTCAGTTGGACCCTCAATTGGCCCCTCAGTGGCCCCTACGAGCTCCGTCGGTCAGTCAGTCACTCCCACCCCAGCCATACAGTCCAGTGGACTTCAGGGTGCCGGATTGACCACCCCGTTCCAGTCACCGGCAACTCAGATGACACAGTGGTTGGACACCTTTGGCCCCACTCAGCAGTTCACTCCTCTCACTACTGGTTTCACTCCACTTACTGCTACGATGGGTGCTACTGCCAGAGACCTTTCAGCGTCGTTCAACGACATTACCGGGCAGCCGTCCCCCATTGGTCCTCAGATAGCAGCAGAGGTTCAGGCCGAGCTAGTTGCACCGACAGCCGATCAGCACCGCTCCTCAGTAGCTTCCTCAGAGGCTACACATGACAGTCGGGCTCCAGCCGTGTCTACCCCTCCCACAGCTGCAGTTGCTACCGATGCCACAGTGGTCACCTCCACTCCAGTCCAGCCACAGCAGTCTCCGGTTCTTCAGACTCCAGACGAGTCAGTGCATGAGGCACCACCGGACAACGCCGCTCCTGAGGCTCCCACAGAGACACTGGCACCGGTGCTTGATCCTACTACTACTCCTTCAGCTACTGCTCCAGAGTCTTCGACAGCAGCAGGCCTGTCAGCTACCGACCCCCAGACCGCTTCACTACCAGCGACTGACACTCAGGGGGAGGATTCAGATGATGAGACGTATCTGGCAGCTTTCAGAGTGCTCAACCGCTCCACGGCTGCTTCCACTCTGCCTCCAGACGCCTAGTTTTGGTGCTTCGACGCCAAAGGGGGAGAGGGAGAGTCGAGTAGATGGGCTAGCTTCAGGGGGAGCTAGTAGGACTCGTTCTTTTGATGTGTATAAACTTTATTGCATCATGCATCATCGTTTACCGTCTTTATGCATTGTATGATATGTGTGATGGTTGAGACTTGATGATTGTGTGACATGTGTGGACTTTCATCTTTATATATCATGTCACTTGGTTATGCTATATTGCTTCTGCGCTAATCTCTGATCTTTTGGCTATAGCATATCCTTTATGAAATCAAGTACTATGCTCAATTCATATCTATTGTGCTTGTCATGGCTTGAATGGTTAGGCATGTGCTTGTCTTTCTTATCACTAACACATGCCTATCTCATGTCAAGTCATGTGTTTCTCTTATCAAAATCCACTCATTATTCTCTACTCAAGCTTGTATTGTCGTCAATCACCTAAAAGGGGGAGATTGTAGAATCATGGACCCTTGTGTTTAGGCGATTAACGACAATACTAGATCACTATGACTAACGTGTGTTTTGCAGAGGCAAAGTCATTTATGTTAGGTCATTGGTGATGCAATTTGAATGGGCTTAATGGATATTCATGCCCCCAATATGGAAATCGCTTCGGTTGCAAAGGATGAAAATACACGTCGAAGACTAGGCTAGTTCTTAGTGCCATAAGGTTGAGAAGGGCACTAAGTATAGCTAGGGCTTTTGTTTTTCCTTTGACCGTACTATAAAGGGGGTATGAGATTAGTAGCTTGACCTAGGAGAGTTTAGGAAAGTGGGTATATGCACACTTGTTACAACTAGTTCTAGAGACCTTGCTTTCAGCCCTTGATAAACCCTAGAAATGCTAGGAGCAAAATCCCTTAAGAAACCTCAGCGAAAACAGTTGATATAGAGGGAGAAAGAGGCTCCGGACCACTCTGCTAAGTGGGCGTCGGACCATAGGAGAGTGGTCCGACGGTCCCTGACTTAGGCAGATTCTCAGCTCGAGGAGCTCCGGACCACCTGTCTGGAAAGCACCGGACCATAGGAGAGTGGTCCGGTGGCTTGGTTCAGAGAGAGAGAAGGCTCCGGACCAATCCGACGGTTAGTCCGACGCCTCATGACAGGAGGTTGAGTTTATGCAGAGAGCTCCCTGGCTCCGGACCAGAGCGTCGGACCAGGGCACCGGACCAAGGAGAGTGGTCCGGTGGTTCGTAAAAGAGAGAAAGTTTTTCACTCAGAGAGTACCGAGGCTCCGGACCAGAGCGTCGGACCAGTGCGTCGGACCAAGCAGAGTAGTCCGACGGTGCCTGAGTTTGAATCGAGAGTGAGCTCCGGACCAGTGTGCATGGTCCGGTGGTATGAGCTCCGGACTAGTCCGGTGGCTTCGCAGAGAGAAGAAAAAGTAAAAAACGGCTAGTTTTGGAGGTGGGGACTATTTATAGTTGCCCCCTTGGTTCTTAGAGGGACTCTTGGCCATTGTTTCAGCTGGTGACACCTTGGGAAATCCTTTGGAGAGACAAGAGGCTAGTGAGGGAGAGATTAGAGAGAGATCATCTTGTTCTTCCCTCCTAGAGTGATTAGGAGTGACTTGTGTGCATCCATCCACCTTCCTAGCCTTGAGTGGGTCAAGTGAAGGTCTTGTGCTTGTTACTCTTGGTGTTCGACAGCACCTAGACGGTTTGGTGGTGTTCGGAGGAAGTGACCGCCGGGAGATTGTTGGCGGCTCTTCTCCAAGCTCTTGTGATCGGTTGTGGGCGATTCACCGAGCCGGAGTGGCGAAGAATCAGCCCGTAGAGAGCACTCTACCCTTGCGTGGGTAGAGGGGGAGCGATACCTTGCGAGGTGCTCCAACGAGGACTAGGGGGGTGTGTCGACACCTCGATACCTCGGGAAAAAATCGCTGCGTCACTGAGAATTTCTTTTCCCTAGCTCTTTACATTTCCGCATTACTTTCCGTCTTGTTTTTACATTTCCTACTAGAATTGCTTAGGTTGTTTTTAATTCCTATGAACTGCTACCGCTTTCTAGCTAGGACACACGGACGGTAGGCACTAGGGGGTGATTGGCATTTGATAGGTTTTTATATTTGCTTTAGAAATTTAAAACAAGCCCAATTCACCCCCCCCCCCCCCTCTTTGGCATCTTGATCCTTTCACAAGATTTTTAGTTTGTTTATATGTGTACCAAATCTGTTTGTCCATATTTATTTGACAAAGATAATTGCTTTGTCTGTTTGGTACTGCTTACAAACATTATATTTTGTCCAGTAGAGATCTTTAGTTGGTTGTTTTTGTTCATTGTAGCACAAAGGTGGCAGTGAGTGTAAGTAGCCTTCTCATGAATTGTGAAGTGGGTGTATTTTGGAATCAGAACCAGAATGGAATTTCAAGGAAGAAATTGCAAATAGGAGTGTTTGTAACCCATCGGTGACAGTTACATAGATTTGAATTTAAGTGTATAATGTTTGGTGTAAATTTTCTAAATGGGCATCCTCAGATGATGCAAGCTAAATTAATTCCCCTTATAGTATTCAATTAAACCATTGCCAGTAATGGAGAGCAAGAGAGCATCCTCATCATTTGTTCTTTGTTAGATGTTGCTTGTTAGGATCTCATTTTCTGTCTCTGATAGGTGTAGAGTCGAGTCGTTTATTTTTTTCAAAACCATTGAATGATACATCACCTAATCATATTTTTCTAGGTGCCAATATTAATGGTTTTTTAAAAATAAAGCCAAGAATAATTTAATTTTGCAAATTATTCTCTACCTAATCAGTTCAGTAAGAAGGGAGACTAAAGATTAATTATATTTACTAGAAGGAAAAGAATAAAAGGACTGCCAATTTAAAACCTCTACAGATTAATACTATTTGAGTTTTTGGCACTATTTTGCAAATAGGATTAGAGTTGTTGCGCTAGTATGAAATGCGCAAATTTGTTTTCCCTAGCCTGTCCAGTTGCACTCCAATGTTTGTTATTTCTTTATAATGAAGTTCATTTGTTGATTTGAGCAATGGACCCACACTATTGTTATCTAGCTAAGATGTGCTTATCTCTGCACTATTTGTCATTTCTTTAGAGTCACACTAATGTCATTTCTTCTTTAATTTGGAGTTGTTATTGCAAGTGATTTTGGCAAGTTAGTAAGGAGGGGTGAGGCACCTTCAGAATTGAAGTTCTTGGCTGATTCAGATAGAGTAGTAGCTTGGAGCCATAGCAATTATGTTAGTTGGCTAAGGTAGGATTAAAAAAGGTCTCGTCGTTTGTCTTTTTTTTGGCTCTTTCAGATATAGGTTTCTTTGGCTGATCTGGATAGGGCATTGCCAAGAGAAGCATCACTCTTGCTCCTTGGTAAGTTCAATTCCTTGTGTACTCTATTCCCAGTTAGCACTATTAGACCTTATGCCAGTTATTGCTCATTATGGTTAATTTTAAAAATGTTGCACTCGTGAACAGTTGTCCTGCCACCTATTTACTGAATTGGGCTTGCTCCAACGCCTACTGCCTCCATTTTTATAGCTCTAATCCATCAAGTAGTCCGCTCCATACCAATGTATACTCTTAGCCTCCTTTTGTCATGTTTTTTCTATCATGTCTGTTTGGATTATGAGTACAGTAGTTCTGCTAAAGAACGAAATTAGTATGTTTTTTTCGTACTATGGAACATGAAGGACTAAATGGCTACTATTTTTTAGATCTTTATTTAGGTATACGTCAAGTTGAAGTGCATGCTGACAGGAGGGTGCTGATCAAATTCAGACATAAAACGTGCTACATCCAATTAGGAGAGGATTATGGTTGCCATGTTAAAGATGTTTTTAATGTGTCATGTTTTATGTATTTTTAGACATGATACTACCTCCGTATCCTAATTAGAGGACGTTTTGGACAGCAACACGGTCTCCAAAACATAACTTTGACCTCTTGTTTTTATAAAAATATTCATGGAATAATGATATATGTATATTTTTATGAAACTATTTTTCAAGACAAATCTATTCATATAATTTTCACATTTGGAATCTTAATAATTTAAAAGTTATTGATGATTTATATTCCTAATGTTTGACTCAAAGCTTGTCCAAAACGTCCTCTAATTATGATACGGAGGGAGTATATATTCATCTTAATCAAGTCAAAGTCTGGAAGAGCGTGTCTCTTGTGTCATGTTTTATGTATTTTATTTATGATTTGGAATTATTCAAACATTATTTATGGTTTGCAAGATGGTCCAATTAAAACAGTATTTGTGTTTTGGGAAAAAAAGTCCAATTAAACAATTTTTGTGGTGTGGAAAATGATCCTATTAAAATATTGTGTGTGGACTTTTGGTTATGAGACAGTTAAGTTGAAATGGTATTTATGTTCTAAAATTTGATAAAACTAAATTAGTATATGGTTGAAAAAAGGCGTAATTAAAATAGTATTTGAGGTTTGGAGAATAATTCTACTTGTTACTCATTTATTGTTTTTTACCATCAAATTAAAATAGTATTTATGGTTTAGATAATGAATTTTATTGTTGACACGTAATTTATCACAAGAAACCTTGTGTACAAAGAAAAAAGGGCAAAAAATATCCATCTCTGAAGGCAAGGCCAGAAAATATGCCTACATAACATAAGGTCGTAATTACGCTGAAAAGAACAAAATAAAGGAAAATATCTAGAAAAGAAAAAAAAAGGAGAATAAACAAAAAAAGAAACGATCAAATATATGCATCTCTGGAGGCATAGTTAAAAAAACTGTACGTTAAAAAGAAAATAAATCGGCCGGAACCGCATATGGGCGAAACCGGCTCCTCTAACTTAGCCCACCTCTACATCCAGGGACGTAGAATTTCCGATGTCGTCCATTACCAATCCAGCGGCAAGGAGCAAACGGCGCACGAAGCAATCACTGAGATCGGCCATAAGAGTATAAGACTACTAGTATCGTGTCCGTGCGTTGCTATGGGATAATACATTTTTATGTTAAAAATACATAGATCGTATGATAATATAATAATATTGTAAAACTAAATATAGACTTTAAAGTGACAAATCCAGAAAGCAAATTAAGTTTGAAAAAATAACGTACTCACGCATAGCACGGTGTAGTAGGTTCACAAACTCGTACAAACATTTTCATGATACGTCTAAGAAAATGCTGATTTTAGGTAAAGCTTGCATGACTACGCGTGATCATAATGCTGATGCAAAGCTAAAATTCGTCAGCAAGATTTGAAATGCCAGCCATTATGATTTTGGGATAATACAATAACATATGTTCAAATCAAGCTGATGCAAAGCTAAAATTCGTCAGCATATATTAATTCCAGCCAGCTTCTTTCTGCCAGTCACGCATAGTCACAATTTTCACCCATAGTAGAAATAGATTTGAAAAACATTTACAATAATAGTCAGCATAAGAAATCCCGTGACTCATGAAATAGAATCCCGTGACTGTCACGCAGTCAGCATAAGAAATAGATCACCCCAAAATTATGACCATTGTAAATGTTTTTCAATAATAGTTTTACATCGGCATTATGATTTTGGGATAATACAATAACACATACAAGTGCATGCCAAATCAAGCTGATGCAAAGCTAAAATTCGTCAGCAAGATTTGAGCTCCCAGTTATCTATGTCACTTAAGCATCGTGTATACAGGGGTGATCTATTTTAGGTAATAATGATAAAGAATTAACTCAACCATGCAAGTCCAGAATCTGAAAGTCCTTACATTTTCTACAAAAAAATAATCACGAGTGATAAAGTGTACTATAGTGTGCTTACTTGGCTGAGTTATCAAATAAGCATGCAATTCCTGCAGGTTCCATAATGACATACATTGTCACCTATGAATAAAATTCCACCTCTGAAAGTTAGCAAAAATTGTCAGTATTGGCGAAAATGCATGACATTTGTAAATATATTCAGTATTTCCCTCACTCTTCCAATAGTAAGATTGGTGTAAAACGCATCTCATGTGTTATAATTAGGAATGGAGAGAGTACAATGCTATTGAGTTGCAATGCCGAATTGCAGACATGACATGCACAGAAAACATGATCATACTGCCAGCCAGCTTCAACACAATCACCCCAAAATCATGAGAAGACTCCCTAACCGAAACATTGACAGTAGTGATGTTATTACTCATTCTGTCAAAATGATATAAACACTACATTTTGAGCAAGTATTAACGATAGCCTCAAATGCTCATTCAAATCAATAGCTCCATAGGTATATAAAAAATCAAATACAGGGCACAAACAAACTGGACCAGCCAAATAAGCAGCCCATAAATAGAGAGAACCAGTGGTATGCTCTCAAAAAGAAAAATGGTGTCAGGATTCAGTTGCAAACATATGTTATCAGAACAAACAGAAAAAGCTTCATCACAAAAGTAAATTATAAATGTGCAAATCACACTATGCTCGTGCTAACAGCAGCTTATTGGAGTGCCCGTGCGTTGTAAATTCATACCCTACAGCTACAATTGCAAAACATCTACAAGAATACTATGGATAATATTTGGTTTTGGTGGACACTGTAAAAATCAAAATTTTGCCCAAGTATGCGATTAGCTTCATCAATTACAAGGCACTACAAAATTACAGAGATACACAAAGTAAGTTGGACAGGGGATCAATCAGTCATGGTATATTGGCATTCATGACCATGCATAATGTATTCCATTTCGGCATTTCCTTTTGGTGAAATAACAGATGGCACACAAGACCAAGCCAGCAAGCATAATAATATGACAATATTATAAAATTAAGCACCGATATAAAATGACACTAACTAAAAAAACAAAGTTTCTGAAATTAATATAATCACAGTATAGCTCATTAGCAACTGGACTGAAATTAATTCCTTTATTGTTCAGGATGTGTTACTAAGCAGACAACAAATTGAGCTAGAATCAAGAGATATTGTTACTGTCCGTGCTAACGCTACAGACCACATTAAGTCCAAAGTTAATTCAAATTTATTGAACCATCTCAAGTCAACTATTATTGAACATCTATTTGAAAGCATAGACATAATATTTTTTATCTCTATGCCATCAGTCATGCTTTGGCTGCAGATAAAAACTTAAGAATTAGCAGTCTATGTTGAATGATTTTTTAACATAGCCCAACAAACATAGCTTATCAGAAAAGGAGCAATAGAAGTGCAAAGTCAATTCAATCTGCAGCTGGTTGATAGCATTCTCCTGGAAATTACACCCTTCATATTTATGCTGGATTTAGCACGAACAAGCTTCACAACAGTAGAAGCTTGGCTCTGCATGTGACAAGATTGCAAGGGTGGAGCAGTTTCAGTGCAGAATCAGATGCACCTAAAATGGTAAAAATGGCTAAACTGACATATAGGAAAACAAACGAAGTACCTGGAAAACTCTGTATGGCCAGGAGCTGGAAGGATGAGTCCTAGAGTATCAATAATGGTGAGATTGGGGGAGTGGTTGTATTCTCCTTCTCTGAAAATTGGCATGATCATTTTCCAACCTCAAGTTTTTAGCTTCATATATGACTGAAAGTAGTCGAGTAGAGTTAACTATTCCTTGGGAATATTAGTTAGCCACCAAGATTATTGGCATTTTTGGATATCGAAATAGATAGATATGTTGATAATTGAATGCCCTCGACCAAGCAACATCTTGTATATGAAAACATGGGTCCAGGTTATGACGTGATTAAAAAATGTTGGTAAAGTATCTCATGTACTTACTGATAGTGCTGCATGAGCTCCTTTTGGGAATCGCACGGGCATTTCCTTTTGGTGAAATAACAGATGGCACTACAAAATACTTGAGGCTAACCAATCCTGTATTAATGTGCTGACGGCAATTACATGCTTAGACTCCCACCGGCACCTGTGGCATCAATCATAAAGTTAATGGCAAACTAATTTCAATCCTACTCACAGGAATTATATGCCCAAACCATTCACAGAAACAAAAACCACTAATACACCAGTGCACGGAAAAGGCATTGGCAATCAGAAAAAAAAAATCTAAAAAACACAGTCCGATGGGATTTCACATACCAACAACCACGGAGACAGAAATATGGCAGGGGTCTGTACCGTAGTGTTTGTAGGATCACTGTCAGGGAGAACTGCCTGGAGCTGAGGCATTGCATAAGCTATTGCTGGATACACCGTTACACATTAACATAAGAAGACAGCTATAATAAATCCACGAAAAGAAACATCAAGAAAATGAAGAATCTCCTACAAACAACAACACAGTACATTACGGATCATTTAATATTACCTTTAGCAGCTGAATACTGAAGCTGATACCCAGTGGATTTCTTAGGTATTGCCGTATTGCAGCACTTATCCGCATAGGTCTTGTTGAACAGTACACACCATTCATTTCTGTCATTGCACGGTTCTTTTCATTTTCATCTGCAAACTTTACAAATCCATATCCTTTAGATCTCCCAGTATTAGGATCTGTGACAACCTTAGCTCCTCTAACAGATGGATAGTTCACTCGGAATGTCTCCTGTAGTAAGTAATATGTGACATCAGGTGCCAGGCCCCCTACGAAAATCGAATGATCAGTTGCTGAATTCAATCTGAATGTGTGTTCAGTTCCAGGCATCTGTGTGCCATTGTAAGTCTGGAGAATTTTCTCAGCAGCTTCATGCAAAACAAACTCTATAAACCCATAACCCTCTGGAAGGCTTGTTAATTTGTTGCTTATTATTTTAACAGATTGTACGTGCACTTCCAGGAAATAAAGGTCTTAGCACAATGAGTTCAAAATGTACTCTCCAGTGCTCAACGCTCAACGCACGGGCATGGAACATGGATGGAAGCTGATCAAAAATGCCTCGCGCTGCCACACAAGCACAGAAACATTACGTCGAACACCTGATGTGCATGGCCAAAATCTAAGCAGCAGCTACGATAAGACGAACCTGCACGGCCTCTGCGCCTCCACTCGTCGCCGCGCAGATGGCTTATGCTCGACGCCTTGCCTGCATGGGGCAAAGGAGACCCATGGCCGCTCGACCCCAACGCTGCCACGACCGTCCTACTCGTCGCCGCCGTCCGACGTGGGAACGCTGCGTCGCTCGTCGCAGCGCTTGCCCGACGCTGCTGCTGGTAGCCGTCCCGATTCGCGACCCACGCACCATCCTGCGACTGTATCGCGCCGTCCCCGTTCCGCGATCCGGAACAAAAGTTCCGGGAACGGGGAACGCGGCGTCGTCCCGCGATCTGTGTGTCGCCCCGTCCTCCTCCTGCTCCGGCTCGCGCACGGCGGCGCCGGCGCTGCTGCTGCACAGCATGAGCGACCTCCGAAGCGCCCCCCGTCGCCATCTCAACCACGGACACCCTCCACCCCGACCACCGGCTCATGCACGGGGGAGCTCCGCCCCGGCCGCCACGGTCGCGCGCCCGTCGAGCTCCGCGCCTCCGCCCCAGCCATGCCCGCGGCCTTGTGGAGCGCCCGCTCCGTGTCCGCCATGACGCGCGCTCGTACAGCTCGGCCCGAACGTGAGGGGGAGACAGGATTTGAGATCGTGATTGGATGAACGTGATTGACGCATTCCATTTTTCTCTGGCTCACCTTTTTGTTTTCTTTTTTCCGTCGCACGGAGGGGGAACCCTGGGACCGAAAAAAAGTCTTCGTTCCGTGGTGGGACCGCGGGACGAAAATATTCTTAGTTGAAGGTGGGAGTCTCACTTTTATTTAGGCCCTGTTTGATTCTTTAGAGCATCTCCAAGAGTTTTTCTAAATCTCACTCTTTAAATTATTATTTAGAGAGTCATTTGCATAAAAATCATTTTGTATATTTTTTTATTTTCCAACAGCTTTTCTAAATTTCATACATACTCTAGAGAGTCATCCTCATTTTCTATATTTGGCTAGCGAAAAATTAGGAATAGAGGATGATTGTATTTAGAAGACCATTTAGATAAGCTGTTGGAGGACAGTTTTTCACCAAAATCTCTATTCCTAACATATAGGGAAGATATGGAGAGTCTCTTAGAGATGCTCTTAGTTCTAGGGACTATAAAGACTAAAACACAGACTTAATAAAAGTCTCTTTGGTGTTTGGTTCCATGAATTTGTATAGACTTGACCATTTAATACACCCTAACAAAGACTATTGTACCCCTGCATGGTGAAGGGAGAGGGCGTGGGCAGGTAATAATGAAGGGCAAGGGGTGTTAATTATGGTCCAAAAGTCTCCATAAGTCTCACCCCTTGAGACTACTAGCCAGTCCAAAAAAAAGTCCCTAAATAAGTCCCTAGTGTTTAGTTCAAATATACTAAAAGGGACTTAAAATAAGTCTTTAGTCCCTCTTCAAGAGGAACCAAACAGGGCCTTAGTTGTGGGAGATTGCGGTCAAGTTAGCATCCTGCTATTTGGAGAAAAGAAAAACAGATATTTATTTCTATGGTCCTGTATTTTTCTATTTTGTTTTTTTAAACTTATTTGTATGATCTTAAAATGATTTTTTTTCTATGACCTTTCATCGGATTTGGGCAGTTGACGATGCTAAGTGTTATATAAAAGTCAGTACAAAAAATGTATCTATTTCATACGATCTCGGATAAGGATGATTTTATATGAAAATTGTATCTCGGGAAGAGTGTATAACTTTTTCGTTTTAATTTTTTTAATAAGATCCTTAAGTTTCTCAAAAAAAAAGAAATTTTCAACTTTATTTAAAACTTTATATTATTGTTTTAGTATTTCAATGATCTTAAATGAAAAAAATATGTAACTATAAAACTATTTTCACTATGTTCTGTTCGCTTGGCTTATTAGCCGACTTTATGAGCCACCGAAACTAAGCCTAGGCAAAATACCCAATATCCACTACTCAAACCCGAATTACCCAAACCCGGGTACCCGATTCTAAATTCAGATAGTGATTTTGATTACCTGAAATTATTTTGGGTAATATCTCCCAGTACCCAAACTATTCGAACTACCCAAAGTTTTGTGCGTGTCTTTATATTTATTATGTATTGTTAATTGAGCACTTGAACTTATCACTTTACTAAAATATATTTCTCTCTTCTTGAACAAATAACTATAATATATTATTCTTTGCAAATTGTTGTTGAAATTCTATACATTTGGTGCTGAAATTATGTATAAATTGCTACAAAATTTTTATTTAGTTTGTTGATTTCTGTAAATTCAGGTATATCGGGTAATACCCGAATCTGAAATTACGGGTAGTATTTTTTTGGACTAATATCGGGTAACAAGTTTCATTATCCAAATTTTGAATTACCTGAATTACCCGACCCGAAAAAATCAGGTAACCCAAACGCCCAGGCTTGACCAAAATAGTGTTCATCAGCCAGCTTATCGATAAGCTCACCAAAACAACGAAAGTTGTAGATTCCATCAAAAACAACAATTTATATATATAAAGTATCTCCATGTGACAGCATATAAGAAAGATATGTCGACATGTTTAGCTGGTCTTTTCTACTCCCCGTCCATAAATAGATGTCTCACTTCCCGTGAAGTCAATGTTTTTAAAATACCGGCAATTATGTATTAAAATATATAAATAATTATGTTAACTAATTAGTATCATCGGAAAGATCTTTAAGTCTAGTTTTTTTACAAATTTATTTAAAGATATAAATATTGCACGTATTTTCTACAAGCTTAGCCAAAGTTGAAAAAGTGACCTACATGCATCCTATAGTGTTATCTTTTTTAGAACGGAGGGAGTATGACTTATAAGTCGACTGATATTATTTTATTGTGAGAGAAATATTATATTATGACCGATAAACTAGGATAAAAAGTTTAAACAAATGAGTCATCTCACCGCACGGAAAAAAAGACGAGCAGAAAATGTACGTTAAAAAGAAAAATATCGGCCGGAACCGAGTATCGACGGTCTCAGGTACTGAATAGTTATTTAGTACCCGGAGGACAATTAGCGCAGTCATATATATATATATATATATATATATATATATATATATATATATATATATATATATTATTCACATGTTTGTGTTAGCAAAACATAGAAAAAGAACTTAAGAACCTAATCATATAAAAGTAAAACAACTCATGATTAATTTGATACCTAGGTTCGTATGAAGGTCTAGGGTAGGTGTCAATTAAGTATGGAATGCTATTGTACGTATGGCAAACATCAAAACATAAGTGAAATGTAATGAAAAATTTTGTAGCTGTGATTTTTCATGTGTGTGATTTTAAGGATTGTTAAGTCTGTCTCCAATAGACAACCCAAACCGTGACCCATACTTAAAATAACTAGTGCACAGTATTTTTAGGGGGGAAATCATCCTCCAACGGAGACACGGAGTACCCATACACAGGAGGCCCACCACCACACGAGGAAGGAGACGACCAGAGGTCCTCGGATGACAACGAGGCGGGCCCACAGCGGGGCGCGGCAAGGCTGGGAGCAGCCGGCGCTGGGAGCAGCGGTCGCCGGGGCCGTGGCGGAGGTTGTCCGCGCCCGCGCCGGGGACGGGGCGGAGCTCGCCCGCGCCAGGTCAGAGCTCGCGCAGTCCTCGCGCCCGCGGAGGCCGGAGGTCCTCGGACGACGGCAAGGCGGGCCCGCGGCTTGGCTTGCGTCTGTTGTTGGAAACGTGAAGTTTTGGGAATAGGTCCGGTATTTGGGTACTGTCTGGTTGAAACAGGCTTTAAGGCCCCCACATGCACTCTTCCAAACTTTAATTATAGGCTCTTCCAAGGAAGATAATTGGAAACTCAATTTGTTAGCTGAAAGTTTGAATTGTGCCCAGATTGGCATTGTTGTGTTAGTTGTTGGTGACAAGTGCAGAAGTCCAGGAGAAGAAGACCTGAAGGCTGCAGCCAGACCACGGCCATCTTTTAGGTTCAGTCAATACAATACTCTGATCCGGTCAACTATGCCCTGGGAACACCTAGCCTGGCCACCACCCAACTCAGCGAGCTTCTGGTCCTTCAAGTGCAAGTTTGCAGCTTGTACGTTTATCAGCATCATGTACTTTGTCAAACATGGACAAAGCCAGAAATTGAAGCCTAGTCCATGGTGGCTCTTAGTTTGTGTTGTAACCATCCAAAGTTGGCTCACTGGTGTATGGATGTGGTTAGCATGCATGGGCATGATATTATGAAATGAAATGTTGTCCATCTTTTTTCCTTGCATCTATGATCAGTATCCACGAGCAGAACCGAGGAGATGCGAGTAATGGGATATCGACGTACCATATAATTAAGTTGGGTGAGATCACAATTACAAGGTATGAGGCCTCTAGTCTGACAGATACATAGTACTGGAGTCTAAGGGAGATTCAAGGCTGTATTTCACTAGTAATCAGCGTCCTCATTTTCTGGAGCAATTATTTTCCTTGCTGGGTTACCAGATTACAGAGAAAGGGATGTTATCAACAGTGACATTGACAGGCTGTATGAACTACTGTGCGTATTTTGAACAACACAAGTATAGGTATTTCAGGGGACACACTAATATGGTTTGTTAGCAAAGAGATGCAACTCCTTGAAACAGTTGCAGCAACTGATTTAGTTGCAGCTAACATGGAATTCAATTGATGGGTGAAGAACCGAGAACGGCGACCAGAGGGGGGTGAATGAGAGCCTCAAATTTCACTCGGAAATATTCGGGCAACTCTTCCCAGAAACAACCTCAGCAAGCAAGCTTACTCGACCAGCAAGATCACGACCCTAGATAGGGTGGATACCTTTGGTAATGACTAAGAGGTACAACGAATCTTCCGGAAACCAAGAACTCAAACCGTGACACCGATAGTGAGGCTCTCAAACCCTATGGAAAGGAGAAGAGAGCTCTCCCAAAAATACTTATAAGAACTGATCTCAAAAGTATTTCATCAAGTTCCCTGCGTGATTACGAAACCAACGCAACAAACAGAACTCAATTCGGAGTCCGGATGAGGGAGAAACGGCCAAAACAGCGACGAAGAAAATTCTAAAAAAAACCTTGCTGGAAGGCCGACGGACGCTGTCGTTGGATGGTCCGTTGGGCGATGGACGGTCCGTTGCCAGAGTCCGTTGCAGCGATGGACGCTGGGTGATGGACGGTCCGTTGGGCGACGGACGGTCCGTTGGCAGAGTCCAACGCACCCAGAAAAATCAGCCCCTACTGGAAGGGCGACGGACGCTGGAGAAGGACGCTGACAGAGGGCGACGGACGCTGAGAAGAGGGCGACGGACGCTGAGAAGAGGGCGACGGACGCTGAGAAGAGAGTCCGACACAAAAAACGAAAGACGTCAACAAGCGAGGCGACGGACGCTGACGTCAGCATGCCCCTGCGTCCGACGCAAAACCCTCGGAGCGTCCGACGCTCCCGAAAACTGCACAGTGAACCCGAAAATCGTTTTCTTTCCACCAAATCTTCCCAAAACTCAACTAAATGAACTCCAACTGCAACCAAACTTTGTAGACATGATCCTTGTACAGTTGGGGAGCTAATCCTAAGAAATCATCGCTCAATTTGGTGAGAAATAAAAGGAAACGAGGATTTGGGGGAGAAGGGGAAAAACGAAGAACACCGCAAAGAAATCGCCCGATCTACGCACTCGTGAGGTTTGAGGGGAATTCCTTCAGTGCAAAGATTCTCCTCACGAATACGAACAACTTGGTTCAAACGGATTTGCATGAACTACTCCCTACAAAGAGAAATCATCTCAGGAAAAAGAGGGAGCAAAAGCAAAACGCGAAGAACACAAGCAAAACGGGGATACGATCAAGAAGTCGAAGCCACCATGGCTTATGGAGGTTACGGCCTCCGATTCCTCACAACAAACTCAAGTTCTTACAGAGGTTGGTGAAATCAACCTAGGGATCTCATGAACTAGAGAGAGGGTAGAGAGAGAGAGAGTTGGGCCAAAATGATTAGGGTTCAAGAGATGGGATGAGGGATACCCCTTCACCCCCTATTTATCGGGCTTTGGCTATTTCCCAAAGACCCCCCTAGATACATGAGTGAACTACCTAGCCTAAACATTGCAGTCCAAGCTCCGGAAAATATCTCCCGCATTTTGAATGGACAGCCCCGCTTCCTGCCAGGAGTTGCCGTCACCTCGACGCAACCTCCAGGATTCCGCCACGTGCCATCCCCGCTTCCTCGGAAGCTACGCCCGGGTTTTGAGGCCCAAACCCGCGAAACCTACCACCGGTAGCTTTCGGCTCAACTACCGAACCCCGAGTTTTGAGGCCCAAACTCAGAAACCGTCCTCCGATGGTTTTGAGGCCCAAACCACCAAACCGCTCGACTCGTGCTGCCTCGTCCTCGCCCGGCCCAGCTCCGAGTCTACTGAGCCTCCTGCTCGACTCGCTCGCTGACCGTCTTCACTTGGGCAACACGGTCTACCTCCATGTCTTGTCGCGCTCGCCGGTGCAAAGTACTAGCCACCACAGCTAGTCCGCCAGTGCCCATGGTCCCTCAGTCCATCGGCACAGCAAGCCTCTACTCGACCTTCTCCACGCCATTGACCACTGTCACTAGGCATAGTACCTGCACACCACAAGCCGATAGACAGGCACACATTTGCTTTCGCAAAGATTAGTAGTAAGCCACTCAAACTGAAACGCTCAAGTGTTGGGCAATCACTCATCATAAAACTGAACATACATGGGTACTTATCCACCATGTGTTTGCAATCTCCCCCTTGATGAGTGCATTGTCAACACAAGTGCATTTCAGATTTGAGCCACAAGGTAAAGCTCTCCAAATGACCAAAAGCTAAGAAAGCTAAAATGGGGACACTTGAGAGAAGCAAAACACATCCAAAACTTGGTTCCTAAAGACATGGGCAACGGCTCAACGCAACCAAGCAAAACAAAGCTAGCCCTCAAGAAGAGGCAGAAACGGGCTCAACACCGCTAGCAAGCCAAAGATACCAAACACCTTAAGGCAAGAAATTCTTCAAGATACCAATTAACGCACATGAAACTCAAAATGCCAATCGAAACCTGTCGAATTCAACATCACAAGCTAGACCCTCCAGAAGAGGCAAAGGCTCCACACATCTAGCAAAACTCCCCCTGGGCAAAAGCATACTCAAGATACCAAGAAAGGGTGAAAAGAGTAAAAAATGCAAGATTTTCACAAAATGCACATTTTCTCCCCTTGATCACATATCTCTCCCCTTAAGTGTAGATGGAGATAAATGCACATCTCTCCCCCTTGTTGACACATGAATCTCATCAAAGCTCAAAACTCAAGAACCGACCACAAATGTCATGATATGCAAAATGAGTGCAACAAGCTTCATACATAGAGCTAAGACAATGAAAGGATGCTCTAAGTGATGTGATCCTGTGAGAATAGAAAAAGCTCTACGTGCCCAACTAAGACTCAGGTTCAGCTAAAGATCACTTTAGAAGCTATTTTAGAGAGCATTACATGTGTGAGTAAGGAATGAGTATCACCTCCTAGAGACAACTAGATATGGCAAACAAGATAGGACCTATCTCAAAGCAATCTCATGTATAGCAAGTAAAACTATCCCTAGCAAAGTTCATACAACAAGCCAATGACCCAACTGAAAGAATTTTTCAAATTTCAGAGTTTTGTAGCCAAATTTCAGTTTTAGGCACATTTAAGTTGTATGCGAGTGGTTGTAAGCAAAGTGATGTCACTTCTTACCAACCGGGCGAAGTCAAAGGACTTAACACACCGGTTTTGGTCATATACGACACCGCTCAAGTATCAACCCATATGGGAAGCAGTCTCGAACACACGGTGAAGTGCTCACAATGCAAACCCAACTCGATCTTTTCAATTCACAAAACAGAGAGCAATTTCATTTTAGATCAATTTTAAGCATGGTGCTCAATGGAAGTGAATGAAACAATGAAGAGCCATAGTTACAAGCTATATATAAGGCAACCAAGAAGGATCTTCAAAAGCCTACACATGCTAGTGCCATTTCAAAGGTGACATGGGGAATTAAATTCTGTTTTAAAGCTTTTCTAACTTAGCTCTATTGCATATCAAGAGATCAAAGAGAGTCTAAGTTAGACAACACCATAGACACATAAAGCACCTCAAACAAAGCATAGATTCATTATATCGGCTATAGGTATGAAGCTTAAAATGAACTAAGTCACAAATGCAAATGAGATGCAAAAAACAATGACACCAAAAGAAAGAAAGAGAAAGAAAAGGCAAATAAGAACCAAAAGAACTATGAAACACAAAACTTTCCTCCTCTAAAAAGGAAAGCAAACACCCAACTCGCCCCGAAGAAGAGAAAACGCAGCTTGATCGAGAGGTTTTGTGAGAATATCCGCAAGCTGGTTTTGGGTCTCGACATGCCGGAGGTCAATGTCGCCCTTCTCATAATGATCTCGCAAGAAGTGAAAGCGGACCTCAATGTCCTTAGTCTTAGAATGAAGCACAAGATTTTTGGCCACACTAATTGCACTCGTGCTATCGCAAAGCAGAGGCACCTTAGTAAGCTCAAGACCGAAATCTTTCAAAGTCGCAATCATCCAAAGCAACTGCGAGCAACAGCTAGCGGCAGCAACATACTCAGCTTCGCAAGTCGACTGAGCCACGCTAGACTGTTTGCGAGAAGACCAAGACACAAGAGAAGACCCGAGAAACTGGCAAGTCCCTGAAGTGGACTTCCGATCAAGATGGCAACCGGCAAAGTCGGCATCAGAATAACCACAAAGCACAAGAGAGGAGGAGGAGGAAAACCAAAGACCAAATTTGGGAGTGAAGCGCAAATACCTCATGATGCGTTTCACTGCCTGCTTATGCGATGTCCGTGGGGACGCCTGAAAGCGAGCACACAGGCAGACGATGAACTGAATGTCCGGCCAGGTCGCTGTCAGGTACAGAAGCGACCCGATCATGCTGCGGTACTCCGTCTGGTCCACCGCTTCTCCTTCCTCATCCGCATCCAAGGTAGTAGTAGTTGACATAGGCATCGAGAGGGGCTTTGCCTCGCCCATGTCAAACTTCTTCAAGATATCCTTCGTGTACTTGCCTTGGTGCACAAACGTTCCTTCTCGGGTTTGCTTGATTTGCAACCCGAGAAAGAAAGTCAACTCTCCCATCATGCTCATCTCAAATTCCCTGCTCATAAGATCTGCAAACTTGGCAACAAGAGCATGAGAAGAACCACCAAAGATGATATCGTCCACGTAAATTTGGACAAGGAGAGTGTCTTTGCCTTGCTTGAGGAGAAACAACGTCTTATCTACCGATCCCATTTTAAAACCCTTAGCAAGCAAAAACGTTTTCAACCTATCGTACCATGCTCTAGGGGCTTGTTTCAATCCATACAAAGCTTTGTGAAGTTTAAAAACATGGTTTGGAAACTTGGGATTTTCGAAACCGGGAGGTTGTCTAACATATACTTCCTCCTCTATGTAGCCGTTTAAAAAAGCACTTTTAATGTCCATTTGGAAAAGTTTAAAACCCTTACAAGCCGCAAAAGCTAGAAGGATTCTAATGGCTTCCAAACGAGCTATAGGAGCAAAGGTTTCCTCATAGTCTATTCCCTCCTTCTAACAAAAGCCTTGAGCTACCAACCTAGCCTTGTTGCGCACTACCACCCCATCCTCACTTTGTTTGTTTTTGAAAACCCATTTGGTACCTATGGGGTGGCAACTAGGTGGTGGAGGAATTAAGACCCAAACGCGGTTTCGCTCAAAATTTTCTAACTCCTCATGCATGGCATTAACCCAATCCGGATCCATCAAAGCGTGTCCAACATCTCGGGGCTCAAAAGAAGCGACAAAAGCCGAATGAGCAAAGTGAGAGATATAGGACCTGGACCGTGTGACTCGACGGTCAATGTCACCGATGATGTTCTCCGACGGGTGCTGTCGCTGGATGTGGTGAGGAGCCTGCCTGGACGAAGTGGCCTCCCCCTCGACAGCAGCTGGAGCTCCCTCAGGTGCAACGGGCATCGACTGAGGAAGCTGCTCGAACGGCCCCCATGTAGAGGAAGTAGTCGGATCGGGACCGTGAGCCGAAGTGGATGTCGCAGGGTCGACGGGGGCAGCCAGTGGAGTTGGCTCGGGATCACCCCAATCGGCATCATCCTACTCCTCCTCCACAAAAATGCTAGTGTTCACCTCATCATCACCTGCAAGCTCAAAAGCAGTGGAAACACAGGGCATAGTTTCATCGAATGTAATCTCACAAGTCTCCATCACTCGGTTAGTTTCTAGGTTAAGTGCACGATAAGCACGAGAGTGAGTAGAATAACCAAGAAAGATACCGTCAGAAGACCGTGATTCAAATTTATCCAACTTACCGCCCTTTTTGAGGATGAAACACCTGCACCCAAATTGCAGCTTATAAGAGGTCTTTTTCTTGAAAGCTCGAAGAAAAATGTGATTGGAAACATAGCAAGCAGAACTGAGTGCTTCGGCCCAATACCGCCTAGGAGTCCTATGCTCATCGAGCATCGTCCTAGCCATCTCAACAAGGGTCCGATTCTTGCGCTCAACAACACCATTCTGCTGGGGAGTGTAAGGAGAGGAAAATTGGTGATCCAAACCCAAAGAAGAGCAAAGAGATGCAAAATTGAGCATTCTTGAATTCTGTGCCATTGTCACTGCGAATAGCTCTCATGGCATGCTTAGGTAGCTCATTTTGCAATCTCAAAATCAGATCACGCACATGCATAAAAGCCTCATCCTTACTCTCCAAAAAGAACACCCAAGAGTACCTCGAGTAGTCATCAATGACTACAACCACATACCACTTCCCTCCTTCCGACCTAACCCGAGCTGGACCAACTGTGTCCATGTGTAAGAGCTCGCCGGGTTGTGAGGTCATAATTTGAGTTACAGGAGGATGGGAAGCAGCAACCATCTTGCCATGTCTGCAAGGATGGCAAACCAAATCCTTCTCGAACTTTAGCTTTGGCAATCCTTGGAAAAGGTCCATTGAGCTAAGCCTTGCAAGCAAATCAAAACTCAAACGTCCCAATCTCCAATGCCACTTCCAAAGCTCGGAAGAAGAACCGGCAAGAAGACAACGAGAAGGTCCGGAAGAGATAGAAAAATCCACACGAAAAACCTTCCCGAAGGGTAAAATCCGGCAAACAAGCTCACCACGAGAGTCCAAAATCCGAGACAAGTTTGGCTTAAAGCTCACCTCAAATCGTCTTCAAGGAGTTGCGAACCCGATAGAAGGTTAAAATGCAAATTCGCAACCAAAGCAACATCCTTGAGGACAAAAGATGAATTGACTCGGATGGACCCTCGAGAGACAACCTTACCTTTACTCTTATCCACGAATGTGATATACTCGGTGTGGTGCACGGGGTCGAGGCTGGAGAACCACTTGGCACTTCCGGTCATATGGCGTGAGCATCCGGAATCCACAAGCCAAGTCTCATCCAGTCCTCCTTCCTACATCAATAGAAAGACATAGGGTGAGCAAACGGCGCAACACTGGGGTTAGTAAACTGTGAAGGATACCAGTGTTGTCCCATTTGCCCAAAGAATGGGTTATGAGAAAAACCAAAAATCTCCTGCCCCACGGGAGGATAGCGATCACCACGATAGGGAAAACGTGGTCCGCTAAAGAAGGGTGGAGTAAAGCCACCGCCACAAGGCCCGTAGTCGTATGGGTCACGACCGGTACCCCGTCGGGCACGACCACCACGTGGTCTCGCCTCCTGAGGCCTAGCACCTTGAGGCATTGTACCTCTAGGCCTAGAAGTGCGCCTCTGAACTTCCGGTTCACGCACCCCAACTCATGGGTGGTACATGTCCTGGTTGTTCAACTCAACTTGTCTCCGATCATCTCTCTTCCTCCTATAGCAAAACTCAGCCAAGTGCCCATCCCGCTCACAATACTCACAATGGTACCTCACCACACTCTTGGTAGGCACTCTCTTGTTGGGTTGGGTGGCTCTAGCTTTCTTAGGAAGGGGATCACTAGAGATGTCTGGCAGTGTGTCAAGTGGGTTGCGAAGATGGTTCGGTTTGGCAATCCACACTTGCTTCTGTGGAGTAGTTTTGGGTGGCTCTTCAAACACACCATCTCTCACAGGAAACTCAGAGGAGTCGGTAGGCTTAGGTGGAGTGATCTTGGTAAGCTTGGGTGTTGTGGTGGGTTTCTCATTCTCGCTCAACCCACTGCACTCACCGATCTTACCGAACATGCTATCGTCCTTTCCACCTATAGCAAAGCCTACTCCCGTGCTGCCAGCTCGCTTGCATTAGGTAAGCATCATCCCCAACTGCGGCTCTCGGCAAGACACCCAGCTCAAGATGGACCGAAGGTATGTGTTTTCTTCCTCGGTACGCATCTTATCGTGTCTGCACGACGCGATCTCAAACTCCAAAGCCTCAAAGCGATCCGACTCTCTAGTGCTATCTGAGCTGACCTTCTCTAACACAGCGATCCTAGCATCCTTCTGTGCCAGCTCAGAACGCAAGCCTAAGCAAGACTTGCACGCACCAAGTAAGCTAGGCCTAGCCTTTAGCTCACTGACCTCCTCAAGTAGAGTGCCATACTTGTCCTAGAGAGTGACAAGATCAGACATGTGAATGGCGCAAGCATCACACTCCACCTCCTCGGTAACCACCACTTGTGCCTAAGCAAACTCTAGCTCATGAAGCGTGCTAAGGTACTTCGCCTTGAAATCGTTCCTCTCACAAGCGGCACACTTGAGCAAAGCATCCTGACTAAGCAAGGTATCGTTCAGAGACTCAAGCTCGAGAGAGAGGGATTTGATGGTGGATGATACCGCGGGTGTGTCGGAGTCGTAGTCGTAGTCGGGGCCATCCTTGCGCTTCCCGACCTTGCCTTCTTCAATCACCATGGTGCAAAAGCCACCGTGCTTGGCGTCGGCGTAGAAGCAGAGGCCGTTGAGCTTGTCCTCAACCTTTCCCTTCGACTCATCGTCACTTGAGGAAGAGCCCCCATCGGAGGAGGCATCGATGTCGCTGAGGGAGGCGAGGAAGGCTCGGTGCTTGGCCTTCACCTTGTCAATCACCTTCTTCGAGGATCTCCGGTTGTAGCCGCCCTTGGTCTTGTGCTTGTCCTCGAAGAGGTGCTCGCGCTTGTCCTTGCGCTTGGTGAAGTCACCCGCAGCTTTCTTGGGGCAATTTGCGATGAAGTGATCCTCATCACCGCCACAGTAGCACCCCTTGGCCGAGCCACCACGTCGTCGGTTCAAACGGTTGTTGTGAAACCGTGAGAACTTAGTGATGACCAAGGCCAGCTCACCATCTCCAAGCGCCTCCACTTGTTCCTCTGTCACAGAGATCAAAGACAAAGCGAACGAAGAGTGTGAAGGGTTAGAGGAAGAAGAAGACACACCGTCGGGGCCGGAAACCAACGCCATGGATGGGTTCGACGGGTTCTCAAGCTTGGCCCGGGTCTGGTGGTCAATCTCCGAGGACTTGAGCTTGCTGAACAGCTCATCCATAGTCAGGGCATCATAGTCCGGTGACTCCTGAATGGTAGCCACCTTCATCTCCCACACCCTCCGATCAAGAGCATGCAAAATCTTGATAGCCATCTCATGATCATCATAGGGCAAGTTGGCTCGATTAGCACGCATCTTGTTGACGATAGATTGGAAGCGAGTGAACATCCCGTCAATAGATTCGCCGGCCAACTGTACAAAGTTCTCGTACTCCCTATGGTATGTGTCGAAGAGTCTGGACTTGATCTGAGGATTACCCTCATGATATCGCACAAGTGTTTACCAGATCTCTCGCGCCGTAGTGATATTCAAGACTCGCTCAAACTCAGGAAGTGACAAACTCGAGAAGAGGATACTCCGTGCTCGACTGTTTGCATTGTGTTGAGTGATTTGGAGCTGGTCAACACGAACCTCAAGAACAGGATAGCCCTCATTCTCACAAATCTCCCATATGTTCGAATCAACTCCTTGTAGATAGGTGGACATGTGCAACTTCTAGTAGGAGAAGTTTGTTCCATCGAAAAACGGAGGTTTGCCAACACCTCGCTCCATGTCGCCTTCGCAGATCAAGAACCGTTTAAGGTGGAATGATCCTTAACCTGCTCTGATACCAATTGAAGGACCGAGAACGGCGACCAGAGGGGGGTGAATGGGAGCCTCAAATTTCACTCGGAAATATTCGGGCCACTCTTCCCAGAAACAACCCCAGAAGGCAAGCTTACTCGACCAGCAAGATCACGACCCTAGATAGGGTGGATACCTTTGGTAATGACCAAGAGGTATAGCGAATCTTCCGGAAACCAAGAACTCAAACCGTGACACCGATAGTGAGGCTCTCAAACCCTATGGAGAAGAGAAGAGAGATATCCCAAAACTACTTATGAGAACTGGTCTCAAAAGTGTTTCATCAAGTTCCCTGCATGATACGAAACCAACGCAACAAACAGAACTCAATTCGGAGTCCGGATGAGGGAGAAACGGCCAAAACAGTGACGAAGAAAATCCTAAAAAACCTTGCTAGAAGGCCGACGGACGCTGTTGTTGGATGGTCCGTTGGGCGATGGACGGTCCGTTGCCAGAGTCCGTTGCAGCGATGGACGCTGGGCGATGGACGGTCCGTTGGCAGAGTCCAACGCACCCAGAAAAATCAGCCCCTACTGGAAGGGCGACAGACGCTGGCGAAGGACGCTGACAGAAGGCGACGGACGCTAAGAAGAGTGTCCGACACCAAAAACGAAAGACGTCGACAAGCGAGGCGACGAACGCTGACGTCAGCACGCCCCAGCGTCCGACGCAAAACCCTCGGAGCGTCCGACGCTCCCGAAAACTGCACAGTGAACCCAAAAATCGTTTTCTCTCCACCAAATCTTCCCAAAACTCAACCAAATGATCTCCAACTGCAACCAAACTTTGTAGGCATGATCCTTGTACAGTTGGGGAGCTAATCCTAAGAAATCATCGCTCATTTAGTGAGAAATAAAGGGAAACGAGGATTTGGGGGAGAAGGGGCAAGAACGAAGAACACCGCAAAGAAATCGCCCGATCTACGCACTCGTGAGGTTTGAGGGGAATTCCTTCGGTGCAAAGATGCTCCTCACGAATACGAACAATTTGGTTCAAACAGATTTGCAAGAGCTACTCCATACAAAGAGAAATCATCTCGGGAAAAAGAGGGAGCAAAAGCAAAACGCGAAGAACACAAGCAAAACGGGGACACGATCAAGAAGTCGAAGCCACCATGGCTTACGGAGGTTACGGCCTTTGATTCCTCACAACAAACTCAAGTTCTTATAGAGGTTGGTGAAATCAACCTAGGGATCTCATGAACTAGAGAGAGGGTAGAGAGAGAGAGTTGGGGCAAAATGATTAGGGTTCAAGAGATGGGATGAGGGATACCCCTTCACCCCCTATTTATCGGGCTTTGACTATTTCCCAAAGACCCCCCTAGATACATGAGTGAACTACCTAGCCTAAGCATTGCAGTCCAAGCTCCAGAAAATATCTCCCGCATTTTGAATGGATGGCCCCGCTTCCTGCCAGGAGTTGCCGTCACCTCGACGCAACCTCCAGGATTCCGCCACGTGCCATCCCCGCTTCCTCGGAAGCTACGCCCGGGTTTTGAGGCCCAAACCCGCGAAACCCGCCACCTGTAGCTTTCGGCTCAACTACCGAACCCCGAGTTTTGAGGCCCAAACTCAGAAACCGTCCTCCGATGGTTTTGAGGCCCAAACCACCAAACCGCTCGACTCGTGCCGCCTCGTCCTCGCCTGGCCCAGCTCCGAGTCTCCTGAGCCTCATGCTCGACTCGCTCGCTGACCGTCTTCACTTGGGCAACACGGTCTACCTCCATGTCTTGTCGCGCTCGCCGGTGCCAAGTACTAGCCACCACAGCTAGTCCGCCGGCGCCCATGGTCCCTCAGTCCGAGCCCTGCTTCCGCCCTTCACCGCTCTCAGTCCATCGGCATGGCAAGCCTCTACTCGACCTTCTCCACGCCATTGGCCACTGTCACTAGGCATAGTACCTGCACACCATAAGCCGATAGACAGGCACACATTTGCTGTCACACCCCAAAATTTCACATTTTGGGTTGTTCTTAAAAAACACTAAATAAAATAAATGATTTCTATGTTCATATAAAAATTTCCAAGATTAGTTTGATTTGCACAAATTTATTATAGGAAAAGTGAATTTATAAACTTTTCTAAATCAATTTGATAGACTTTAATTGTTGTGGTGGTTGTTCATTGCTTGTCTTGATGCATGTGGGTGTTTAAAGTTTTTAAAACGCGTTTAGTAAGTCGTTTATCGGTCTCTGGCTCGTCTCTATCTTTTTCTATAATCAAATTCTTGTTCTCGATCTTAATCTTTTGTTTGGACATTCCCAAGATTCGTTGTCTCTTGATCTAAATGATTCCCTTGAGTTCATAATTCATCAACATGTCTCTAAATTCTTTCCGGGATTTTTTTCTGAATTTTTCCGGACCTTTTTCCTATTTATCTACGAGCAAATTCTAATTTTTAGATGCTCCAAAATATCTTTTTATGAGCTCCAACCAATTTATTTGAGTTCATCATGTTCCAAAGTTCCTCCAAGAATTTCCCCCAAATTTTTGGAGCATTCGGAGTATTTTTCGTTGCTTAAATATTAATTCTGGACTTTTCTGGAATTATTTTATTCATGAAAATAATTTATTCCGAAAATAAATAATGAAGACCTCAATTTTCCCACAAGCCCTCAAAGCCCATGACAATAATCCTCATACATCACAAAAACTCAAGCATTTGTTTACTAATGGGCTTTGATGATTAATTTGGCCCGTTAGTAAATGTGGAGGTGCACTATCAATTAGGACCATATCGCTAGTTGATGTTGAGGTGGAGAGTCTTCCTCCCTATAAATATGTACCCACCCCCTTGACCAAAGCACACCACATCTACTGAAGGGGAACCCCTAGTTTGGGAATACCTAATGGTAAACAATCATATGTTTTCCTACTCTGTCGTTGTCGTGCTGCCTAGCTCCAATCGCGGTGCTCTCCGACCGGCAGATCCCTTGGTCCGGCAAAATTACTCCTTGCCGCACGAACGAGCAGCAGCAGCATCAGGGTTCCTTTTTCGTCCGTACAGAAGTGAAGGATGGAGACAAGTGCAAATAGTTACGAGCTTGCCATCAACGGTATATTATCCACCGTTTCTTCGTTTTATCTCTGTTTTAGTTCGTTCAAATTGCGTTAGAATTGTGTCACCGCGCTCTACGTCGTAGTGTTAATGTTTTTCTTGTTGCTTAATTATTAATTTTCGTTAGTTTAAGTATTAATTTAATTAATGTTTAACTAATAGTTGTTTAATTAATTTAAAGCAAGTTAGATTTTAACTCTGTTTTGAACTGTTTAAGTTGCGTTTGTTTCTTGTTGCCATGATCTTTATGTTAGTGCATCAATGTTTTTGTCATGCTACATGTTTTTCCATATATTATTAAAATATTGAATAAGTTAAATAAGCATGAAACTAGTTTAATAATTGAAATAAATATAGATTTATACTTTGGTATTATATAAATATAAATATATAATATTAATATGATTAGTTGACAATATTAATATGCTTCTAAACATATAGTTTGCTTGTTTAAACATGCACCATATACTTAAATGCTCTCACATGTCTAAGTTGTTTTGCAACGATAAAGTTTAATATGCTTAATAGATTATTTGATTATGTTTATAAATAAATTCAATTAGTTCAATTTGGATTTCATAATAAATTGTGATTATGTCCAAACTGAATTAATACTTAATCATATACCTTTCTTAATTAACATCAGCCAAGCTTGTAGTTATTTCTTAAATATAATGAAACTTACAATAGTTGTTTCTTTTAACGATAGTTCCGTAATTGGCGTTTATTGCGTTCTCTCGACCATAGTACTGATCTATCTTCTTGTTGGTGTATTGTTCTTAGTTGTTTCTATTTGTTGTTTGTATGTTATCTATGTGTGGTGCTTGCTATGAGTAGAACGAGAAATGTTTGTGAGGGATGAAGATCATAAGGTGATGACCGATAGCTGATGGCGTGAGGGTTGTGCAAGTGAAAGGCAAGTATAGCATGGGATTTTCCTTGTTGTCCTATTCACTTTAATGTCATTTAATTCATCTGAATGTGTCTACCTTGATAACCATAGTTATATATATCCTAGTTGTATTGATACCCTGATTCCTCGTCATCTTATGGTTATGCATTGGGTAGATTTGATGCTAGTGCTTAAGTAATTATGATCATGAACTATAACATGATTAATAGAATATGCAACGAGAAATAAAAGATGCTTTTTACCAACATGAAATCTAAGAACTTATCTGTCAGCAAAAGCTGGGACATACAGTACAACCATGAGGGCTACATGACTCTAGCTTTAGTTAAGTATGAGGGTCACTCTCTCGCATGTGATAGTTCATGAAAGTTGCCATTGACGAGCGGTTGCGGGGTATGGCCAGAGTGGCTACCGCTGCGCGTGTGTACCATCGAGGAGACCTCGTATACCCCTTGCCCGTGGATCCGTAATGTTTATTGTTTGTCAGCGAGCCCCTTTGAAAAACTTCATAGTGAACCCTGCCGACCTTCCTTGGAAGTGGGTCAAGAGGCTGATCCCCTCGGGCGAAAGGGTAAATCACGACTCGTGGGTAAAGATGTACAACCTCTGCAGAGTGTTAAAAATTGATATATCAGTCGTGCTCACGGATACGAGCGGCCCGGAAAACTCACAGACTAATGGAAATTAATTGAACATTGATAAATGATCTATGGTGTGTTTTTAATGTTATTCCTTATTCATGTTATCAGTTTCATGTGATTAATTGGGGCATTGCTTATTTGTTGCTACTAATGCTAAAACTATGACTCATTAAAAGCTAATCGTAGTAAACCAGTGTCAACCTTTTGAGCCTCATGAACCCCATGTTATTCTTGTTGAGTACGATATGTACTTACGCTTGCTTTACTTTTCATTTATTGGATAAAAATCCCGGATGGGTAACAGAAGATGGATCTAGTGAGATTTCGAAGAAGTGCTAGGCGTATGCAACCCCCAGTCAACTGTCCCTGTGAAGTTGGAGCTTCAAGGAAGTTTAGTAATCGTTCCGCTATACTTTGATGTAAGTGTTAATGTATCTATGTTTTCGCTATATAACATTGATTTTGATATTCTTCTTTTCTGTTGTTGTATGTGTGGACTTCCTGGGCACACATATGGCTAGCCTGGTTTTGTTCTTTAAAACCGGGTGTGACAGATTGGTATCAAAGCAATGTTGACTGTAGGACGTATGCCTAGTTAGCATTGGTCGCATTCTAAAGCTTATTTTGCTACAAAACTATTTTCTACATCCTTGTCCTCTGAATTGACTATTTCTCAATCCTTGTCCAATTGTCTCCTCCTTGATAAGCTTCGTTTGAGCTATTTTTCTTATCACCATGAATATTTTGTTTATTTTTGCTTTACTAAAGTTTTCTAGTCTCACCTTGCTCAAAATCTCGATGGCCTTTCATCATCTATCACCCAGTTTTTAGGATGTCCACCAATTGAACAGAAGCACGAGTAGTGTCGATATGGTGTTGTGTGCTTACCTTGCTTGTTTGGTGTGTCGCTTGTGTGCCATCTCGATCCTTGCTATTCAAAGAAGGCCCTCAAGATGATGTTTCGAAGATGAGAAAAACTCTTGTTAAGTGGGGTAGCGTCCACTACAATCATCAATAATTCCATGTATCTAAGTTACAAGACATGAAAAATGGAGATCAACCCTTATCCTTCTTGTTATCATTTTGATAATCTTTGCTCTTTGATCTTGCACCTCACAATGTGAATACACAAAGGTTAACATCTATCCTTCTTTTCAACCTTTGCCAATCTTCAATCCTTTCGACCCCAAAGATCAACCTGTCTCTTTCTTATCAGCATTTGTCAATCTTTAATCATTGTTACTACACCTCATAAATCTCAAAGAAATGTTGAAGATCAACTTTATCTTTTTCTCTAGCCTCTTCGAATCTCGGGACGAGATTCCTGTTAAGTGGGGTAGTTTGTCACACCCCAAAATTTCACATTTTGGGTTGTGCTTAGAAAACACTAAATAAAATAAATGATTTCTATGTTCATATAAAAATTTCCAAGATTAGTTTGATTTGCACAAATTTAGTATAGGAAAAGTGAATTTATAAACTTTTCTAAATCAATTTGATAGACTTTAATTGTTCTGGTGGTTTTTCATTGCTTGTCTTGATGCATGTGAGTGTTTAAAGTTTTTAAAACGCGTTTAGTAAGTCGTTTATCGGTCTCTGGCTCGTCTCTATCTTTTTCTATAATCAAATTCTTGTTCTCGATCTTAATCTTTTGTTTGGACATTCCCAAGATCCGTTGTCTCTTGATCCAAATGATTCCCTTGAGTTCATAATTCATCAACATGTCTCTAAATTCTTTCCGGGATTTTTTTCTGAATTTTTCCGGACCTTTTTCCTATTTATCTACGAGCAAATTCTAATTTTTAGATGCTCCAAAATATCTTTTTATGAGCTCCAACCACTTTATTTGAGTTCATCATGTTCCAAAGTTCCTCCAAGAATTTCCCCTAAATTTTTGGAGCATTCGGAGTATTTTTCGTTGCTTAAATATTAATTCTGGACTTTTCTGGAATTATTTTATTCACGAAAATAATTTATTCCGAAAATAAATAATGAAGACCTCAATTTTCCCACAAGCCCTCAAAGCCCATGACAATAATCCTCATACATCACAAAAGTCCAAGCATTTGTTTACTAATGGGCTTTGATGATTAATTTGGCCCGTTAGTAAATGTGGAGGTGCACCATCAATTAGTACCATATCGCTAGTTGATGTTGAGGTGGAGAGTCTTCCTCCCTATAAATATGTACCCACCCCTCGAGACAGCTATAACACAAAGCTCAATCTAATATACTACTTTTGCAATGGAATACCATACCAAGACTAAAATCTATCCAAACAAAATGTACATAATGCATGCACATAAACCTCTAAGAAAATCAAGTTCTGCAATTCAGTTAGAAAACAAGAATTCTTGGTGTCTAATTGATGCCCCCAAACAAGTCTTTCATTGTTTCACTGCAAACTCACCAGCTTGTGCACACCGTAGATAAGCCCCATCGCCAGAAGAAGCTTAGCGATGTCTTTCCTCAGCGAGCTTGTTAAAGGAGCCTGGTGGTTGTCAGGATGTCCTGCTTGCGACTTCTCGAACGACTTGACGGGCTCAGGTTTAGTCTGGCCCGAGCGCTTCTCTAAGAACTTCCTCAGTAGAAGACGGATCTTCTCAATACCATTTACGATATCCTCTGGGTTATCCGGCATAGCAACCCTCCCCGCCTCCTTTAGCGCCTTCCAGATCCTGAACATAAACAACAAAATTCTCTGTGAGAAAACTGAAATTCGTCAAAACTGGTGAAGATCTAACGGTAGAAATTGCTCGTCCGAATTTGTTGGTTGCAGAATGTACCGAAACGACTAGCAAAATCAACTTCGTGAGCTATCAACCACCACGCTACGAATTCTGAAACGCGAGAGTTAATAGCTACCCCTCCTTTCGTTCCCACGAACAGGACGAAAACTTATGATCGAAAACTCAAACGCCCGCTGCTTATCAATCCAGGCCAGGAGAATATATCATAGGGAAACAAGTTTCATGAGCAATCAAGCAACAAACAATATAAGTCACAAACTAAACCGCGAGACACAGCGACTCAAAACCACGAATAGGACGGAAACTTATGAGACACCAACTCAAACGTCTTCTCTTAGCAACCGAGAAGGTAATTCCGAGAGGGTGTATCAAATGTAGTTAAATTAGTTTACCGATCAATCAACCACGAAATTCATAAGCTACCAACTGAACCAAAACAGAGTGGACTTGAACTGTAACTTCCTATCCACGTATGGACGGAGGGATTGGGAGGGGGCGAGATTGCTTACTCTGCAGCAGCAACGCCGCCGACGCGAGCTGCCAACTTAGCAGAAATTCGTGAAGATAAACAACAACTGAAATTCGTCAAAACTGGTGAAGATCTAACGGCAGAAATTGCTCGTCTGAATTTGTTGTTGGTTGCCGCCAGGGCCAACTCGCGAACCATTCGCGAAACGACTAGCAAATTCTAGTGTCCTGACCAATCGACTACCAAATTAGATCAAATCGACTAGCAAAATCAACTTCGGGAGCAACAATCAACCACCACGCTACGAATTCTGAAACGCGAGAAACAGCTACTCCTCATTTCATACCCACGAACAGGACGAAAACTTATGATCGAAAACTCAAACGGTCGCTGCTTATCAATCTAGGAGCGTAATGCCTTTGGATATGGTGGTCAAGCTGAGATGGTGTAATTTGCTCTTTAGATTATTGTAAATGGTGTTGATCAGTCCAAATTGGCACCTGATTGTCTTCTAATAGTGAGCAAATGAGTGACAGTGAATATGTTCTTGAACCGTGGGTTTTATTGTTAGTTACCTGTTTATGTGATTGCTCATGTCATGGGATGACATGAACGACCATTTTGTCCCATCTTCTGAAACTTGGTTCAGGTTGGCAGGCGTGTTAGAATGTTAGAGAGCCCTCCATGCATAATGTCTATGATCTGTCCGACAGAGCACTCCATGCATAATGCCTATGATCTGTCCAAGAGGCATTGATTTGAAAGATGGAGCCATGTTTACTACTCTTGGTGCAAAATTCCAAGGAAACAATGTTGGGAACCCTATCTCTAAAGGAGCTACAACGACAAAGTCTCTATGGGATGAACCTGGTAGGCTTTTCCTTCATGGCTTGTGCCTTCACATGGTACTTATGAATGTTTTTACTTCACATGGTGGGGATCCAACTCCTAGGAATCTGAGGCATCTTAGAAAGCATACAGTGGAGAGCAAAGCTGCAGTCGCCAAAAAGCATGCTATTGATGTTCTGGAGGTCAATGAGAGTGACAATGAAGGTTTGTTATCCTACAAAAATTGGCAACACATATTTATGAGCAATTTAGTTTTTTATTGTAAGGCCTTGTTCTGTATTTACTTTCTGTAGTATTAGTCAAATAAGTAGGGAGGTCAGGAAGTAGATGTAGGTATATAATTGGAGCGCTTAACACAAGCGTGTGGAAACAAATGTTTTATTACAAGATTTTGTATTTATACATTATTGGAGAGTTTAGTATGTACAGTCCAATTGTCAATGTGCTATATTGTGATTGTGTTAATTGTATGAATTTTATTTTTTTTTGGATTAAATGTTATTTTAATACTAGCATTTAATTTTATAATATTATTATATTATTGTAACGCGGATCCTCCAAAAAAACAACATCATTGTGGCACTACTCCCTTCTTGACCCTGCTCCCTTCAGCGGCGCGTGCCGCGAAGCCGGTCGCCGGTGAGGTGGCGTTGCACGTCCACCCCACCAAGGAAGCGGAGCGCCGCCGAGATACATAGCCTACGCCCGAGGGGGGGGGGGGTTGAGCGACACAGAGCCCGCGCCCTTGGGTCAGGTGAGACGGAGCATTCGTTCGAGGGATCGAGCGAGACGAAGCCTACGTTTGAGGGATCGGACGAGGCAGTCCCACGGTCGACGAGGCCGCATAGGTATCGCCCGACCATGTTTGACGACCGTTGGTATAACTGGGAAGACATTTATGGTTGTTCTGAACAACGACCTCTTCTAAATGTTTTGCCACTTTGCCAATGTGACGCCTGTGTGATGGCTGCAAGACGCTAGCGATTGCATGTTTTGGATTATTAAAACTCACCACTCACTAGAATTATTTGGATAATTTGATTTTTCTAAGAGATGGTGTATGACTCATAATTGAGTGTCAATTCACATTGCGCGTGTTTGCAAGATTTCCAACTTTAGCAACTAATGAATTGTTCGGTGTATTCAGGATTTAGTGCACGTTAAAATTGTGTTGTGTATGTAACAGGAAGGCTTTGAGGTTCCTCATGGTCACACTATGAGATTACTGTTAAACTCAGTGAGCCCATCAGACTTTGTAATAATTTTAGACGGATACCTTTCTTTAAAAAGATCTAAAACCCAATTTGATCAATTATCTAAAAACAACTTAACAAAAAGAAATTTAATGATAATTTCTTTCATCTGAAAGTTTGTTTGTGGGGGTGGGACACTATGGTTGCTACCGTCATCGCCTATGCACGAGCGGGGGCAGACGCTTAGGTACAGTTGTGTGGGAGGGAGGATAATACATTTCAACAATTTTTGTCATATATGATTTTTTATAAAATGAGATTGAATTCTTAATTTTTTTACAGTTGCTCTAATTTTTTTTTTGAGCCACATTTTTGTCTCAATCTTAATGAAGTACTTCGAATTTGATAGAATTAACTTTGAATTTTGATATAACCCTTAGCGTTAGAACGGGCAAATATACTAGTTTTACTAGTCCATCAATCCATACTCCTGCATAAATTATCTTTGATATACTTATAAACAATAGAAATCCATATCTAATATATATTAACTAATAAAAATTACTTCACACAATAATTTATTAATTTATTTATTAAAAATCATTTTTCTATGCATCCCTATAGTAGTTTAAATCAACTACAATAAATAAATAAATCAACTTCAAGAACAAGAATGAATTCAACGCATCATTCTAAGGTTTTTGACTCAGCAATATATATAGAGCCCTTGTTTAGATGCACTTTTTTTAAAAAAAAATACATTGTAGCACTTTCGTTTATATATGATAATTACTGTCCAATCATGGAGTAACTAGGCTTAAAAAATTCATCTCGCAAATTATACATAAATTGTGTAATTAGTTATTTTATATCTATATTTAATGCTCCATGCATGTGTCCAAAGGTTAGATGTGATGGAAAATCTGGTAAAGTTTTAGAATTTTGAAACCATATAAAGGTGAAGGTCCTTGTAATTCTCCTAGTTGTGTGTTAGTATGCACTATATATAAACTGAGTATTGTTGATTATACATATAGAGAAAAATATGTATTACTGGGAGATATAATTTTTTGTGGAGTTAGAATCTTTATTATTTTCCATATGATAAACCTGTAATAGCCTAGATGTCCATGCTTATATTCTTTCTCGAGGATGCATAAGAGAGTTGAAAAAGAATCATCATCAAAGGATAAACATTATCGTTGTTGTGAAACGTATCGTACGTGCAAGTTTGCACGCATTTAGAGCATACTCAAACAACACACACTACTACAAACATAGTTTGTAAGAGCCCAGGCCATTTCAGTGTAGGGGGGTTGGTGATCGAACCCCCCTACAGTGAACTAGCCCACTACCTTACAAATACCCACAGTAAAAGCAATTGGTGATTGAACCGTCCCTACAAATGATTCTTTTAAATTTAAAATTTAACTCATCCAAATTTTGTCAAATAAATAACTTTTGAATACCAAGATTGTAAAACTCATCAAGATCTACATTTTATATAGTTCATTTTAGCATTTGAGAAATTTTTAACAAACACTAGTCATATTTTTTTTAAATCCAAGATTTGACTTGGTCAAATGAGCCACTAAATGGCCTTATACGAAAACATTTTGAATACAAAGATTGTAAAAGTTATCAAGATCTACATTTGATACACAAGTCATTTTTGCATTTGAGAAAGTGTTAGTAAACACTAGTCACATGTTTTAAAAATTCGAGATGTGACTTGGTCAAACTTGGTCAAATGAGGCACTAAATGACCTCAAATGAAAAACATTTGAATACAATGTTTATAGAACTCATCAAGATCTACATTTGATACATAAATCAATTTTTCATTTGAGAAAGTCTTAGTAAACACTAGTCACAAAATCTTGAATATCACATAAACTTCATGAAACTCTTTGCGAGACTTATGGATATCGAACTACACTTTGCTAACACTTTGTTAAATGAAAAAATGGCCTATATATAAAATGTACATCTTGAAGAGTGGACCAATCTTGGTATTCGTGACTTTCCGAGTTTCAGACCATCTAGGGTTTCGAAAACTGGTTTTCAGCTATGAAAATTTCTAAATTCAAAATTTGAACCGTTCAAACTTTGTCAAATGAAAAGTTTACCAAAACAACTTATGTAAATCTTGATGGGTTTAGCAAACATGGTATTCATGACTTTTCTATCTGAAACATTTTAGGGATTCAAAAATTGTAGTCTAAGTGTCATTTTTTTAGAATCCAAGATTTGACTTGGTCAAATGAGCCACTAAACGACCTCATACAACAAATTTTTGAATACAAAGACTGTAGAAATTATCAAGATCTACATTTGATACATAAGTCATTTCTGCATTTCAGAAAGTGTTAGTAAACACTAGTCACATGTTTAAAAATCTGAGATGTGACTTGGTCAAACTTGGTCAAATGAGGCACTGAATGGCCTCAAATGAAAAACATTTGAATATGATGCTTATATAACTCATCAAGATCTACATTTGATACATAGGTCATTTTTGCATTTGAGAAAGAGTTAATAAACACGAGTCACACAATCTTGAATATCACAGACTTCATGAAACTCTTTGCGAGACTTATGAATTTAGAACTACACTTTGCTAACACTTTGTTAAATGAAAAAAAGGACTATATATAAAATATACATCTTGATGAGTGGACCAATCTTGGTATTTGTGACTTTTCAAGTTCAGGCCATCTAGGGTTTCGAAAACTGGTTTTGAGCTACGAAAATTTCTAAATTCAAAATTTGAACCGTTCAGACTTTGTCAAATGAAAAGTTGATCAAAACAACTTATGTAGATCTTGATGAGTTTAGCAAACTTGGTATTCATGACTTTTCTAGCTGAAACATTTTAGGGCTTAAAAAACTGCAGTCTAAGTGTCATTTTTTTAAAATCCAAGATTTGACTTGGTTAAATGAGCCACTAAACGACCTCATACGAATTTTTTTGAATACCAAGACTGTAGAAATTATCAAGATCTACATTTGATACATAAGTCATTCCTGCAATTGGGAAAGTGTTAGTAAACACTAGTCACATGTTTAAAAAAAAATGAGATGTGACTTGGTCAAACTTAGTCAAATGAGAAACTGAATGGCCTCAAATGAAAAACATTTGAATACGATGTTTATATAACTCATCAAGATCTACATTTGATACATAGGTCATTTTTTGCATTTGAGAAAGTGTTAGTAAACACTAGTCACAAAATCTTGAATATTACATATATTTCATGAAACTCTATGCGAGACTTATAGATTTAGAACTACACTTTGCTAACACTTTGTTAAATGAAAAAATGGCATATATATAAAATGTAGATCTTGATGAGTGGACCAATCTTGGTATTCGTGACTTTTCGAGTTCAGGCCATCTAGAGTTTCGAAAACTAGTTTTGAGCTATGAAAATTTCTAAATTCAAAATTTGAACCGTTCCAACTTTGTCAAATAAAAAGTTGACCAAAACATCTTATGTAGATCTTGATGAGTTTAGCAAACTTGGTATTCATGACTTTTCTGGATGAAACAATTTAGGGCTTCAAAAACTGCAGTCTAAGTGCCATATTTTAGATTCCAAGATTTGACTTGGTCAAAATCTACATTTGAGACATAAGTCATTTCTGCATTTGAGAAAGTGTTAGTAAACACGAGTCACATGTTTTAAAAATCCGAGATGTGACTTGGTGAAATGAGGCACTAAATGACCTCAAATGAAAAAAAACATTTGAATACGATGCTTATAGAACTCATCAAGATATACATTTGATACATAAGTCATTTTTGCATTTGAGAAAGTGTTGGTAAACAGTAGTCACAAAATCTTGAATATCACAGACTTCATGAAACTCTTTGCGAGACTTATGGATTTAGAACTACACTTTGCTAACACTTTGTTAAATGAAAAAATGGCCTATATATAAAATGTAAATCTTGATGAGTGGACCAATCTTGGTATTCGTGACTTTTCGAGTTCAGGCCATCTAGGGTTTCGAAAACTTGTTTTGAGCTATGAAAATTTCTAAATTCAAAATTTGAACCGTTCCAACTTTGTCAAATAAAAAGTTGACCAAAACAACTTATGTAGATCTTGATGAGTTTAGCAAACTTGGTATTCATGACTTTTCTAGCTGAAACATTTTAGGGCTTCAAAAACTACAGTCTAAGTGCCATTTTTTTAGATTCCAAGATTTTACTTGGTCAAACTTGGTTAAATGAGCCACTAAACGACCTCATACAAATTTTGTTTGAATACCAAGACTGTAGAAATTATCAAGATCTACATTTGATACATAAGTCATTTCTGCATTTGAGAAAGTGTTAGTAAACACTAGTCACATGTTTTAAAAATATGAGATATGTCTTGGTCAAACTTGGTCAAATGAGGCATTGAATGGCCTCAAATGAAAAAAATATTTGAATACGATGCTTATATAACTCATCAAGATCTACATTTGATTCATAGATCATTTTTGCATTGAGAAAGTGTTAGTAAACACTAGTCACAAAATCTTGAATATCACATAGACTTCATGAAACTCTATGCGAGACTTATGGATTTAGAACTACACTTTGCTAACACTTTGTTAAATGAAAAAATGACATATATATCAAATGTAGATCTTGATGAGTGGACCTATCTGGGTATTCGTGACTTTTCGAGTTTAGGCCATCTAGGGTTTCGAAAACTAGTTTTGAGCTATGAAAATTTCTAAATTCAAAATTTGAACCGTTCCAATTTTGTCAAATGAAAAGTTGACCAAAAAAATTATGTAGATCTTGATGGGTTTAGCAAACTTGGTATTCACGACTTTTCTAGATGAAACAATTTAGGGCTTCAAAAACTACAGTCTAAGTGCCATTTTTTTAGAATCCAAGGTTTGACTTGGTCAAACTTGGTTAAATGAGCCACTAAACGACCTCATACAAAATTTGTTTGAATACAAAGACTGTAGAAATTATCAAGATGTACATTTGATACATAAGTCATTTCTGCATTTGAGAAAGTGTTAGTGAACACTAGACATATGTTTTAAAAATCTGAGATGTGACTTGGTCAAACTTGGTCAAATGAAGCACTGAATGGCCTCAAATGAAAAAAATTTGAGTACGATGTTTATATAACTCATCAAGATCTACATTTGATACATAGGTCATTTTTGCATTTGAGAAAGTGTTAGTAAACATTAGTCACAAAATCTTGAATTTCACATAGACTTCATGAAACTCTATGCGAGCCTTATGGATTTAGAACTACACTTTGCTAACACTTTGTTAAATGAAAAAATGACCTATATATAAAATGTAGATCTTGATGAGTGGACCAATCTTGGTATTGGTGACTTTTCGAGTTCAGGCCATCTAGGGTTTCGAAAACTGGTTTTGAGCTATGAAAATTTCTAAATTCAAAATATGAACCGTTCAAACTTTGTCAAATGAAAAGGATACCAAAACAACTTGTGTAGATCTTGAGGAGTTTAGCAAACTTGGTATTCATGACTTTTCTAGCTGAAACATTTTAGGGCTTCAAAAACTGCAGTCTAAGTGTCATTTTTTTAAAATCCAAGATTTGACTTGGTCAAATGAGCCACTAATCGATCTCATACAAATTTTTTTTTGAATACCAAGACTTGCAATTTTTATCAAATGAAAAACCTCTAAATGGTGGAAACCACTAAAAAGCCCACAAAGAACTGGTCCAACCCATCTAAGTTTAGCCTAGGTATATAAATCCTCTTCCTCTCCCCTCCCCTCCCTTTGCCTTTCCCTTGTCCCAGCCGCAGCAGCCAGGCAGCACAGCACGCACGCAGCACGCTGCGCACCGCGCTGGCGCGCACACTCCGCCCTCTGCTGCCCGCTGGTGTCCGGCAAGCCGCCCCACACCCGCCGGCGAGCCGTCCTCCGGCCTGCGCAGTCCGGACGGTGAGGCCGCATGGAGCTCGCGAAGGCCCCCGCACGCCTCCGCACTAGCGGCGCATGGAGCTCGCCCTCCTCCAGATCGCCCCCCCTCCTCACCATGGTTTTCCCCCTTCATTCTCTCTCCTTATCCTCTGTCAATCCCCCTCACCCTCTCTCTCCCTCGCAGATCCGGTGGCACAGGCAGCGGAGGAGGCGGCGGCGGCCCAGGGTGATGAGCATCGGCGTCCTCCTATTTTCTGGCAGCCTACCGGGCGGTGCTACGGGCGGCGCGCCGGACGTTCGCGGGCGACCACCTAATGCTGAAGGAGTCTGCGGTGGAGATCCGGCGCCGCTTCGAGGACCACCGTGGTCTAGCCCCAGGCTCTGACGAGGCAGCGCGTGCCCTCGCCGACGCCCGCGAGGCGTCGCACTTCATCACCCATATGATAGTCCAGGCCACACGCGCGCTCTCCGAATCTTTCGGTACTTGCCAGTCACCCCTCCCGAGCGCCACCTGTTTGTGATCTATACTATAGGGACGAGAAAATTGGTAGTTGTACTGCATTGGTCGCCCATCCATTACGAATTGCACGGTCTGACCAGCCTGTTTGTGCGGCCTAACCAGCCTTATGCAGAAACATTTAGCTCAATTTTGTGCTATGAGTTAGGGTTTTGAGTAGGTGCAAATTAGATGTAAATAAATAGAGGCAGGAGCAGGAGGGTAACCACTAACCAGTTAGTATATGATATATAAACTAGTTAGTACATAACATAATCTAATAAATTATCTTGACGAATTATAATCTCTTATATCTACAGATGATTACTGTAACAGTCCTGAGATTTCTAAATTGTTATGTCTGAGAGGTGCAAAATCATTAAAAAGGAGAGTGGCTATTGGACCTGCTATTTTTGAAGGGCCACTGACACCTTGCATGCTTATAGAAGTAGAAACTAATGCTGCCCCATTATTTAGATTCAGAATCTTTCAGTGTTGGATGCTAGTATGGCACACCCATTTTCTACATGCATGTGTGTGGTGTTTATTTTCCCCATTATGGAATTTTGTTCAGCAAAATCCATTATTTTGCATTTTCAACATCAATGTCCTTACCCAATGCTGTTTTAACCTTTTCTTTGCAGGTTGGGTGCATCATTTTGCAAACTGAAAGAGCTACTATGCTAGGATTCTTTTAGAGATGAATCTGATAAAATGCAAGACAAAGCACTAAATTATGGAGCTAAACTGCTTTTAGCAGGCTATCTTATTCATTATTTGTCACTACTAGCTATCTTATTGAGATAAATACTAGTTATGCATAGATCTGTCTGCGGCACTGAATTACAGTCCATTTGTCCTCACTGAATTACTAGCTGTATTTTTATATTATTTGACTGAAGCAATTTGTGATATGTCCAAATTGGTAACAGGTTTCACTGTAATTTGGTTGGCTGTTGCTGCTTTACTTGGTTCCCTCCGTGATATATATGTCCAAATTGTCTTGCTGTTAGGATTGGTGTTTGCATTTTGTAAGTTCTAGCTTCTTTTGTGCTAAGGATCAATGGAGAAACATAAGCTATGCTGCTTTGCGTCATTTCAGGTTCGCCAAAGGACCATGGTATATAGTGTCCAATGAATGAAACTGTGCAGCTGTTGCCTCCTATTTTATTTTTTTAAAGTGATTTTGTGGTTGTAAATAGATGCATGCTTGCCTCCTGTTAGGATTGATGTCTGCAGTAGGCTTTTTTTATTTATTTATGCTTGCCTTCTAAAATGGTCCTATTTATTTGTTTTGGTTGTAGGGAGGGACTATAGATGGATCATCTCATGGGCTTCAGTATATTTCTGAGCAACTCCTGTAATGCATCGATTGTTAATTTGGTACATGATGCCTTAACAAGTATGTTCTTCTAGAAAATGGTTCTCCACTTTCTTGCCATTATTTACATGTGCCCATGTATAAGTCTAACTCGTCTATGTCAAATTACTTCTAATCCTGTATCTGTGGAATTGAACTTGTGAACTATATGTTGTAATGATGGACTTGTGAAACTTTTGAATTATGGTTGTAATTATGGCTTGTGTGTGTTTGTGGATGTATATATCTATATATGTGGTCAGATTTGGATTTGAATTTGTATTCTATATTATATTCTGTTGTCATATTTGTATTTGCTTTTATATTTTTTTATCTAAAAATTCCACTTTAGGGGCGGTTGGTGATCCAACCCCCTTACAAATGCCATTTGTAAGGGTGGTTGGATCAGTAAGCTGATTTGTAAAAGCCCCATCGAAAGGGTGGTTTTGCAAACCGCTCTTACAATGATTTTCAACCGCCCCTACAAATCGTTTTAGTAGTAGTGACGAACATGAAGAGAGAAAATATAAATATGTGCTAGCTTGTGTCTTCGTGGTGGGATCTTGAGGATCCTCAACCTTAATCGATTAGGATGAGAGGCACTCACATCGCTATTGCCGATGCACGCCATCATTTCGCTGGCCCGACCCACTGCTCACAAGCCCGCTATGCACGAGGTGTCACATTGGTCACCCGCTCCGCACTGGCTGGCCTTTGGTGACGCCGCGCCAGCGGGCATCGGAATGTTCCTCGCGACCGTCGGATAGCAGCCATCTGTCGACCCCCCCCCCCCCTGAATTTTTACAATGGCAGCCCACACGAAGGGGCCGTTTGGCAGCGCGGATAGTAGCCATCTGCGACCACTGAATTTTTACAATGGCAGCCCACACGAAGGCGTTTGGCAGCGTTCGCGAGGTTGATTCTTAGGAGAATCACTCATTGCTGCAAACACATTTTTCAGCGAGGAGAGTGATTCTCTGAAATGAACTAAGAGAGCTGAAAAATGTTTCCCTAATTTATGAAGTGATTTTCTTTAGAATTATGCTATATAATCTGTCAACAGATTTCTTGGCTTTGTGTCTGTTGAATTTTGGGCCGTTTGATTGCTTTTAGATTTGTGCAGTTAATCGGTGTTGAAAGGGTCAAGATGCCCAAGAGGAGGGGGGGTTTGAATTGGGCTCTTTTAATTTCTAAACAAGAATTAAACCTTAAAGAGTCAATTAACCCCTAGTGCCACGCTTGTGTTCCTAGCTAGAAAGCGTAGCAAGTCAAAGGAAAGCGAAAATTCCTACACAATTCTAGTATGAAAAGATGACAAGTGCGGAAAGTAATGCGGTAATAAAGAGCTAGGGAAAGAGATGCTTGACACGGCGATGTTTTGCCGAGGTATCGAGGAGTCGACACTCCCCTCTAGTCCTCGTTGGAGCACCTCGCAAGGTATAGCTCCCCTCAATCCCGCGCAAGGGATGAGTGCTCTCTACGGGCTGATTCTTCGCCACTCCGGCTCGGTGAATCGCCCACAACCGATCACAACGTCGATGGAGAAGGGCCGCCGACAATCCTCCGGCGATCACCTTCCTCCGAGCACCACCGGACCATCTAGGTGATGTCGATCACCAAGAGTAACAAGCCTCGATCTTCGCTTGACTCACTCAAGCTTCACAACTAGAGGATGCACACTTGAACTCTTGGATGAACTAGAGAGAGGATGGATGGATTCGCGAATCTCTCTCTCTCTCTAGGGCTCTTGCTCTCTTCCCAACCTTCTCAACAAACTCAGCAACTCAAATGAGCAAAAGGCAGGTGGGAGAGAAGTGGGAGGGGCTATAAATAGACCCTCTGAAAACTGCCTCGGGCTGGCATTTTAAGTTGGCGACGGACGCTCTGTCGACTAGGCGACGGACGGTCCGTCGCATGCCCAACGACTAGTTTCTGTTCATAGTTTGGGCGACGGATGGTCCGACGCCCTGCCCAACGGCTAGTTCTGACACACTGTTCCCAGCGACGGACGCTCATCCCCAGCGTTCGGCGCTTCGCTCTGGCTAGGGTTGAAAAACACCCTCTCTGGAAGGTCGACGGACGCTCTTCCCAGCGTCCGACGCCTGGCCGTCGGACAGCGTCCGACGGACCCTGAAAAACTTAGCCAGAAAACATCCCCTCTGGAAGGTCGACGGACGCTGTGGACTCAACCACCCAGCGTCCGACGCCTCTGTTCGATGCCGACAGACAGCGTCCGGCGCCCCTGCGAGGAGCGTCCGGCGCCCAGAAAACAGTTTTAACAACTTCGTTTTTCGTCGCGATGAAAATGGAAGTTGTTTTAGGCTATCTTACGGTCACTATAGGCTTGCTTAGAGCTAAGGAAGTCAAGTGTGTACCACACCTAAGTCATGAAGCTTTCCTAGTTCAAGCTACTAATCTCAACCCCTCTTAATAGTACGGTCAAAGGTAAAAAGAGAAGCCCTATCTATTTCTATGTGCCCTTTATCTCCTTATGGCACTTAGCCTATCAATCTAGGGTCTTCATCATGTCTCCTTGAAATCCGAAGCGATATCCATCTTGGGGGCTAAGTGATGACCATTAGTGCCCATTCTTATCGATCACAATGGCTAAGCTACGCATAGCCTCTGCAAAACACACGTTAGCCATAATAATCTCTAATTGTCGTTAATCGCCGAAACCAACTAGGGCCATGATTCTTCAATCTCCCCCTTTTTGGTGATTGACGACAATAGAACCTCGAGTATGGATAAGAGTCTTGGTTTAGATTTTATGGTGGCTTGGAATGGTTGAGCAAGGGTTAGTGAAATTGTAATGAAGCATACTTGCTCACCCAAGCCAAATCACAAAACATGGTACTCATAGATATGAATGAAAAAGGAGTACCTCATGATATTCTCAAAAGATATGTCGGAGTATAGCGCGGAAGCTCAAATAACGTTTAAGCATAGAGATATATCATGAAACATGAGACAACTCACAAGATATATTAGTGATAATCAAAGAGTTTGTCACATGCAACCATATAAACATCGACCAAAACATTCACCACATCACACATATAAACAAATGCATAGAAGTAGACATGATGAGAGAGTACGGGGAAATAAAGCATACAAAGATCCAAAACCCTCCCCCTATCTCTATACTCGACCCTCTCTCCCCCTTTGGCGTCTAGCACCAAAAACTAAGTGTCTGGTGCTGGAGAAGAAGGTGGAGGAGCTGCAGCCTTGCGATCGAGCATGATGAAGTCCTGTAGGTCTGACTCGTCTGACTCATCATCTGCCTCGTCCTCTGCAAGTGTAGGTGCAGCTGGGGTGGCCTCTGGAGCTGTCACTGTAACCTCTGGAGCTGCGGTCTCAACTGACTCCCCCTGAGGCTCAGCTGGTGCCTCTGACGGTCCTGCCTCAGTGGTAGCAGGCCTGGGAACCCGACGAGTGAATACTCGAGGCGAGGGGGACGGTGTCACTGCAAGTGCCACTAGGGACACTGCTGCTGCAACCTCTGCAGGCTGAGTTTGAGCTGGAGAAGACATTGCCCCGGTAACTGCCTCATCTGCCAAAGATATAGCATCCGTCTGAACGACAGCTGGAGGAGTAGTGACTGTTTGTGCTGACTGCTCAGGAGCGATCTCCGACGATGCAACTAAAGAGAGGTGAGTGCCTATTGCCGAAGGATCCACTGCAACTGCTGTAGCTAGTGAGATTGGCTGAGCTGCTCCTAGGGAGTCTTCTCCCGTGATCTCCAGATAAGACGCTAACAGATCTCTCGAGGCCTCTGCTAAGGTAGTTCCCCGGGTAGGAGTGAATCCTGTCTGGAACTCTCCGGGTGAAGCTATCCAAGAGGACACCTGGGTCCTCAGAGTTTGGTACTCAGGAGAGGCTGCTGGCTGGAACGAAGGAGTAGCTGGTGCCTGACTCTGCTGTCCTCTGGACGGTAACGCTGGAGTCGGCACCACAACCACTGGAGGCTGCAGAGGAGGTGAAGTGAACTGCTGCTGCTGTGAGACGCCGGACAACTGAAATTGTGGCAAGGAAGTCTGCCCGGAGCTAGAGGCCAGAAGACGCTCAAGTAGCAACGTCTGGGTCTTCTGGATCTCTGCCTGTTGCAGCTGATAGGCTAAAAACTGGCGCTGGAACTCATCCTGCCTAGCCTGTGTCTGTGCCTGAGCTACCAGCTGCTGCTCAGTGAGCCTCCATAGATCTGTAGCCTGTCGCCTCTGCTCCTCGGCCGGACGTGACTGCTCCTCTTGCATCCTCGACAGGATAGTGAGCAAGATAGCCTCTGAGGAGCTAGAACCTGGAGCTGGAGCTGCGGCAGCTGTGCCTGACCCTCCTGCCTCGTGGTCATGGGTCATCAGTGTATACTCACGCACGGGCTGGTAGTCCTCGTCAGAGCTTTCGGAGTCAAGGTCCTCTCTAAAGACTGTCTCAGCAGTTGTGTCAATCTCTGCGTCTAAGTCTGCCAGCTCTGCCTGAGCAATCTACTCAACGGTAGCATCTGTGACCTCGGCCGACTGTGGTGGCACTCCGGCCTGCCTAGTGTCTGGTCTGTGACCTCGGCTGGGGCGAGGCAGGTTTCCATGTATCACCAGCTGACTCATCGAATATACAGGAAACTCTGTTGCTAACCTCGTAAGGGTGACTCTCATAACCCCTGATCCGGTCTTGGCAACTATCAAATAAGAAATCCAATGGGCGAACTACAGCTGCCAATGACCCCTGAACCCAGCAGCTATAATATCCTCTAGCTCGCTCACTATCAAATCCCAGAGGTCGAACTTCTCCTTCCTGACAACGTGGGCAAGGAGCCATAGCTGTAAGCGAGTGATCGTATCTCGGGCTCCAATCCGAGGAAGAATAGTGCGTCTGAGTACCTCGTGGAGGATCTGAGCCAAAGGAGTGAGGTCACGTGGTGTACGGCTCAAACCCTCAGTGAACGGCTGCTGAAAGCACGACCTCACGAAGTCCGTGGATGGCACTATACCATCGTGTGGTCGGCGAGGAGCCTCCTGATCCCCATAGCACAAACTGTGGATCCTCGTAGTAGAGGACTCTAGGTGGAAGAGCTCTCTGAAACGTGCTGCTGTAACCCTGAAATCACGTCCCTGAAATCCAAAGTGTAGGAACTCGTGATCGGGCGAGATCCACAGAGAGGCGTAAAACTGGTATAACCCAATCCTTCTGATATGCCCCTGAGCGTCCCATCAGATCTGTCAGACCCTGGATATACTGGAGGTGCTGCAGGATCTCTGGATCACCGATCCCCTCTATATGGGCAGATGGGCACACCCTGTGGGCCCTGAGAGGAGCATCAGTGTCTATATAGGCTCTGTAGAAGTCCTCGTGCACTGTAGTGTAGAACTCTCGTCCGGCACGGGGGTCCCTCTGAGGTGGGAACCAGGACTGGAAGTCAACGAATCGAAGCAGCTGGACTTGCTTCGCTGTAAGTGCTCTAACCTGGTGCCTCACTAGGTCTGGGAGCCGGGGTCCTGGAGGGCTAGGTGGTGCACCTGAGCCTCGGGAATGGGTAACACGGCGGCTCATCAGCTCTCCAATAGTAGAGTGGCCCGCGGCCTCTGTCGGCTCAGTCGCTGGAACTGGCTCTGTCTCTGCTACCCCTGTAGCCTCAACGGGCTCTGTCTCTGGAGGTGGAGGGGACTCACGACGCGCTCCACGGCGAGGCGAGAGCCTCAAGCCGGCGCGATGTCCACCTCTCTCCGCTAACTCAGCTGCCTCTGCCACTGCTAGCGCGGCTGCCGAATCTGGATCCATCGCTGGCCTCTTGCGCTTCCGAGAGATGACCTTTTGCTTTCCCTTTCCCCGGTCAGTGGGTGGACGCGGTGGAGGTGGAGGGTCACCACCACTACCGGGAATGGGACCTGCATTCTTTGTTCTTGCCATCTGTAGCTAACTCTGCCAATCAGAACCCTGACAAATCAAAGCCTCAAGGAAACAAACCCTCAAACTCACTGACTACTGACACCAACCACTGACAAGCCACAAAACCAAACAACTGTAAGAGTGGCATGCCGGCCCTGGACTGTCCTTGCGAGGCTTTGCCTCGATCCGTACTTGCGGGCTTTGCCCCGAGTTCACTGTCACTGCTCTGACCCTCTGATTCTCTGATCAACTGACCCTGCTCGTGAGAAATAGATAGGAGTATACCATAAGCATGTAACTAGGGATGAGAGTGACTATAGAAGCATGAAATGTAGATAAGAAAGAATCGTGATATCAGCTGCCATTTCATACCTCGAACCCTGACCAAATCAAGAGAAGGGGAAAGATCCTCCGATCGATCAACCACAATCCGCAATCCGCACCCTAACCAAGGCAAGGTAGGGTTTAGGATGATGATAGGGAATGGCGAGGTGAAATGCAATCTAGAAAAGAGAATCACAGGATTTGAGCTTCACCTTGATGAGCGACTGTGATCAATCAACCCCCTTGCCAAAGAGAGTCCTGCACGGCGGCTTGGGTGGCAGTGGAAGGAGCTCGGTACGGCGGCGGTGCAGGGTGAAAGGAGAGGCGATGCAGGGCACGACGGCAGTAGGAACAGGAGGTGGCTAGGGTTTGGAGTAACAGCACGCCGGCGGAATGGGGAAATGGTGGCGCAGGGATGTGGAGATGGCGGTGCAGGAAGGTGGTGGCGGCGCTGGGTGAAGAACTTCGGCGATGGGCAGCACAGGGGCTCAGCGGCGGCGAAGTAGCGGCAGTTAGGGTTAGAGAGACGGCGCGGCGGCGGACTGAATTGAGCGAGAGGAACAGAGAAGAAACGGGGATTTTAGAAAAAATTTCGCCCTTAAGTTCGCGACGGACGCTCCGACGTGGAGCGACGGACGCTCCGTCGGACTGCGACGGACGCTCGGGGAGCGTCCGACGACATCGTCCGTCGGGCTTCCAGAACAGATTTGAAACGCCCAATCGCATTGACCGCGATGGACGCTCTGCGATGGACGCTCCGCGACGGACGCTTGGGGGAGCGTCCGTCGCCCTGTAAGCGGGCAACTTTAATCTCCGGACGATCACGACGGACGCTGAGGCAATTGACACCGAGCGTCCGTCGGCAGCGTCCGACGCCTTAAAAATAGAATTTTTCAAATTTTCTTTTTGCGTCTTTCTCCCAACCAATTTCCAAATCCCAATAAGATCCAAATAACACCTGATTGGACTTGATATGAGAACCATCTCTCAAACACTCATTTTCAAATAGTTTGCCATAGGCTTAATTTTAGTTTTTAGCTCAAAATATTCGAATGGAAGTGCCAAGGAGTCATCATATGGCCACAAGAGAGGTATGGAAGTGACTTGAGCTTGGAATGCTCCCCCTAAGTGGAGTATCATAGAGGATGCTCAAGAAACTTAACCGAAAATAAAGGGCAAACAACACACATGCATATGCTATGCAATACGAAATTTGAATCTAGGTTGCTTGCAAGTTTAAACCGCGGTTAAGCTTTGTCACATGCTTTGAGGGCGGTTATCTTAACCGCGTTAGCCAAGCCTATGTGCATTACCAAATTAAACATGTTATATTACATATGAATGCATGGTTCACACAAGCTCATCTTTTAGTGAAATTAGAGAGATCAAGCACATTTAACTCGCTTCTCAACCTACAAAAGGTTGTTTCATCGAGTGGTTTAGTGAAGATATCCGCCAATTGATCTTCGCTTTTAACTCCAACTAGTGTTATGTCTTTCCTAGCCACATGATCTCTAAGAAAGTGATGGCGAATATCTATGTGCTTGGTGCGAGAGTGTTGAACCGGATTGTTTGCAAGCTTTACGGCGCTTTCATTATCACACAAAAGTGGAACTTCTTTTAAAAACACGCCATAATCAAAGAGTGTTTGGGTCATATATAAGATTTGTGCACAACTTGCTCCCATGGCAATGTATTCCGCTTCGGCGGTTGACAATGCCACACTATTTTGCTTCTTTGAGGACCAAGAAACAAGTGATCTTCCTAGCATGTGGCACCCGCCGGAGGTACTCTTCCTATCAACCTTACACCCGGCGTAATCCGAATCGGAATAGCCAACTAGTTGGAAGGGAGCTCCTTTGGGATACCAAAGACCCATGCTAGGGGTGTGCCTTAAGTACCTAAGGATTCTTTTAACCACACAAAGATGCGACTCCTTAGGGTTTGCTTGAAACCTAGCACACATACACACACTAAACATGATATCCGGCCTAGAAGCGGTGAGGTAAAGTAAACTACCGATCATAGAACGATAAAGAGTTTGGTCAATCGGTTTACCTCCCTCATCGAGATCGAGATGCCCATTAGTAGGCATTGGGGTTTTGATTGGCTTGCAATCCTCCATCTTGAATTTATTGAGCACATCATAAGTGTACTTCTCTTGAGATATGAAGGTGCCCTCCCTCAATTGCTTCACTTGGAAGCCAAGGAAGAAGGTTAGCTCGCCAATCATCGACATCTCGAACTCCTTGGACATCAATGCAACAAATTCCTTGCTATGACCTTGGTTTGTTGACCCAAATATAATGTCATCGACATATACTTGGCAAACAAAGATCTCTCCATCTAGCACCTTGGTGAAGAGTGTGGTATCTACTTTCCTGATCTTGAAGCCCTTCTTGAGTAGGAAGTCCCTTAGCCTCTCATACCAAGCTCTTGGAGCTTGCTTCAATCCATAGAGTGCCTTGGACAACCTATACACATGATTAGGACAATTTGGGTCTTCAAACCCGGGAGGTTGTGAGACAAAAACAAGTTCATTAATGAAACCATTAAGAAAGGCACTCTTCACATCCATTTGAAAAAGTTTCATTTTGTGATGTGAAGCATATGCCAAAAGGATACGAATGGCTTCTAATCTTGCAACCGGTGCAAAGGTCTCCCCAAAATCCAAGCCTTCAACTTGGGAGAACCCCTTTGCCACCAATCTTGCCTTGTTTCTCACAACCACGCCTTGATCATCTTGCTTGTTCCTAAACACCCACTTGGTGCCAATGATTCTTGCTCCTTTGGGCTTTTCTACTAGTGTCCACACTTCGTTCCGAGTGAAGTTTTTCAACTCTTCGTGCATGGCATTTAGCCAATTCGGATCCGCAAGTGCATCCTCCACACTAGAAGGCTCAACAAAGGAAACAAAGGAGTGATGTTCAACATAAGAAGCAAGTTTAGATTGAGTTGTTACCCCCTTTGATGGACTCCCTATGATGAGGTCTTGTGGATGAGCTTGAAGCATAGGTGTAGATCTTCTATTAATCACTTGGGAAGGAGGTTGTGGTGCTTCAACATTGCTTGCTTCGGCCTCGGCTTGATCTTGAGGAATGTGAGTGTCTTCTTGAGCTTCCCTCACTTGATCTTCTTCATCAACTTGAGGCGTGTGGGGTGGAGAAGGATCTTGATTTGCTTCATCTTCAACTTCTTCCACCTCTTGCGGGTTGATAGCACCAATTGGCATGTTCTTCATTGCCTCCCTCAAGGGTTCATCACCTACATCATCAAGATTTTCATGCTCTTTTTGAGAGCCATTAGTTTCATCAAACTCCAAGTCATACATTTCTTCAACTAAGCCGGTGGCTTTGTTAAATACACGGTATGCCTTGGATTTAAGTGAATATCCAACTAAGAAACCAATGTCACATCTTCTTTGGAACTTGCCCAAGTGTTGGCGCTTCTTGTAGATGTACACTTTGCAACCAAAACACTCGGAAAAAAGGATATATCCAGTTTCTTCCCATTCACAAGCTCATATGGAGTCTTCTTGAGAAGCCTTTGGACAAATAGCCGGTTGGCCGCATAGCATGCGGTGTTGATTGCTTCGGCCCAAAACTTCTCGGGGGTGTTGTATTCATCAAGCATTGATCTTGCAAGAGTGATAAGTGTCCGGTTCTTTCTCTCTACTACACCATTTTGTTGAGGAGTATAGGTGGCGGATACTTCATGCTTGATTCCAACTTCATCACAATAATCTTCAATCTTGGTGTTCACAAACTCGGTCCCATTGTCACTTCTTATCTTCTTGATCTTCACATCAAACTCATTTTGGGCTCTAGTTGCAAACTTCTTGAATATTGATTGAGTCTCTCCCTTGTCTTGAAGAAAGAACACCCAAGTGTACCTAGAGTAGTCATCAACTACCACCAAGCAAAAGAGATTGCCACCAAGGCTAGCATAGGTGGTAGGTCCAAATAGATCCATGTGAAGTAGCTCTAGGACTCTTGAGGTTGACATGAAAGCTTTGGTTGGATGAGTGTTTGCCACTTGCTTGCCGGCTTGACATGCACTACAAAGTTTGTCCTTCTCAAACACAACATCCTTCACACCTCTAACCAATTCCTTCTTGACAAGCTTCTTCAAGGTTGACATTCCCACATGTGCCAATCTTCTATGCCATAGCCAACCCAAAGAACTCTTGGAGAATAGACATGTTTGCAAACTAGCTTCATTTGAGGTGAAGTCCACTAGGTAGAGATTGTTGTGCCGAAACCCTTTGAATATCAATGATGAATCTTCAATCTTGGACACAACTACCTCATTTGGAGTGAAGAGACATTGGAAACCAAGATCACATAGTTGTCCCACCGATAGCAAGTTGAAGCTCAAAGATTGCACTAGAAAGACATTTGATATTGATTGATCATTTGAGATTGCCACTTTGCCTAGACCTTGCACTTTGCCTTTTGAATTGTCCCCAAAGGTAATCTTGTCTTGCCCTTCACAATATTCCTTCAGTGTAGTGAACATCCGGGAGTCACCGGTCATATGTTGAGTGCATCCACTATCAATCACCCAATGACTTCCACCGGTCTTGTAGTTCACCTACACACAAGCAACTTGGAGTTAAGCTTGTTGTTTGGGAACCCCACTTGGCGAGGTCCCATAGCCTTGTCCACCAACTCCTTAGCAACCCATAGCACTTTGGGCTTGTTCTTCATCTTAGGACCGAGAGACACAACTTGAGGTCTACCCTTGGAGTCCTTGTTGATGATGAAGTGTGCATCATGAGTGCAAGGCCTTATGTGCTTGGGCAAGGTCTTGGGAGGTGGAGTCTTGCATTGGGATTGAAAGTGACCCTCTTGACCACATTCATAGCACTTCTTGGGCTTGGGCTTTGGTGTGTCATAATTGCTTCTCATGGCCTTGTTCTTGTAATAGTTCTTTGCTTCTATCTTGACCTTGGCCTTCATGACTTGGTTCTCCTTGAACCCAATGCCGGTCTTGTCGGTCTTCATGATAGTGTTCATCAAGAGCTCACTTTGGAGGTTGTGGCCCTTGGTGAACTTCTCCAATCCACTTGTGAGCTTGATCTTCTCAACCTTGAGCTTTGCATTTTCCTCTTTGAGAGAGTTGATCAAGGTCATTGCATCTTTGTCATCTTGCTTGGCCGACTTAATAGTGAATGTCTTGCTTGCCTTGAGGTTGATTAGCTCTTCCTTGAGCTTGGAGTTTTCTTGCCTCATCTTCACATAGTCATCATGATCTTTGGCCTCAACTACCTTCTTGCCCTTGCACTTAGCATTTTGCTCACTAGCAACTTCATCAAGCAAGTCCTCACAAGAAGTAGCTATATCACACTTAACAACTGGGTTAATAGCAACATGTGTGTCAAGATTATTTGAAAGCAATTCATTAGCTATCACAAGTGTGCCATGTTCATTCTTAACTTGGTTGTAGTCATCTTTTAGCAAGTTGTATCTTGTATGGAGCTCTTGTGTTGACCTCTCAAGCTTATCATGTTTCTCATTAGCTTGCTTGAGTGAGGCTTTGAGCTCCCTAGTGCTAGATGATAGAGATTTGTTCTCAAGCTTCAATTCATCATTAGCACTAGACAAGTCATCAAGCTTAGCATGCAAGTTATCGTTGGCTTTCTCTAGTGATTCACTTTTACCTTTATACTTCCTAATGAGCTTAGTATATTTGTTGCAAATTACAATTAACTCATCATAAGAAGGTGCCTCAAACTCATCATCACTATCATCACTAGAGCTAGCCTCATCATTACTATCCTCTTTTTGTACCTTTTTGTCACCTTTAGCCATGAGGCATAGGTGTGTAGAGGATGAGCCCGGAGATGATGGAGGGGGTGGCGGTGGAGTAGATGAACCAATCACCAAGGCGGCCACCTTCTCTTCTTCACTTTCATCTCCGGATGAGTCACTTGAGTCTTCAATGTCGGTGAGCCAATCACCAACAATGTAGGCTTTGCCATTCTTCTTCTTCTTGAATGGCTTGTCATCCTTCTTCTCCTCATCACTTGACTCAACTTTGTTGCCCTTGTTGTACTTGAACTTGTTGTTTGCTTTCTTATTCTTGTACTTGTCTTTCTTTTCTTCGAGGCAAGCATGAGCCAAGTGTCCAAGTTTGCCACAATTGTAGCAATCCATCTTGGAGAGAGGCTTTCTTGAAGAGCTTGTGAAGAATTTCTTCTTCTTTGAGTCAAACTTGACTCCATTCTTGCTTAGCTTCTTCAACATCTTGGTTGTTTTCTTCACCATGAGAGCGAGATCATCATCATCATCACTTGTACTCTCATGCATGACTTGCATCTTGTACTTCTCCGAGGAGGATGCCTTGAGTGCCAAGTCCTTCTTCTCCTCCTTCTCTTTTTCTTTCTTCTTGGACGAGGAAGATGAGCCACCATCACCAATCTTCATGTACATCTCATGGGCATTGATCTTTCCCAAGATTTGTGTCGGTGTAGCGGCGGAGAGATCTCCTTGGTGAAGCACCATGACGATGTGGCCATACTTCTCAATGGGCAAGACACAAAGGATCTTGCGTACCACATCGGCCGGTTCCATTTGGTTGAGATCGAGCCCATTTAATTCCTCTACAATAATGTTAAGTCATGAGTACATTTCATTTGCATTTTCATTTGCATGCATGGAAAAAGAATTAAGCTTAGCCATGACCAAATGATAGCGTTCTTCACGCTCACTCTTTGTGCCTTCGTGAAGAGCACAAATAGTGGTCCACAACTCAAATGCGTCTTTGGCATTACGCACTCGGTTGAAGACATCCTTGCTAATGCCACGAAAGATAATGTTCTTAGCCTTGACATTGTGCTTATCAAAGTTGAGGTCCTCCGCGAAGAGGGTGCCTCCCTTTGTGGCGGCTTTGAGCATGCCCACGTCAACGGCCTCTAGATAGGCCTCCATACGAACTTTCCAATAAGGAAAGTCGTCTCCATCGAACATGGGAGGTGGTCCATCCCCATGGGACATCTTGCTCTAGGCGGTGAAGCCTAATTTAGAGCCAACCTTTCTTTGATACCAATTGAAAGGATCAAGATGCCCAAGAGGGGGGGGGTGAATTGGGCTCTTTTTAATTTCTAAACAAGAATTAAACCTATAAAGAGCCAATTAACCCCCTAGTGCCTACCGCTTGTGTGTCCTAGCTAGAAAGCGGTAGCAAGTCAAAGGAAAGCGAAAACTTCCTACACAATTCTAGTATGAAAAGAATGACAAGTGCGGAAAGTAATGCGGTAATAAAGAGCTAGGGAAAGAGATGCTTGACACGGCGATGTTTTGCCGAGGTATCGAGGAGTCGACACTCCCCCCTAGTCCTCGTTGGAGCACCTCGCAAGGTATACCTCCCCCTCAATCCCGCGCAAGGGATGAGTGCTCTCTACGGGTTGATTCTTCGCCACTCTGGCTCGGTGAATCGCCCACAACCGATCAAAACGTCGATGGAGAAGGGCCGCCGACAATCCTCCGGCGATCACCTTCCTCCGAGCACCACCGGACCGTCTAGGTGATGTCGATCACCAAGAGTAACAAGCCTCGATCTTCGCTTGACTCACTCAAGCTTCACAACTAGAGGATGCACACTTGAACTCTTGGATGAACTAGAGAGAGGATGGATGGATTCGCGAATCACTCTCTCTCTCTCTAGGGCTCTTGCTCTCTTCCCAACCTTCTCAACAAACTCAGCAACTCAAATGAGCAAAAGGCAGGTGGGAGAGAAGTGGGAGGGGCTATAAATAGACCCTCTGAAAACTGCCTCGAGCTGGCATTTTAAGTTGGCGACGGACGCTCTGTCGACTAGGTGACGGACGGTCCGTCGCATGCCCAACGGCTAGTTTTTGTTCATAGTTTGGGCGACGGACGCTCCGGCGCCTAGGCGACGGACGGTCCGACGCCCTGCCCAACGGCTAGTTCTGACACACTGTTCCCAGCGACGGACGCTCATCCCCAGCGTCCGGCGCTTCGCTCTGGCTAGGGTTGAAAAACACCCTCTCTGGAAGGTCGACGGACGCTCTTCCCAGTGTCCGACGCCTGGCCGTCGGACAGCGTCCGACGGACCCTGAAAAACTTAGCCAGAAAACATCCCCTCTGGAAGGTCGACGGACACTGTGGACTCAACCACCCAGCGTCCGACGCCTCTGTCCGATGCCGACGGACAGCGTCCGACGCCCTTACGAGGAGCGTCCGGCGCCCAGAAAACAGTTTTAACAACTTCGTTTTTCGTCGCGATGAAAATGGAAGTTGTTCTAGGCTATCTTACGGTCACTATAGGCTTGCTTAGAGCTAAGGAAGTCAAGTGTGCACCACACCTAAGTCATGAAGCTTTCCTAGTTCAAGCTACTAATTTCAACCCCTCTTAATAGTACGGTCAAAGGTAAAAAGAGAAGCCCTATCTATTTCTAAGTGCCCTTCATCTCCTTATGGCACTTAGCCTATCAATCTAGGGTCTTCATCATGTCTCCTTGAAATCCGAAGCGATATCCATCTTGGGGGCTAAGTGATGACCATTAGTGCCCATTCTTATCGATCACAATGGCTAAGCTACGCATAGCCTCTGCAAAACACATGTTAGCCATAATAATCTCTAATTGTCGTTAATCACCGAAACCAACTAGGGCCATGATTCTTCAGGTGTATAGGTAGCGAACGGGTCTAATTTTTTGTAACCCACAAACCTATCTATTCTTTTGTTTCATCTCCCACCGACTGCTCCTTTCCCCAATCTTTCTGCGCGTCGTGAGCTCCACGGGCGGTGACCTCGCCGCTGCTTCGATTCTGTCGTGCCACAGTGGGTAGGGCAGAGCCTTCGATGGCAGTCCTTGGAGCTGTGGCGAGCTGTGGGTGGGTGTGGCTGAGCCTTTGCACATTGCTTCTCACCTGTGCCCGCAGCGGGGATGGAGATCTCCGGGCGTCACTTTCCCATGCTGACTGCTGACAGCCGCAGAGGAGCCCCTGCCCATCGATTTTTGTAAGTGTATTTCTTGGTTGTTTTTCGATTTTGCTTTTGTTTGAGGAGCTACTGCGTGCGGGTGCACGGCAACCGACCGCAAGGCGGGGGCCTGCTGGAGCCGGGGCAGCGAGGCGGTGGCAAGGCCTCTCCCTCTGTCCGTTTCCCGTCGGTTGTGACTAAGGACAGGGACGGGACGCGCATGTGGGTACTACTATTGGGACCCGGGGCAACCGACCTCCTATTGATGGGAGATTTAACTTTTTACCATTATAACGATTAGCCACTCTTCGGATCTCACCTTACGGGCTGACACTCTTTTTTTGGCACGCAACGAACGGAACAGAGACGATACAAATTTACCATATTTGCATTCGTGGCACGCCAGCTCTGCGTTTGTTGTCCGATCCGAGTCAGCAGGGGGGTGGCAAAAGACATCGGCTGCCCCTGGCCGTCGCCGTAACCCACCCGGGCCGACTCAGACGCCCCTCTCGGCCCACTTCCCCCTTCTCTCTGGCCTCCTCCCTCTCCACGCGCACTCGCCGCCGCCGCCGCCGCCGCCACTGAAGCCGGAACCTGACGCCGCCGACGACCTTCCTCTCCCCTTCTCCCATGGACCACTACTCGGAGTCGTCACGTGGACCTCGGACGAGGAGCAGGGTCCACGGGTCCCCGAGCACTCACATTCCCCCGCTCGGTCTTGATCCCGTTGGTGAGCTAAGTGGTTTTCCTTTGATCCTTTGCCCTGACTGCCATCTTGCTCGTGTGATTGAGGGACGAACCAAGAAGGATTCTGACAATCATGGTCGATTGTACTTCAAGTGTTCAAGGAATGGGGTTAGTTTCACTCTTAGCTTTGTTAAGGCAGTGTGGTTAGGGTTTTCTCTAATATGTGGACTATTTGTGTAGTTTCCCAAGATGTGTGGCTACTATCGATTTGAAAAGCAATACTTCCAGTAGCTCAAGGATCTGGGCGTCATCATTGTTCGCCCATCGAACTGGTCAGAGATGGTGGAAGAGGAAGCTTCAGTTGGTACTCCAGACAGTGACATTCATAGGAAGGAATTGGAACACAAGCTGGACAAACTGATGTGGAAGCTACACATGTTAGTTGCGTGTGTTATATGTGTTGTATTTGGGTGTGTAGTGATGTATGCTGTAATGAAGTAATGAATGAATGAAGTAATGGATGAATGAACAAGTTGGTTTCAAATTGTGACTGTTTTGTGGGCATGGCTGAAAATGATTGCAGATTCATTGATGGCATACTGGCCACAAAATGCAAAGGATGAACTGAACAAATGAAATTAAACAAACAATTGATGGATTAAAAAGGAGATAACTTGATGACATAAAAGGTCCATTAACCATTTAGTTGGGATGTACACACATCCATCAGCTGGTCACTTACATCAAAGTAGTTTTTGGCACACAGGCCATGCATCAGAAAAGCCAAAAGACAACTTAAGGTCTCATCTCACATTGTTTTGAGGCCATAGTACTAGCCAACAGACATCAAAGTAGTTTTTGGCACACAAGCCATGCAAAAGACAACCCAAAAGATTACATTTTCACTGCTACAGATGGAGGTGGAGAGCTAGCTGTGTCACCACTACCTTCAACATTATTAGGAGCAGCACCTCCTACTACATTTGCATGAGTACCACTGTCATCTAGATTACCAGGACCATTGTCCCCATCTACATTGGCACTTTGAGCAGCAACACCACTACCTTGTGTAGAAGTGACACCAGATGCACACCTACCAGCACTGCTAGCATTGGCACTTTGAGCAGCAGCACCACTACCTTGTGCAGAAGTGACACCAGATGCACACCTACCAGCACTGCTAGCATTGGCACTTTGAGCATATTTGTTCACTACATCCACTACAAGCATTGCTTCCCTCTCATTCCATCTATCCTTTATCAGCTACTCAAAGTGTTCATCTCTCCTAATTCTCCATTCAGATGCGCTATCAGTGTCTACCACCCAAACAGCCAAAGTCTGTGAAGGACCCCAGATTATTTTACTAGCCATTTCATCATGAAACATAGACAGAGTACACTGCAGATTTCGATCAAGCCATAGTTCATGCTGCTGCTCAGACATTTCTACTAGCCCGTACTCACCATCAACAACATACTTAGACACTTTTACAACTAATCTAAAAGCGTTGCCAGGATCAATCCTGACACAATAACAAACACAAACACAAATCAATTTGTTAGACGGTATCCTACTACACGCCATTCCCCAATCTAGAATCAAAGGTAGGTGGCGGATAGGGACTGCAGCGAAACTTACCAAAGAGGGCATCCAGGGAGACCATTCCAATCCATTGCGTCTCCAAACCACAAGGCAACCGGGACCTACGCAGGAAGCAAGATGCATATGATCACTAGATGAACCCTAACCGGGTATGAACCCTAACCCTAACCTAACATACCAAAAATCAGTGCAATAAAACGAGTGGGGTGGAGACAACGGTGGGTCAAACGTACCTTCAGTCCATGGGAGAAGGGGAGAGGAAGGTCGTCGGCGGCGTCAGGTTCCGGCTTCAGTGGCGGCGGCGGCGGCGGCGAGTGCGCGTGGAGAGAGGGAGGAGGCCAGAGAGAAGGGGGAAGTGGGCCGAGAGGGGCGTCTGAGTCGGCCCGGGTGGGTTACGGCGACGGCCAGGGGCAGCCGATGTCTTTTGCCACCCCCCTGCTGACTCGGATCGGACAACAAACGCAGAGCTGGCGTGCCACAAGTGCAAATATGGTAAATTTGTATCGTCCCCGTTCGTTGCGTGCCAAAAAAAGAGTGTCAGCCCGTAAGGTGAGATCCGGAGAGTGGCTAATCGTTATAATGGTAAAAAGTTAAATCTCCCCCTATTGATGCTCGGCATTTATTTTGCTCTTCTCTGTATTGTTTTTGTGATGTGCTGACTGTGAGCACTGAAAACTGAAACAGGAAGCACTGCTCTTCTCTGCCATCAGATATTCAGAGTTTAGAGATCATTCAGGAAAAACTCCTACTAATGATGGCATGGAAAATTATTTGGTAGTGCTCAGCTATGGAGCTGGGGAGGCAGGGGATGCAGCCTGTACCGTATGGTATTCAGTTTCCAGTTTAGGGATGTGCTGCTTGCATGTATCTGTGAGTTTGGATGATGTATCTGCTCCCGTCCGGCCACCAGCTGTGTCATGTATGCTATGCTATTGCTAATGCTATGCTCTGATTTTGATCCTCCATGCATGTGTAGATGTGCTCACTGATGATGCTGTCTGACGACCTTCATTTGCTTTAGTTTGCTGACCATGCGCTTTTGCTTGCACAACTGGCGGCGACGTTCCTTAATCCTATAACCGGTAGACGGCTGGCTTGCTGTGCATACACCCAAAGTATTTGCAGCTCTAGATAGCTATTGAGAAGAGTAGTGGAGTAGCAGCTGTAGCATATAGTATGCTAGCATGAGTGGCCCATGCATACTATTCTACTGCTGCCATATATCATGGATTTCTTTCAGAGCGTGTGCTTAAGGATCTGTAGTGCCCACCTCCAAATAAATATGCTAGCTGTGTGTATCCTGTCATCATGCGTGTTTTCTACATGAGTAGTATTTGTGTGCATATTATATATCTTGAATGCTTCAATACTACCGTTGTTGCATACTACTAGCTGCTGCTTGTGTCGGTGAATTATGAGCACCTCTGCTATACGACTAGTCTGCCAATAGGGTGATTAGCTGGTGGTTGAACCACTAGTAAGGGAATGATTTAGTTTGGACCATGACCTTTGTGTATATTTGTCTGTGTAGTGAATTCTATGAAAAGGTCAGCTCATTTTTAGGTACGTGTGTTCTATCTTCATTCGACATGCTTCTTAGCTATTTTTTTTTGTGGAACCTGCATGTGTTTGTGTGCAGACATCTATGTGTTTGTGTGCCTATGTGTGTGTCTCCCTCTCTGTGTGCTTGTGTGGGTGTCCATGTGTTTCCTAGGGCTATTGTTGTTTGTGTGTGTGTGTGTGTGTGTGTGTGTGTGGAGGGGGTGTGGGTGTGGGTGTGTTGCAGCAGCAGTGAGTTGAGTTGTTTTAGCTGTTATTTTCGAGTCATTCTTTATTAGTTTTTTTTTTCTGATTTGCTTTTGTTGCATTTGTTGCTGCCGCTGATGAAGGTGCAGAGGTGCTACTGCTGGAGCTGCTACTGCTAATGGAAAAAGAGTGTGTGTGTGTTTGTGTTTGTGTGGTTGTGTATCTCTCTCTGTGTCTATGTGTGTGTCTGTGTGTGTGTTTTTTGTGTTTTGTGGGCTTTTTTTCTTTTTCCATTTCTTATTTTTAGTTTAGTTTGTACATTTATATGCTGCTTTGGGGGGTGTGTGAGAGTGTGGCAGTGTATGCTTTTGTGGCTGTCTTTGTTTGTGTGGGTGTTATAGCTTTGGTGTGTGGGTGTGTGTGTGTGTGGGGGGGGGGGGGGGGGGGGGTCTTATCACTCTTCCATATAGGTCTTCAACTGAAATATCTGTGTGTGTTTGTGTGGGTTGTGGGTCTGTAAGAGGTTGTGTGTGTGGGGGGGGGGGGGGTGGGGGGGGGTTGTTTTTAATGTGAGTTGCATACAGAGAATTTGTCTATATGGTACACGATGTTGTGCTTCATCTTTATAATATGAGTTTTGCTATGATACATACAAATGACTGTGAGTCATTCATTTATTTTGATCGGACGGTTACGATCACTTATTACCTCTTAGGAGATAATAGATAGAATATATACCTATTTCATTTTTTATTGTATAAAATAGGCTAAATAAGGAAAGTTTAGATGTAAAAAATATTTTTTACAGATACGATTGTTGCATGCGTGATTTGATTGATATAGTAAATCTTTTTTATTTCGTAAATTTGTACATGCTATATTTTGATTACCATATAGTTTATGTAACTTTGTGCAATAATTTTTGCTTGCGTAGAATTTGCGTATGTACGGCATTAGTCTGTATGTGTACGTGACTAACCTTTTTTTTTTGCGACTTTTACTTGTTATTACTGTGTGTAACGCGTCCGTGCGTGTACGTGTGTTGCATGTACGTGGTTGGTGTGTGGTTACTGGTTAGTGTGCCCATCTATGATGAGTGGTTAGCGTGTGTAAGTCAGTAAGTGTTACTGCAGGTAACGTTTTATTCTTTATAACTTTTGGATTCGATAAATTAAACCTTTTAATACATATAACTAATCATGTCATGTACATATATAACCCACTAATAAAAATGGATTATATTAGACAATATTATAAGAGGCCACAATTTTTGAATATGAGTAACAATAGTCAAAGTTAATAAGTGCTAATTACAAGAGGCATAATTTTAGGAAACATGATTAGGAAAATCATGATGGATGTTTCCCTCTCGTCAAAAGGGGCTTGGGGGCATGCACAGGATTCCCCTCCCATATCAGGGGCATGCGGGAGGAAGTTTTATTTGTTTTTCTATTTTTTTTAATTTATTAAGTAATTCATAAAACCTAAAAAATCAACGGCTTAGATCCATTTGAGATATTACCTCCTAGGAGGTAAAATATGTACCTTAGCATTGCCCTTATAATATATACGTAGAAGATTGAATGATATGAATTTTGTGATCCATGAGCTAGACTGGACTACTTTGCATTCATGAAAAGATTTTCTAGCAGTCTCTATTGGAGGGTTACTGTTTGTGTGCTTGTAATGCAGGTTTATATTCAGCATGCTTCTTGTATTCACTGAAACACTATTTATTGCTATTAGTTGTGTTAGATTCAAAATAATACTTTTGTATGTCTATGTGAGTGTGTGTCTGTTTGGGTGGGTGTAAGGTTGTGTGTATATGTGGGTGTTTGTTTTTACTGGGAGTGCATGGAGAGATAACTGATTGGAAAGTTGCAGCTTCAGTTTGTTTATTTGGGGTGCTGTATGATGACCATGTGGTCTATGGACTATAATTTTTTTTGTCAGCTATTTCTTTAAGATTGGTAAATCTGCGCTTGTCTCTTCTTTGACCAGTTATTGATGTGTTGACCTTTTTTGATGTGTGAGTGAGAAATACAAGGTGTAGTTGAGTTTTTTTAGCTGTATTTTTCAGAGTTGTAATGGTCAGTTTAGTTAAGTTGATTGTATTTTTTAGCTGTAATGCCTTGAGTTGTAATAGTGATTTTAGTTTTTTAGGAAAACTATATGTTGGCCCTCGAGGTGATTTCTGGAGGTATACATGTGTTTGCTAGCTTTGTTGTGTGTGTTAGTTGAGTTGTTTTTTATTTTTTTTAGCTTTTTTTAAATGGTGAATTTTTTTGTCAGCTAATTTTTTGTCAGAAGATTAGTAAACATGTGCGTGTGAGGGAGAAATATAAGGTGTAGTAGATGTGTTTTTTTAGCTTTGGTGTGTGTAGATGTCTTTGCTAGCTGCATTTTGTTTTTCAGGTAAACTATATGTTTTTTTGTAGGCTACACTTTATAATTATATATGTAGATCTGTTGTACTGGCTTCTTTTATTTGTTTTTTGGTGGACCTGTATTTTTTTTGGGTGGGCTTCTGCACTTTATGATTATATCTGCAGATTTGTTGTACTGGTTGCTTTCGTTTGTTGCGTTTTTCCTTTTTCAGAGACCAAGAGAGTATGGTGATTGTTTTTTATGGGCCTTTTTTGGGTGGGCCTATTTATGTTTTTGGAGTGTTGTCATTTTTTTTAATCTTTGCCAGGTCCTTTTGAGAAAATGGTTGCTCTGACAATTGAATGTTAGTTGCTCTGAATGTGTAAAGAGTAGATTTTTCTGAATTTTAGTATATCTAAGCTTGTATGTAGGTATGACCATGTGGTTTGCCTTTTTTTATTTTCGCGTGTTGCAATGTAAAAGTTAGATGCCCATTTCTGGTATACTCATGTGAGTGGACATGTTCTAATTTTAACTTCAAATGCAGAAGAAAAAGGGAACATTTCAACACTCTAGCTTACTTGCCATAGGGGCAACTTGTACTGTTGTGCGATTGGTCGTTGAGAATGGAACTTTGAAGGTATCTATCAATCTGCTAGCATTTTAGTATGAGCAAATCAGTTTTACCTTTTTCCATGACCAGTTTGTTAGATGTCTTGGTGAGGCAGATCTGTTTTTTTTTGTCTATCAGGCGATTTGGCCTCTCAGCAGACACTACCAGATGACCGAGGAGAACTTCCAAGAGTTCAAGAGGTTACTCAAGGACAACTTGGCTCATCCAACCAATATTAAGGTTCGCACATCGCAACCCTGATCATTCAGAAAGTAAACTGAACATCTCTAAAGTTAATTCTTTTGTGAACTTGTTCTCTACAGAAGAGCCCAGAAGAGGAGGATAAGCACAGGTGTAGTGTTGGGAGTACTAGAGGCCTGAACCGCAGACAATCACAATCATGGAACTCTAAAACAACTTTTGATTTGACACATCATTGGGAAATGTTGGATCAAGAGGATCAAATTTCTTTCTCACTGGTAGCAGCATGTATGCTGATAGAGAAACCATCTTTGGTGGTAACTTAAGATTCATAATCTAGGATGTGCGTTCCTGTCTACTACCAGAAATAATTTGGAAGCAATGTCAGAAAAACAAAACCTTTCAGCAATCAGGAATCATTCTTTCCACATGAGATGATATCATAGTAAATAAGTAATAGCATTTGGTTGGATATGGAAAGGGTCACTCTAGAAATTTACTTATACTTGTGTGCGGAAAATCTGTCTATTCTGGACAACTATATTATGGTGTTTCCTGGTGCTTTGTTAATGGACTGATGGTTATTTCCCTGTCATTTTGTAGATCGAAGCCACAACCATGCCTCCTGTATATCATTACAAGGTATTCTTTATGGTGTATCTATGCAGCCCAACTCTTAGCCAACTTAGTACATTAACTCAAGGATAATAAGTTCATGATCTGGTTGTTGCTATGTATTTCAGAAACCTTCACTGATAGTCATTTTTCATAACCTACCTAGAAAACCTCTTTGTGGTCTTCTTATACTGATGAATCATTTATGCTAGTGGAATAACCATCATAAAGGAGCGAGCTCTATTATATCGACGTGCTGTTGTATTTAGGCTAGCCATTTTAATATATGAGATAATATTGCCATGCTGATCCATTTGATGTAAGTAATGTTTTTTGTCCTGTGGAAAAATTGTAGATTTGAGTGCTTTGCAATGACTGCAACAAGGTCTCACAGGTGTTGTTGTCAGATGAGTCTGTTGAAGCTGCTCCGGGCGCGATGTTGATCTGGTGTTGTATGATTGAACCCAATATGCTTCGTTTGGAGGTGATCTGATTATGATCGCCGAGTTTCCGGTGAAGATGCTGGCGTGGGTGCTCGAGACACCCGTCTTCGGCTGGATCATGCTCTCCGTCCTCAAGAGGGACAACCTCGTCTAAAAGGTGTCTGCTGCCTGAATGAATGAATGAAACACGTACTAACTCTGCTTCGAACCATTGGAGCTTATAGCCTTAAACTCACAGTTGCAGCTCGTCTTGGATGCTGAGATCCCGGAGTGGGCGCTGAAACCCCGGAGCCTGGTTGTTCATGGTCCACCCACATGGCATGATTGTTACCTTCTCACCTCTGACAGAATCACTACCGCATTGAGCATTTGAGCAGGAATGTTCATGCGCAGTATTTGCAGTGGGGTGTCTGTCAGTGTGCTATTGGTAATGAGTTTTGGATCTTTTGTTGTTATTATGAACTTGTGTTATACAAATTTGACAGATTTCTGCTTGTAGTATCTGTCACTTTTTTTCCAGACACATGTCATCCTCTGATTTGTTAAAAAAGTGACAGATTTGAGGTTGAAAATCTGCTGACACATGTCATCCTCTGATATTTATATTATATTTTGGTGATGTTTAAACAACCAAAGAGAATATTTACAGTCAGCTGGAGAATCAGAGAACATTGCTCTACCAAACAAGTTCAAATGCGTAATTGGCAAGGTTATGGCCCACGTCATCCCGAGCTACCCACAACAATGAGTAATGGGCTAGATTTATCCCGAGCGAGCCGATCAGTCTTCCGCATCGTTTTTTCTTTCCACCCCGCAGGAGCGAGTTTTGTTTCCGAGAGTTTCTCCTTTCGTTCTTTTTTCATTTTCTATTTTTTTCTTTTCCTTTTTCTTTATCTATCGGTGTTGTTTTATTCTTCTTTGTTTTTTTAAATTTTTTCTTTTACTTGCATTGTGCGTGTTCTTTTCTTTTATATTTCCATTTTTATTTTATTATTATTATGTGACCTTTTATCTTCTTTTCACTTTTTTAGTTTTATCTTTATTTTATTCATTTTTACCCTAATTTATTTACTTTATTTTTATGTTTTCATGGTTTTCCTTCTATTTACTTCTCTTTCTCTTTTTATTTTTCATTTAGATTTTTTTATTTTCATCTTTAATTTTATTTTAATCTAATTATTTTTTCAATGACTTTCATACTTTAGCTTTTTATTTAGTTTTTTATTTAATATGTTACATGAGATGCATGTTAATGAAGTATACATGTGATATTTTAAAAAATAGATTTTATTATTACGATATTTCTTTATTTTATTATGTATTTAGCATTTTTTAATTATGTTTTTATTTCTTATTCTTCACTCTATTTAATTACTTTAGTAATTTATCTTTTACTCTTTTTATTTTCAAATACACGTGATGTACATGTGATGTTCATGTGTTGTTATTGTGGCAATCAAGTGATGTTCTATATGTATTTTTAAATATTTATTGTGATGTTCACATAGTATACACGTAACGTCCTCTAATATATTTTTATGATGGTCATGTAGTATACACGTAATGTTCTATATATATTTTTGTAATGTTCACGTAGTATGCACGTGACATTCGCATATAATTGTGATATTAATGTAATCGTATAGATGTTCTATAATGTATTTTATAATGTTATATAATATTACTGTAGTATATGTGTCATGCTATATATGTGATGTTCACCTAATTTAAGTTGTCATTTTTTGTTATATTAGCATTTTGTTATTCATGTTTTTATTGCATCTTTTTTATTTGTTATTTGTCTCTAATTAATTACTCTACTAATTTTATTTTTATATTGCATTATATATGTGATGTTCATGTGGTACACATATGATGTTCTACTATGTATTTTGTGATCTTTGCGAGTACAAATATGATGTTTTACGATGCATTTGTGATGTTCAATGACATACATTTATGTTCCATGATATATTTTGTGATGTTTGGTAGTATTTTTCTTTTCTTTATTTGACTCTAATTAATTTCTTCAATTTTATTTTTTTCTTACATTTTAATATATCGTGTCATGTTCTATACATATGATGTTCTATGGTATATTTTGTGATGTTCTTATAGTATTAATGTGATGTTTTATGGTGTATTTGCGATGTTCAGTAGCATACATTGATATTCTATGATATCTTTTATGATGTTTGGTAGTTTTTTTCTTTTATTTTACTCTAATTAATTTTTACTAATTTTATTATTATTTTCTTATGATATTCATGATTTTACGTAGTATACATATGATATTTTATATTATATTTTGGTGATATTTGCATATTATTAATGTAATGTTTAGTAGTATGCATTGATGTTTTAGTATTTATTTTGTGATGTTTGGTAGTGTTTTTCTTCTTTTTATGTACTCTAATTAATTATTTTAATAAGTTTTAATTTTTCTCCGATGGTTGGACATGTTTTTATTGGATTTAAATGGTCTGATATATTAAATAACAAAACTATTTCACAATTGTCACAAAAGCTATAAGGTGTAGTTGTGGAGGGTCATACCTTACATGAATCAATAGATCCTGTGTTCAAATCCAGCCGATGGATCAACGCAACGGTTTTACCCTTTTATTTTGTTAATTAATTTCTCTTTTATACTTGCACTGACTCCACACGTGAGTGCCAAGGCTGGGCCGAATGTACCGAATGCGTACATGGCGCGGCCAGCACGCGGGAACACGGGCCAGATCGTTGGAGGCCAGGCTATACTTTTATACTTGTACTGACCCCACACGTGAGTGCCGAGGTTAGGCCAAATGCGTACATGTGAAAGTCTCTATGTGATTTTGGTAATTGAGTGACAACCTAGGCGAACTAATATGTGTTTAAGTGATATATATACACAGGAGATTAGTTCACAAGTGATGGAGTGATGAAGGAGCTTAATTGCACATGAGACATGACATGGAGTCATATGACCAAGGTGGAGAAGATCAAGATGAGGCTTGGCTTGATGGACCTGTTGCAAGTGTGAAGGGCAAGTGAGTGATGCTTGGCGCCGATGGACCAACGCAACGGTGAAGAGCAAGTGAGGTCAAGATCGATGAACCAATACGGTCATGTGATGATATGAAGTGGATCATATCATTGATGATTGGTTGGTGCATGTGTTGCATCAACATTGGAGAAGGAGATGGAATGGAATGCGCAAGGCAAAGGTATAACCTATAGGGCATTTCATTTCACCGGTCATAGGTGTGTAGAGAAGATTATGACTGGGTTTAGGATAGATGGCCGTACTATCAAGAGGGGTAAACTTGTTTGCATATCGGTCATCTAGTGCCACTTGAGCGATCTAACTTTGCGATGCATTAGGATCGAGTGGCGTGGTGAGAGCAAGTGAAAATGCTTTGAAAAAGCTTTGTGAAAATGCTAACACACTTGCACAAGATGAAGAACACATTTGTGTTAGCACATGAGAAGCAAGGAAGAAGAGGCAGATCAGTTTGACTTGGGAAAGAGCTCCGGACGCTAGTCCGGACGCTAGGGCGTTGCTGGTCCGGACCATCGTGGATGCATCCGGAAGCTAACCCTAGGCGTGCCTGTTCGGGAACAGTGGATCCGGACGCTGTTGTGTGTCCGGACGGGGCACTCCAGACGTGCGTCCGGAGGCTTGGCCCTCTCTATAATGGCTCTGAGTGAAGGTCCGGACGCTGGTTGGAGTCCGGACGCCAGGATCCGGACGCTGTCCGGACTGGTTTATGCTCTCGGGGAGCTCTCTGTTGGAGTCTGGACGCGACGCGCATTGGTCTAGAGGCGGACTATTGCATGCGTCCGGAGACACGTGGCGGCGATCGGCGCAGCGCGCCAACGGCTCGCTTCAACGGGAAGCATTTCCGAACGCGTGCGGCATGGTCCGGACCCTACTGTTGGGTGCGTCCGGACCCTCTGCAGGAAGCCCAGTGAAGGGGCAAAACAACTAGTTTCGTTTGGGTGGCTATTTATAGCCCTTGGCCGGCCCTTGGGCTGGTTGAGCACCTTGGGGATGTGTTGCCCTTAGTTGTGCTTGGTGTGGGAGCCCTCTAGCTCACTTGTGCTTGCAAGAGTGCGATTCGATTGCGAGTGAGTGATCTCTAGTGCGTTGCTTTGAGAGATAGCTTCGTGTGACACTAGGTGATTGTGTTGCAAGCTCGTAGTGCTTGTTACTCTTGGAGGTTGCCACCTCCTAGACAACTTGGTGGTTGTGGCTCCGTCGAAGCCCGCGAGAAGATTGTGCGGCGCTCCGGAGAAGAGCTTTGTGAGGGGTATTGTGTTCGCCCCGCGGGAGATCGCGAAGAGCAACTCTAGTTGAGAGTATCGTTGAGTGCCCTCGTCTTGTGTTGGTTAGGCGGCAACCCTTGAGGGGGTTAGGCGAGTGAGGCCTATAAAAAGTCATAAACCTCCAAGTGAGTGAGCCGATACAACGGGGACTAGCTTGGTGGCGACCAAGTGAACCTCGGGAGAAAAATCACCGTGTCAACCTTGTGTACATCTTCTCGGTGGTTTGCATTCTCCAAATCACTAGCTTGTATTTACTCTTTCATACTTGTGCTAGTGCTTTGTTGTTGCTCTTCTGACTAGTTAGCTTGTGTAGCTTAACTAGTTGCCTTCTAGCTTGTGTAGCTTAGAAGTAGCGTTTGCGTGGCTAATTGACTTGTGTAGCCTTGTTAGTCACACTTGCTTAGTTTGTGTAGCTAAGTAAGTTGAGCTCTCTAGTTGGCTTGCGTAGTCTTGCTAGAGAGCATTGCTAGTGAGGTTAGGTGCTTTGTGCTTTGTTTACTAGTATGTGTAGGAGCTCCCTTTGTGCTTAGAGTACTAGTTGCTTAGGTTTGTGTGACCTTGCAACCTAGACTTGTTTAGGAGAGATTCCTAGCTTGGCACCTTAGTGAGCCCAATTTAGCATATTTTGCTAGGTGCTAGAGTTATAGATAGAGGGGTGTAGTCTTGGCTAGACTGATAGTTTTAATTCCGCATTTGATTCGGTTAGCCGGAGCGATTAAGTTTTAGAAAGGACTATTCACCCCCTCTAGTCCGCCATCTCGACCCTACAAGTGGTATCAGAGATTGGTCTCTCATTTGTGGTCTTTACCGACCCGAGAGGAAGGCGACTTATGGGCTAGATGTTGAGTGTCCACACATTTTTGATGGCACACACTTTGCACGGTGGAGAAATTGGATGGAAAATAATTATAAGTTTATTTCTCCCCAAATGTGGTGGATCGTAGATGTGGGATTCTCTTGTGGAATTGAGAGAAAGGATGCAACTCAAGCACAAAAGAAGTGCCTACATCTCGATTGCCAAGCTACTAACATTCTCTACCATTCTATGAAAGATAACATCTTTGGTGAGATCATGGACATGTAGAGCGCTCATGAGATTTGGACCTATCTCATTGAAACATATGAGACGGTCTCAAATGACGATGATGATGTGTCCAAGTTGGTGGCACATGAGAGTGTTGAGCATGACCACAACTCGGTTGTTGTGGAAGATTGCTCCACCTCATGGTTAAGTGATGAAGATGATCTACCTACCTCAAGATCACTTGACAAGGATGAAGAAGGCCCAGCATCAAGTGTTGCAATTGATGATGCTACTACAAGCACACTTGATGATGATGATGATGCATGCTCGGGCTATGAGAGTGATGCTTTCACAAGCTCCACTACCTCATCACATTGCTTCATGTCACATGGTGACACTAAGGTATCAATTGACAATGTGATTGTAGATTGTGATGATCCTAACTTTGAGCTTGTGTGCAAACTCTCAAAAGCTTTAGAAAGTGAGTTAAACAAAACTAAGAAACTAAAAGATGAAAACTCACTTCTAAAGAACTCATGTGAAGAACATAAGCACTTACTTGATGTTCTTAAATCTTCACATGAGGAACTAAAACTTGATCATGAGGAGCTTCATGTTTCTCATGAAAGTTTAGTTCACAAACATGGTGCTCTCATTAATAAATTGATAAATCTTAAAAATGAAGAGAGCTCATCACATGGGTCAAATGATCAATCACATGTTGTTGCTAACCTTTATGATGTAGGGAAGAAGCATTATCCACCTCTTGTGATGATTTACTTGATATGCCATGTTCTTCAAATATAGATGCTTTTTTCTAATTCTATGTCTTGTGAGACTAACCTTTTGAAGAAGAACAATGAGCTTAAAAGTGAATTGAAGAATATGAGCAATAAGCTAGAGAGGTGTTTGTTGATACTTCTTAACGTCATTACCAAAAGTAGAATAATTTCTATTTCTGATAACAGCGCCAAAAAGGGTTAACCACCTCTCATGCCACTTAAGCTAAGTTGTCATCCCCAGCAAGGCAGAGAGATGCAGTATTGAAATATGCAATTGCTCTAAGTGAATATGAATAGAAATGTGTTTCTGCAAGCGCATAGATAATACTGAAGTAGCATTTTAACCAAGAGTATTCCAGGTATCGTTATTTATATTTTTACCACTGGGAAGGGATACTAAGGAATAAATGAGGAATGAGTATTAATGATCAATGAGTATCACTGCATGTGTATTGGAGAGTTTTCATCTATCTCACTCAGTACAAGATAAGTGTCACATAAGATATAGATAATGAATGAATAGTGACAAAGGATAAATACTGATCAGCATATATGTAGCCACATAAGATAATGATAAGCACCTCAACAGATATTCTAGCAAGTCATTAGCATGGAATTAGGACGAACTACAAAGATATTTCCTAAGTCATTCTTAACTATACAGTGTAGTATACTATGATTAGTGCAATTACACTTGGCACTCATGGCGAGATAAGAGATATCCATGTATAGTGAGTATTACTAAGGAAGATGAAGAACATAGCAATCATTTCCCCATAATAGAACTGCTCTGCCTGCCCTACAAACGGGAGGAGGACTACAAAGGACTCAACAGGACTGTCACTCCCGCGAACTACCTCACGATCCGGAATGTAGGGTACAATCGCAGATAAATACGGTCTAGATACCACACCAACACAATATCTATCATTTACCCATTGTACAGATGGATAAACGCTATACGATCCTAAACATGCATATGATTCAGATCTAACTATGCCAAGCATATAATCATAATAAACTAAGAACAATATAACTAAGAACATAAAGGAATAGAGTAAAGTCATAGACAATATAATGAAGTAGAGCAAAGTCATATTCATAATATTGAAGAACAAATGATAAACAGGGAAAAAACTAGATAGAGAGAATTACCAATAATCCTCCTGACAGATCTGGAAACCAATCGAAGATTGACTCCTTCTAGATCTAATCCTATATAGCTATGCTAAACTATAGATCTAGTTGATGTGGTGGCTCTAGGGCTTGATCAGGGACCTCTTCTCTTGAGATGGAATGAAATTAGGGTTTCTGGCTTTTTAGGTCTCTTTTCTCAGGGTCAGGGGTCTTCCTTATATAGCCTCCTCAAATGAACGTCGGCCGTCGGATCAAACCGACCTTGATGGAGGGCTTAGATGTAACCTCAATGGTGGTGGAGAGGTGGTCCCACAAGGCAGACCCTAATGGGCCTTGCCCTAGGGCGACCGCCCCAAGGGGTAGGGCGGGCGCCCTGCCCCTGGGCCCGCTCGGCCTCTCGCTTCTTCCCGCGCCTTATTGACCCTTCTAGATTATTGACCCTTCTAGATTATTCTTTTTCGTACGAATGATAATTATCTCTATGTAAACATGACATGTGGGCCTTTCCCTACATATTTCCTGATATCCCCCTGCAGAAACAGACATTCACCAAAACCCATGGAATTCTATTAGTTTAAACCTTATTTCTAGTTGTTGGTTTCATTTAGATCCTTATCCTTGTTTAGTTGAAGGTTAATTTTAGTACTTAAGGACCATCAACAACTCCCCCAAGCTTACCTTTTGCTCGTCCCTGAGCAAAGATAGACTTATTGATGGATCAGGAGCTGCTGCAATGCTTTCACACCTTACAGGTACACATGCTTTCAAATAAGATCTCATCTCCGGATTAGATCAACTATTAAGACTTAAAACTTACTCATTTTACCTTCCACCATGGGGCTTGTAACTGTCACCTGTGTCTTGGGTAGTTGAAAGACAGAATGGTCCAGTCAAGCACTATGTACCTTGCTCTTCGATCAACTATAGCTCCGGAGTTTTTGGAGATTTTCAAAATAAAACTCAGAGATTCCTTGTATGATTCTCTCAAATCTCTTTGTGGTATTTCTAGATCCTTACCAAGGCATTAATGGTGTCTGTCTTCTCTCAGATATGTGGCATTTGTGGTATGAGGCATTGTGGTATTGCCTTCTCTCTCTCTCACCCTACTTCTAATAGGCTAATATCTGGAGCTCATAGGTGGGAGATAGAATATACATACTTACAAGACATATGTTGCATAGTCAAACTACGGATCCAAAGGAACATGTCAATAAGTCAAATCAAGATGTGCATGTGTGGCAAATGAATGGTGGTAAATGATGGTAATGGTGGTAAATGATGATGATGATGGTGGCAGGGGTGAAAGTCTAATTCTACTTTTGCTCCCTTTCTGATAGATATACCTTTCTTGTATTTGAAACCTTTTGGAGAGAATGAGATGCTCGATAGTAATATTTTTTTTGAGGTGGGTATCTTGTACCCCTAATTCTACTGTCGGACACTTGTCCATTTTTACCTCTCTTCTCACTTTTTATTTTTAGGTTGGCGGGCACTTGCCCATTTTTATTTCCTCGTCTCTCTCTCTCTCTCTCTCTCTCTTTTTAAGAGCACTCATCCTAATAAAGCGAACATAGCGTGGAGCATTTATTTCATAGGGATGAAACAAGAATAGGAGAATATTTATGTGTTTCTATTCTCTCTCGGATTAGGAGCAGGATATTTTTGGTGGATCTGGAGATGGAAAATGGGTGGATATATGTGGATGCGTACTTCCAAGATAGAAGCAGCGTATGTGGGTGTAGTGTATATGGATGCGTACTCCTAGGATTGAAGTAGCATAAAAGGGTGTAGTGTAAATGAATCTTGATTCAGACCGCATGACTAATTCCCAAGGGTCGCACAGCTTGACCATACTTCAATGCTCATAAGCAGTATATAAAAATGTGGTTTCCTAATCTAGTAAGCATGTATATGGCTGTGGAAGGAATTTAAACTCTCGTCATACAGGAAATCATCATGTGGTATTTTTAAAGTTTTCAAAAGATAAAATTCTCTAAGAATTCTAGTATCTCTAGGAGTAGATAAAATGTAACTCAAACCTTCCCATATCATATCCGTCAACGACTTAGACTTAGATCAGGTACTTCCTCCCACAAGTTTTAGGTTCAGAGCAAATTTCAAACCATAACAATTATGCCTAAATTTGAGAGAGAGATCATATTTGAAAACTAGATACTTGAAAGGTATTACGACAGAGCAACTATTCATCATCTCCATATTAAGAGTTTATCATTGGGATTCATTTTAGCATAGCTATTTTATTTTATTCTCTCCTATTAGCAAATTTGTAAACTGAGCAAAGACATATATATATATATAAGTGGGAAAATATTTATTGGGTTTTCTATGATTATGCATCTTTTTATTTTTTATCAAAGTATAGATATTATAAAGACCGATAGGTAGAAATACTTAGCTGAGTATGGGGGTGCTCTCCCCAAAGCTGGATTTTGATGTAATTTCTTCTGGTGTAGCTGACAGGTAGCAGAGGTGTTTGGATGTCCTCTGGTTGTTGTTCTTCTTTGATCCTTGAAATCTGTGAAAGCTCAAATAGACAACAAAACTTGTGGAACTGATTAAGTGTTAGTCACAAATCTCTAGCCTGAATCATGTTGAGCTTCCTCTACTGGATGTTTATCATTCAGCAGGATCATAAACTTACTATTTTTATATTTTTATTTTATAAGACAAAAAACATATTTATTTATTTTTATGCCACCACAGCGAGTATACTCATGAGTTTTATGCCACGAGTCTATTCGCATGGGGCTTAATAGTTTTAGACATTTTTATTTTTCTTTTTAAAGATGGCGTAAACCTGATTAACTAATTTAGGAAAATAAATAGTTAAGGAAAAAGATAACTACCAAGTGTTATCTCTTGGCACGGCATTCGGTGGTTTAAGTCCTATGAATAGGACTACTTACGTCCTTAGTTGTCCTGGGGCTCATTGGACGGCGTAGCTGGCGCCTCCGGCTGTGCTTCTTCTTCTGGTATGATTTCTTTTTCTCTCCACACTCGTGTTGGTGTGGTAGCCTTCGTAGGACAAACTCTTGTTTTTGGATATTTATTACAATTGAAAGGACATACCTCTCCTTCTTCACAAGAGTCTCCGCTCTCGTGCCCGAGGTAGTCGTAGAATGATCTTTCATTTACCAACCTTGGAGTTGGTGGTGTGTTTGCATATGTTGACTTTTCTTCTTCGGGGTATCTTTCTTCATATCTTGAAACTTCTCCTTTATAGCCTGCCCATCCGTCCTTGGTGTTTTGCCTCTTCTGGTTGCGGTAACGACGTCTTCTCGCTCTATTCTGCTTAAATTCTTCAACAATGTAGTTAGCATTAAAGTAACGACGTACCTTTTCAGAGGGGAAGTGTAGATGCACTTATCCTGTCCCGATGTAGATGATGGCTTTGGTGGTGCTTAGGAATGGTCTTCCAAGGATGATAGGTGGATCATAATCATCTTCTCCCATATCAACGACTAGGAAGTCAGTAGGGATGAAGTGGTCATCAATCTGGATGGGGACATCTTTGGCTATGCCTTCGACGACGTGGCATGTCTGATCTGCCATCTAGAGTTGGGTGTATGTTGGGTATAAAGGCATTGTACCATACAGAAACTCATAGGTCAACTTGGCCATAATGTTGACGCCTGATCCGATGTCATAGATTGCCTTCTGGAAGGAGCATCTGTTGATTGAGCATTCAATGGTTGGGACACCTGGGTCGTCCTTCTTGATCAAATGAGGGGATCTGATTTGATGATCTTGATTATTGTCGAGTGCCATGACCATATTTGCTGGTTTTGTCCGTACTTGCTTCTTGTTCTTGTTCTTATTCTGCTTCTTCCTCCTGTTGGTCCTCTTCATTGGTTCATCTTGAGGTTGTTCGGGGGCTTGTATGGTTTTGTTCTTGAAAGTAAATGTCTCCTTCTTCCCTTTGATGAAGAAACTGATCTTGGCAGTGCTAGCATAGATGACAGCTCCGGCAGTGTTCAAGAGTGGCCTCCCAAGGATGATGGGTGACTTCTCATCAACACCGGTCTCTATCACCATGAAGTATGCTGGGACGTATGAGGTACCAATCCGGACACGAATATCTTTTAATATTCCTCTTGGGTAGCATAGTGTCTGATCTGCAAGCTGCAAACACAGGGTTGTATCTGATAAAGGATAATTAAAGAATTTCTCATAGATTACCCTGGGCATGACATTGACGCTTGCGCCGAAGTCGCAAAGTGCTTCAGGAAATTCTGTGACGCCAATGGAGATTGGGATGACGGGTCGTCCTGGATCTCCTTTCTTGGTTGGCATAGAGTCGCCACACCACCCTTCGGTGGGGTTGTTCCAATAAGCACCTGCATCAAATATATCTACAAGATTTGCAGATTCTAATCCTTCCGGTTGTGATGGGATACCAGGGTTAGTGGTCGGAACAGCAGCAACTATCTGGGTTAGCTGAGATTCAATCATTTTATTGAAGATAATTTGATTCTTAATGGCAACAGAAAAATTATCCATTCTATTATTTATGTTTTCTAGTATTTTATCATTGGATGCTATTTTCTTAGATATGTTATCCATTAATTTTCCTTGGTTAGCTACTAACTCTCTCAAAGGTGTAAAACTAGGATTATTATAAGAATTGTTACCTTGATAATTACCTGAGTAGTTACCTGAGTAGTTAGGCCTTTGTGGTCGTTGATTCCAACCTTGATTTTGCTGAGGACAATTGTAGTTGTTATTGTTGATGTAGTTCACATCCTCTTGTACTTCTGGACAATGATTGCCTGAGTGTCCAGTGTCTCCACACTCCTCACAGGTCATGTGAGAGTCGTAAATGTTCATGACTTCTTTCTTTTCTCCAGCTCTTTCATCGAGCCTCTTCATGAGCAGGTCTAGCTTTGCCGACAACATGTCTACCTCTTTGAGCTGGTGCATACCTCCACTCTTCTTGCGTGTTTGAGTTCTTTCCTCACTCCAACCTAGGTTGGATGCCATCTTCTCCACAAGAGCTGTGGCTTGTGGTATTGTGAGTGACAGTAATGTTCCTCCGGCAGCAGCATCCATGGTTTCCCGTGTGCTGTTGCTGAGCCCACGATAGAAGGTCTGCATAAGTAACCAATTCTCCATTCCATGATGGGGACATTCTAGGATGTAGTCTTGGAAGCGCTCCCATGCTTCTGGAACGGACTCGTCGTGTTGTTGCCAAAAACTTGAAATCTTCCCACGGAGAGCATTGGTCTTCCCAATGGGAAAGAACTTTGCTAGGAAGTTGGTGGAACATAGTGGCCACGTAGTGTTCTTCTCCTTGGTTGCATAGAACCACTACTTCGCTCTTCCCAAGAGTGAGAATGGGAAAAGGCGAAGTAGTATGGCGTCTCTAGGGATGTCCTTGATGGTGAATGTGCTGCAAATATCCAGGAAGTGTTGGAGATGAGCACTAGCGTCTTCGTGTGCCTTCCCACAGAACTGGTTTGCTTGCACCATGTTGATGAGCGCAGGCTTGAGCTCAAATGACCGATCAATGTCCACAGCAGGTCCAGTGCGGATGTTGTCCGTGGTGGGGGCTGAGAACTCACGGATTGACTTGTTTGCCATGGCTTCGAACTCTGGTGTCAAGTCTCGAGCTATGTTTTGGTGATCTCCTCGGTTAGACGAAGCTTCAAGCTGAAATGTTGATGATGATTCTGTTACTTTCTTGAGCTTGGCTTTTGTCCTTCTGATTAATGCTTCAGGATTTTCAACAAAATTGTCTGGAAGATCAAACCTATTCATACATTACCCTGCATAAAATTATAGGAAAAATAGGCGTAGATCAAGGGTAAGGCTGTACGAGTAGAGAATTGATGTTTTCTCGATCCATTAGTGATGCAAGTGATAACTAATTTATTCCTTTTAATAGCTAATCAACCTTCCTCGGCAACAGCGCCAAAAATGTTTGTTGATACTTCTAAACGTCATTACCAAAAGTAGAATAATTTCTATTTCTGATAACGGCGCCAAAAAGGGTTAACCACCTCTCATGCCACTTAAGCCAAGTTGTCATCCCCAGCATGGCAGAGAGATGTGGTATTGAAATATGCAATTGCTCTAAGTGAATATGAATAGAAATGTGTTTCTGCAAGCGCATAGATAATACTGAAGTAGCATTTTAACCAGGAGTATTCTAGGTATCGTTATTTATATTTTTACCATTGGGAAGGGATACTAAGGAATAAATGAGGAATGAGTATTAGTGATCAATGAGTATCACTGCATGTGTAATGGAGAGTTTTCATCTATCTCACTCAGTACAAGATAAGTGTCACATAAGATATATAGATAATGAATGAATAGTGACAAAGGATAAATACTGATCAGCATATATGTAGCCACATAAGATAATGATAAGCAACTCAACAGATATTCTAGAAAGTCATTTGCATGAAATTAGGACGAACTACAAAGATATTTCCTAAGTCATTCTTAACTATACAGTCTAGTATACTATGATTAGTGCAATTACACTTGGCAATCATGGCGAGATAAGATATATTCATATATAGTGAGTATTACTAAGGAAGATGAAGAACATATCAATCATTTCCCCGTAATAGAACTGCTCTGCCTGCCCTACAAACGGGATGAGGACTACAAAGGACTCAACAGGACTGTCACTCCCGCGAACTACCTCACGATCCGGAATATAGGGTACAATCGTAGATAAATATGGTCTAGGCACCACGCCTACATAATATCTATCATTTACGCATTGTACAGATGGATAAATGCTATACGATCCTAAACATGCATATGATTCAGATCTAACTATGCCAAGCATATAATCATAATAAACTAAGAACAATATAACTAAGAACATAAAGGAATAGAGTAAAGTCATAGACAATATAATGAAGTAGAGCAAAGTCATATTCATAATATTGAAGAACAAATGATAAACAGGGAAAAACTAGATAGAGAATTACCAATAATCCTCCTGACAGATCCGGAAACCAATCGAAGATTGACTCCTTCTAGTTCTAATCCTATATAGCTATGCTAAACTAGAGATCTAGTTGATGTGGTGGCTCTAGGGCTTGATCAGGGACCTCTTCTCTTGAGATGGAATGAAATTAGGGTTTCTGGCTTTTTAGGTCTCTTTTCGCAGGGTCAGGGGGCCTTCCTTATATAGCCTCCTCAAATGAACGTCGGCCGTCGGATCAAACCGACCTTGATGGAGGGCTTAGATGTAACCTCAATGGCGGTGGAGAGGTGGTCCCACAAGGCAGACCCTAATGGGCCTTTCCCTAGGGCGGCCGCCCCAAGGGGTAGGGCGGGCGCCCTGCCCCTGGGCCCGCTCGGCCTCTCGCTCCTTCCCGCGCCTTATTGAACCTTCTAGATTATTCTTTTTCGTACGAATGATAATTATCTCTATGTAAACATGACATGTGGGCCTTTCCTCCATATTTCCTGATATCCCCCTACAGAAACAGACATTCACCAAAACCCATGGAATTCTATTAGTTTAAACCTTATTTCTAGTTGTTGGTTTCATTTAGATCCTTATCCTTGTTTAGTTGACAGTTAATTTTAGTACTTAAGGACCGTCAACAGTGTTATAATGCCAAAGTCACCTTTGAGCATATGTTGACAAACAAGAGACACTATGGTGACAAGAGTGGAATTGGTTTCCACAAGAGCAAGGGCAAGAAAGAGAAGAAGCAAGAGAAAACAAGCTATCTTATTTCATGTGCTTCAAGTGCCATGAAATGGGACACATTGCAAGTGCTTGCCCAAGCTAGATTGCTCAAGCTAAGCCACAAGTCAAGCCCCAAGCACAAAACAAGATCAACCATCAAGATGGTGATTTGGGGATGATGAAGAAAAAGAAGACAAGAAGAGGTGGCAAAGCAAGAGCAAGGCATCCAACTCCTATTCATGATGCCAACAAAATGATGATGAGCAAAGATCAAGAGAAGAATCATTTGGCTCACATCAAGTGCTTCAAGTGTGAAGATATGGGACACTTTGCCTCGAAGTGTCCTACCAAGCTTGAGATGAAGATGCAAGCACAAGAGAAGAGGCAAGACAATGAGAAGCACAACATGAGTAAGGAAGAAAAGGCTCAAGCAAAGAGAGTGTGCTACTCATGTCGGGAAAGGGGACACATGGCTAATTCATGTCCCCTAGGTATGACTTCTAAGCCTATTTCAATTGATGATGATCATATGCTTAGAAAGGATGGTAGTGGTACCTCTATGGTTGCTATTGCAAAACACCCCGCTATCCATACTAAGGCATTGCCTAAGTATGTTGCTCCTAACTTGAGAGGACCCAAACTAGTTTGGGTACCATCAACAAGTGGATGAATGTGTATAGGTACCATCAGCATTAGAGGCTTGATTCAATTGAACTCATAAATGTTCATCATATGATTGAATAAAGTAATGAAGCTTAGTCCTATTCTCATCCTAATGCCAAGTGAAAAGAATGAAGTCCAAATGCTACAACATACAAGTGCATGATCAAGTTTTGGTGGTTCATTGGATTGATTTGAAGGCTTGCAAATATTCGAGTTGAAGCTTGCTAATGGATTGATCATGATCTACTAAGGTATATCTCTTGTTGATCAAGTTCATTTGGGTGTGTATGAGATATTTAAATTGGATATACACATAGTGCATATGAGTTGTTTGAATTGGATATATATGTATGCACTAGTTGCTTGCTATAAGTTGATTGAATGGATTAAATGCTTAGTGATCAAGTTTGTGTTGATTTGGATGGTGTTAACACTAGATTTTGGTGCGCTTAGGGAGATGACAGGTGGGCCAGTGCGTGGTAAATATTCAGAGGCAGGTATTCGGGTATTCGGCAAGTGTTCGTGCAGTCGGCTAGTTTCCTGAGGTTTGGCTAGTAATAGTGTGGTCGGCTATTCTGGGAGTAGCGGTTTTCCATTGAGGAAAGCGACAAAAGCGGCAAGTAAGAGCCGAATCGGGTAACGGAGATTGCGACAATTAAGGAAATAAGAAGGGAATTGAAGACAAAGATATCATATTTTTCCTTTAATATTTTGTAGTCGTGTCCTTTTAGGACTTATGTCATGACCAGGGTATAAATATAAACCCTTGGCCATTGTAAAAAACTATTCACAACCGATACAATACAACCGGCCCTGTGCCAACTTCGAGTCCTTTGTCGTGTCGTCGACTTCTTCGAGAGGAATCATCGATCCGTCGATCTCCGTAAGTCCCAGCAACCTTGTTATCAGGTCTAGTATCATGCGGTGGATTTAGATGTTGATGCGAGTAGTCTTGTTTGTTTTCAATGATCGTGCGTCGGATCTTTGCTTGACAATCAAGAAGTCTTCGCTTATGTTTGGTTTATGAGTACACACCGTGCGGCAGGTGCTTGCTCGATATGCTTAGCAAAAGCAAGATAGTTATCAGCTCTATTAGATTTGACAAGATCTAGTAGATTCATCAAGTTACTACGTGTTGCATGTTTTATATTTGTTATATATTTTTAACACTCTTTTGCCCAATCTAGATTGATATGGTTCAACTTTATTTTTTTCTTATAGATCTATTCTTGTTTTAATAGTTAATCATATTGTTCATACGAATAGATCTCACGGTCATAGTAGCCGAATTAGTTTAGATCTAGATTGTTACATGCTGCGGGTTCATACATGTTAACCACGTTTAAGCTTTGATAATGTTGGGTGTCGTGCGGCAGACGCATGCTTTAGATTAGTTTAATCGTGTTTACTTATATGTTCCTTCATCATGGACCCCAACTCGGTTGGATTGCCGAGCTTGGTTATGCTTTAACTCATAGTTAATTATGATTCGTCCATACGTACTTTTTCATGCATGCACGTTCGGCTATCAACTTTTTCACATGCTTTGCGTTTGCCTTAGCCGAACGATCTATAAGACCTGTTGGCAGATAGCTTCTATAGCTATATGTCGTTGTAAGTGGCTTCAGGGCCGTATATATGGAACTGTCTGGTCTCACCCGACATGTTCCAGTTTTATATCTAATAATTTTCATCCCTTGTTAGTTTCAGGTCAAACTGACTGGCACATTTTCGGACTCCGAAACACCCGGGCACCGATTGAAGCTACGCTTTCCGGCTTGCTGTGTGTTAGGCACAGTGCGTCACATTTTGTGTCAACACACTTTTTGGCACGCCCAGTGGGACTACACACTTTTTCTAGATGGTTGAATTCGATAACAGTCAGGTTCTAGACGTGACTATGGATGAGTTGCCAGAAGACCTGAGAAATACAGTCCAGCAAGCATGTGATGAGTTTCAGTAGAAGTGCTTGCTGTCCTTTTCAAAGAATAAAAGCAACAAGGTTTTTCAGAAGCAGCAGCTTCCGAGAACTCTCCTTCCACATCAAACTGATTACACCGAAGAAGAAGATGCTCAGAAGATGTCTGAGATGGTTTATAAAGCTATGAGTGAAACTCTGAGGAATCATCATACAACTTTTCTGAACACCTTTCGCTCAATCATGGTCAGTACTTTCGGTCCATCCGCTGATAAATGCTTTGAGGAAACCATTGGTCCAATGCAAGGACCGACATTGTTCAATATGCCGAAACGCCAGGAAAAAATTGCTGAAGATGGCGAGACGTCTGGCATGAACCAAGGTGGGATGACTCCTCACCAGAAACAACAACACCCCATGACATATGGCCAACTGACATTCGGTGCAACGAGGAACATCCCACAATCGGCTTTCAAGGTGTCTCCAGCTGTGAACAGGTTGCAGAAAAATATGTATGGAGACGGATATTAGGAATTTGCCGATTACAATGCTTTTGACTCTTTCCCGAATCCAGGGTATAAGAACTCTGCAGGTTTGGCTTTTGAAGGGCAGACACATGGAGCTCCAAACTCGAATATTGACCTTATCATGAACAGAATGGCGGATATGATGCAAAATCAGTTTGGCCTAAAGCCAAAGAGCCAGTCCTATGCATACAAGTCCCCTTATCCAGAGTGGTATAACCGAGTTGCACTCCTTCCGAGAGTAAAACCTCCCACAGACCTGACCAAGTTGTCTAGTTAGGATGATACTAGCACCATAGAACACATCAGCCAATACTTAATGCAGCTTGGAGAGGCATCCGCTGATGAAGCTTGGAGAATTCGGTATTTTCCGTTGTCTCTGACAGGGCCGACTTTCACGTGGTTCACGTCTCTGCCGGCTAATTCCATTGATACTTGGGCAGAATTGGAGCAGAAGTTTCATTCATATTTCTTTACAGGCACTAATGAGAAGAAACTAGTTGACCTTATGATCTTGAAGCAGAGAGCCAATGAAACACCCAGGAGTATCTCCGTAGGTTCAGAGAGACTAAAAACCTCTGCTATTCCTTAAACCTGCCAGATGACTAGTTACCAGGGATGGCAATAGCGGGCATGCAACCGAATGTCAGGGAGAAGCTGTTCGGCATGGACTTTGATGACCTTGGTCAGCTATCACAGCGATTAGCCATGATGAGCAATCAGACTCAAGGGTTCAGAAGAGACACCGTTTCCAGAAGGGTGATGTGGCTAATGAGATGTATCAAAGTTTTCTGGAGGAAGCAGCGGAGTATGATGATGAAGATGAAATAGCCGCAGCCGAATTAATCTGGGGGAAAGAACCAACTCAGGTCAGTCAACGCTGGTTGAGGCAGCAGAAGGGTACGTATGACTTTGATTTCTCCAAGTTAGACAAGCTGTTTGAGATGTTGCTCAAAGAAGGGCGTATCAAGTTGCCAGAAGGGCACCCCATGCTGCGCCCTGAAGGGGTGAGAGATAAAAAGTTTTGCGGTTACCACAATACCAATTCTGATTCCATCAATGATTGCCGAATATTCAGAATGCGGATTCAGAAAGCTATTCAAGAAGGGCATTTGAAATTTGATGGTAAGATGAAAGTTGATGCTAATCCTTTTGCACAGAACACAGTGTCCTTCTCCATGAACATGGTTGCTATAGAAAGCTCCAAAGACAAGGGCAAGGTGAAAGTGTTAACTTCAGATAGAGCTAAGAAAACTGGTGCTGTTGACCCTGATCGGCAAATTACAAATGAAGAATTTCGGCAACAGGCTCGGTTCCAGAATGGCCGAACCGAAAGAGGGGAACCTTCTAAGCCCAGAGTCACGACACGGATTCTTTTGAACAAATGGCGATGGGAGCAAGAATGGTATCGGAAGCGAAGGTATTACGAGGAACAAGAGTTCATGGAGGAACATCAGAGGTATGAGGAAGAGATGTACCAGAGGGAGCAAGAGTACATGAGAGAGCTGGAACAGTCTCATTGGGGATGCTCATTCTTTAAACATTGTTGGAAAGAAGGCTTGAAGCTGCCTACTAAAGATAATTGCCCTGAATGCAGTGACCAATATTCATAGTACAGGCAGTCTCGGGCCAACCGCTGTCCAGTCCATGAAAGGCTTAGAGCACGTTTTACTAAGGACGATCGGCGTGTAAAAATGGATAGCTCTGGAAATCGGCGAAGCAAGAGATTTGCCGATCAAGGGTGGATCCATTATGAAGAAGGCGCTGAGGAAAAAGAGCTCCGTGAGTACGTGTGGCAGGAAGGACAATGGTGTCCACCAGGACTAAGAAAGAGCCAGAAAAGAAGGGTACAACGCTTGAGGAACAAAGAGTTGGCACAGGCAGTTGCCGAAAAGAAACAAGTGTGGCGTCCTAAGGAAAAGCCTGACAAGCAAGACCGGTCGGCTGATGTGTATATAGCTTTCTTTATTCCATTAGAGTTCTTAGCTCCAGAAAACCAGGATATACAAGAAGAAGTGTACTCAGATTTCGATGAGAGTGAGTATCATGATCTGATGGCCCAACTTGTCCTAACCGAACGGGCAGTTTTCGATAAGCCGGCCAAACATCGACATTTGAAGCCACTTTATGTGAAGGGGTACGTCAATGGTAAACCTCTTACCAAGATGTTTGTTGATGGAGGAGCTGCCATCAATATTATGCCTTATACCACCTTTAGAAAGCTCGGGATGACCAATGAGGAACTGCTAAAAACTGACATGGTACTCAGGGATTTTGCTGACAATCCTTCTGACACCCGAGGAGCTATGCACATTGAGTTGATGATTGGATCAAAAACCTTGATTACTACTTTCTTTGTCATCGATGGCAAGGGGGGATACAGTATGCTCTTAGGGAGAGATTGGATCCATGCTAACTGCTGCATACCTTCAACCATGCATCAGGTTCTTATTCAGTGGATTGGAGATGATGTTGAAGTTGTTCATGCTGATGATTCGGTAAGTGTTGCTGCTGCGGAGCCCACTTACTGGGAATATGATGGCGTTGATTGTTTCTCTGGAAGAGTATGGGAAGAAGGTCCTGTGAATGTCTTCAACAAGGATCAACAGCCGATCCAAGCAGTCGGCTCTCAAAGCAACTTTTAATGGAGAACCCGGTCAATGGCAACAAAGGAAAGGTGGGACGTGGCTTTATGTCGGCTGATAAGCTAGAGGAAATAAATGTTGGTGATGATATCAAACCAAGACCGATGTATATCAGTGCAAATTTAGACCCAGAGTATAGATTGAAATTGATAAACCTTTTGAAAGAGTTAAAGAATTGTTTTGCTTGGGATTACACAGAAATGCCCAGACTGGATCGTTCTATTGTTGAGCATCGATTGCCGATCAAGCCTGGGTATCATCCTTATAAACAACCTCCTCAGAGAATTTTGAAAGAGGAGGTATTGGCCGATGTGAAAAAAGAAGTTGAAAGATTATTAGAAGCAAATTTCATTCGGCCATGCAGGTATGCAGAGTGGATTTCAAGTATAGTACCAGTATATAAAAAGAATGGAAAGATAAGAGTCTGCATTGACTTTAGAGATCTCAATAAAGCCACTCCAATGTATGGTTACCCGATGCCGGTTGCGGATTTGCTTGTCGATGCATCGGCTGGTTATGAAGTCATCAGCTTTATGGATGGTAATGCTGGCTATAACCAGATCTTTATGGCAATAGAGGATATTTCAAAGACAACTTTCAGATGTCCTAGTCATATTGGGTTATTTGAGTGGGTTGTGATGACTTTTGGTTTAAAGAATGCCGGTGCAACTTATCAGAGAGCCATGAACTTTATTTTCTACGAGTTGATCGGCAAAATTGTGGAGATTTATATTGATGATGTGGTGGTCAAATCCAGAAATCACGAAGGACATTTAGCTGATCTAAGGAGGACTTTGGAGTGCACTAGGAAGCATGGTTTAAAGATGAACCGAACAAGTGTGCCTTTGGAGTCTCAGCTGGTGAGTTTCTAGGATTTTTAGTCCATAAAGGAGGGATCGAAGTTGGTAAGAAAAGCATGGAAGCAATAGACAAGGTTATCCTTCCAACCAATCTCACAGAATTGCAATCACTGCTCGGCAAGATTAATTTTGTAAGAAGATTCATATCTAACTTGTCTGAAAGAGTTTTTCCTTTCTCTCCACTATTGAAGCTTAAAAAGGATCAAAAATTTGTATGGGGTGACGTACAACAGAAGGCTTTTGATGAAATCAAAGAATACACGAAGGCACCACCTGTATTGGTACCTCCACAACTTAACAAGCCTTTTAAGTTATACGTGGCGCCCGACAGCCTAATGATAGGGTCGGCCCTCATGCAAGAGTTTGAGGGAAAAGAAAGAGTAATAGCTTACCTTAGCCGAAAACTACTAGATCCCGAAACAAAGTATTCGACTATGGAGAAACTTTGCTTGTGTGTATATTATTCATATACCAAGTTTCGGCACCACTTATTTAATGCTGAATGTGTGGTAGTTTCTGAATTTGATGTAATAAAACATATCTTATCAATGCCAATTTTAAATGGTAGGATTGGCAAGTGGATTTTGGCTTTATCAAAATTTGAATTGAAGTACGAATCGGCAAAGGCAGTGAAGGGTCAAATTATTGCCGATTTTGTTACCCATCATCGTGATCCTTCTGCTAACTTGATAAGTATTGCACCTTGGACTTTGTTTTTTGATGGTTCATCTTGTAGCAGAGGTGGTGGTGCTAGTATTTTCTTGGTTTCTCCACGAGGGGTAATTTTTAAATATGTCATCCCTATTAAATTCCATGTTACTAACAATCAAGCCGAGTATGAAGCGCTACTTAGAGGGCTTTAGCTTCTTGTTGAAATAAAGGCTGTTGCTGTTGAGATCTTTGGAGATTCTGAGTTGGTAATTAACCAATTGCTCAGCTAATATGAATGCAAGAATGATATATTAAGAGAATATTATGAAGAGTGACGAGAGCTTTTGAAGAATTTCCAGGTAGCAACTTTGCATCATATCCCTAGGGGACATAATGAAGAAGCAAATAAACTGGCTCAAACTACTTAAGGATACCGAGAGGATCAAGAGATTAGCGCTTTGGATGAGAATCGGGTAATTTATGACTGGAGAAACGAAGTTACCGATTACTTAAAGAATCCATCGCAAAAAGTTTCTCGAAAGCTCAGATACAAAACCCTCAAGTTTGTGCTCCTTGATGATCAGTTGTACTATAAATCTATAGATGGGGTACTCCTCAAGTGTTTGAGTAAAGGATAGGCCAGAGAGCTGATGTATGAAGTACATGAGGGTGTGCGTGGTGCACATCAATTGACTTACCGAATGAAGTGGATAATTAGAAGGACTGGTTACTTTTGGCCGACCATGCTTGAAGATTGCTTTGAATATTACAAGGGGTGTCAAGATTATCAGAGATTTGGCAACATTCAGAGAGCTCCAACATCGGCTTTGAACCCAATTATCAAGCCTTGGCCATTTAGAGGATGGGGCATGAATTTAATTAGTCAGATTAATCCTCCTTCTAGCAAAGGACATAAGTTTGTGCTGTTAGCTACTGATTATTTTACAAAGTGGGTTGAAGCTATTCCTTTGAAGAAGGTTACATCAGAAAACATGATCAATTTTGTTAAGGAGCATATAATTCACAGGTTTGGAATTCCTCAGACTATAACGACAGATCAGGGAACTCAATTCACTTCATCCGAGTTTTGTGATTTTGCCGAAGACATGGGAATCAAATTATATAATTCTTCTCCTTATTATGCACAAGCTAATGGCCAAGCTGAGGCATCAAATAAAATCATGATTAAAATTATTCAGAAGAAGATTAATGAAAAACCGAAGAAGTGGCATTCAGTTCTTAATGAGGCTTTATGGGCTTATCGAATGGCTTGTCATGGGTCTACTCGGGCGTCTCCCTACGAGTTGGTTTATGGGCATCATGCTGTGTTACCATGGGAGCTGCAATCAGGTTCTAGGCGAGTTACATTGCAAAATGATTTGAAGAAAGAAGATTATAAAGATCTGATGATGGATGAATTGGAGGATTTACATTTGGTTCATCTTAAAGCGTTGGAGAATATTGAGAAAAACAAATTACGTGTTGCCAAGTATTACAACAGAAAGGTCAAAGAGAACCAATTTGCAGAGGGAGATTTAGTTTGGAAAACTATACTGTCGATTGGGACAAAGGATAAAGCATTCGACAAATGGTCTCCGAACTGGGAAGGACCTTTTCGGATAGTGAGGTGTACACCTGGTAATGCGTATATCTTGAAGACTCTACTGGGAGAAGAATTTACTAGAGCTATTAATGGGAGATTTCTTAAGAAATTTCATCCCAGTGTTGAGGTTGGTGCATGAAAAGACTTAAGGAATTCTATGTGCAAAATAGCCGATGTTGAAACATCGCCTTTAGCCGAAAAAATACTCTAAGGACTTAGAGAATAGCCGACACGATATGTGTCGCCTTTAGAGCAAAAAAATTTTAAACACAATCAAGGCGGTATCATACAGATTCAAGCAACAGTCGTCAGATTCATCATTCTCAGAAAGATCCATGACAGGAGAAACGAATGGAAACCACAGATTACATTTCACAAGACAGGTAGTTCTTTACAGGAAATCCCTAATTACAAACTACTCATCAAACAGCCTGTTGAGAACAGACTGGGCATCTGTGGCTTCAGCGATGGAGGTAGCATGGTCCTCGTAACTGTCCAAGAGATCATCGATGTCCTCGATCTCTTCTGGGGGCACGCCACCATGAAAGCCAGCTGGCATGAAGGAGAGGTCTTCGTTGGTCTGGGTGGACATCACCGCTAGCCCCAGAGCTGTGCCGTGACGCACGCCTTGGATGACAGCCTGATCTATATGGCCGTCCGCATCATCAAGACGGGCCTTGGTAGTTTCTCCCTGGGCGTTCACCTTGTCGGCAATCTTGTTCGTCGCGATCTTCAGGCGCTCGACCTCTGCAGAGAGTGTTGAATAGAAGGACACCAATCGGGTGAATAGATGAATCGGAGAAAGGGAAACGAAGAAGAGTTATTTGCACTAACCGGAGATGGCATCGCAAAACTGCTTCCGCTGGTTCTCCCACTCGAGTTGGTCAATGTCGTATTGCTTGGAGATCTTCTCCAGCTCTCCTCTGGCCTCGTCCCTTTCGCCCCTGAAGGTAATCGCCTCCGAATGGGTATAAGGGACGTCCATGGCACCCGAGTCCAAATCCCAAGGTTAGGAATGGTAGGAGCCTGAAGACCCAGAGGAAACGGAGGAGCCGGATGATGGAGTCCCTGGCTCAGCTGCTGTTGCCGAAGGGAAAAGGATGCTATAACTGGAGGAGATAGACCTGATCCTGAGAAGCAAGAACAGAGCCAGGGTTAGAGAAATGAACATAAAACAAAACTGCAAGGGGGCAAGGAACCGACTCTCACCCGCGTTGCTGATTGCGCCATGCTCGACTCCCTTCAGCTTCCCCTTCGGCAGGGCGCTTGCCACGGTTGTCGCCGCCCACCATTGCTACTATGCATACTAGGCTTTCCTTTTGGATTGGTTTTGAGCAGTGCGCCATGCTCGACTCCCTTCAGCTTCCCCTTCGGCAGGGCGCTTGCCACGGTTGTCGCCGCCCACCATTGCTACTATGCATACTAGGGTTTCCTTTTGGATTGGTTTTGAGCAGAAGAAGAGGAGGAAACAGAGGCAAAAAAATGTTTGACTGGAACCGTTGACAGGGGTAGACGAAGGAAGGTTTATTTATAAGCCGAATGGGGATACCAAGCGACGGGTTAGGGTTTTCCCACTTGGATGGGCCGTTATTAGACTAGGCCAGACTCGGGTAAGTCAAGATATCGGTCGTCAGGCAGGGAACGATCGGTTATTTCTTTGGCTCGGAAGGCTAAATGTAATCGGCTATATTTTGATCGGGAGAATATAAAGCTGATTACATTATCATACAAACATAAGTGTATAGGGGTAAAGACAGAAATATCCGATTGTTTGAAGACAGAATATATCATGATTAAACTATTACAAATCCATGTTTTACTAACTCAGAAGCTGGTTGATGGCATCTAAAGCATCAACTCTGATTCGGTTAACGTTACTCAACACCTTCTGATCTTCATCCTCAGAACTTTGAATGTCAGACAACTTAGCCTTGAGCAGCTGGTCTTCTTTGAGGACAGATGATATTTTTTATGAAGTTGCCTCTATGGATTTTGGCAAATCTGTCATCTTGGCTTCATAAGACTGAATTTTGGCATTCAGTTCAGTCAGTTGTGCTTCTAGTTTGATTTTCTCATCCTTCATTGCTTTCAGCTCAGGCTCCAAGGTTGCTAGTGAATTCTTGGCAGTTTGGAGTTGAGAATGCAAGGCTTTGGCTTCTTGCTTCTTCAGAGACCTAATGTTCTGCAAAACAGTTCTAGAGGCTATGTTTTTATTTGCCCTCTTCACCACAGCAAAGTAGTCATCAAGTTTAGCTGCAGACTCTAGAGAAGCCTTGAGGATAGGTGGAAGATCTTGATTGATGAGTTCAAGAAGATCTTTTATTTGATCTGAATCCTGAACCAAGATGTTGATGTCCTTGTTCAGCAGACTAGCTATATCTTCCAGCCAGGCTTGGTTTTCCACTGACAAGGTCTGCTGAGAGGTGGCTTCTTCACCCTTTTCACTGATGAAGTCTTCAACAGTGAAGGAATAGCTAGTAGTCGCCTTAGCAGTGTTCTAAAAGGAAAAAGTTAGCCGACTGGGTGAGTTTGCTAAAAATGGCTTAAGATAAGATGTTATCTGCTGTCTTGATTGATTCTCAGAATGGGTGGTGTCCTGCTCTATTTGAGGGTTTGACTGAATGTTCAGAGGAGGTGAATCTGGAACTGGACCAGAGGAAGTTTCTCCTGCCAAATCTTCTAGAATTCTATCTGTTTCCAATAGTACAAATGATAAAGTATAAGGAACAGGAGATAGATATCATGTAAGAAGAGGGAGAGGTGATTAGACGGATGATATTACCAGTGTGCTCGGCAGTTTCCTGAGCGTTAGTGCCTTCGGCTTCATCGGCTTCAGTGTTTTCAGTTTCATGAGCTTCTGCCGATGGTTGAGCTTCTACATCGTCAGTAGAAGATTGAAGGAGGATGTCCACCACTGGTGAGGTATTTCTTGATCCTGGGATTTTCACACGTGGCTACAGTAAAGATGATTGATATAAGAATGGTCAGAGTTGCTATTAAGTAAGATTTATAGCCGAATAAAAGGGTCATACCTTAGGAGATCGTTTGGCTGTCTTGGACCTGACCTTTCTAGTCACATGAATATCCTCAAGCATCTTTCTTTTACCTTTTCCTCCTAAGGATACAGTGGTTGAGATTGCAGGAGTCTTCATGAAAACTGCCAGAGTAGGAGCATTGAAGCCCAATGCAGGTTTAGGCCTAGCTTTGTAGTAATCCACTGCTTTGATAGGGGGAGTGGGCTTGAAATCCTTTGCATGGCTGAATTTTAGAATGGATGATAAATTCGGAAACGAGGAATGGCAAGTGCAATGAAGTTACCTCACTGTCAGGAGCAAATTGGGGATACAAATCTTGGCATAAAGGATGCATTGGTATATTGAAGATATGATTATGCCACTCTTGCTACCAGGAAGAAAAGAGGGGATGAGCAGCATCCACTAGTCCAAATGGAGAAGGTTCATATATTGGCAAATCTTGCCCAAGCTCAAAGACCTTTCTAGCTTCTGTTTCATTGGTGATTGGCTCCCTGTACCTTATGATTGTTGAGAAGAAAGGTCTTGGGGGCAGCTATCCACATCTTAATTGTCTGGATGCCATGTTGGGATTATAGAATTCATAAGTGGGATTTACCATTCTCCCATGGTGGAATTCGGCTGACAAGATGCAAGGCCTGATAAAGGAATTGAAAATTTCTGTGGACACCTTGTCAGAACAGCCAGATTCATAGCTGAATTTGCAGGGGAAGATCAAATTGTCATTCTCTCTGTAAGGGAGCCAGAGCACATTGTTAAAACCCTTGAAGAATAGCTCGAAGAGATGGCCAATATCCATGTCAATGCTGATGGAAAAAGATGCTTCTCCATAGGTTTGGCAGCTCTTGACTATTGTTGTGCTACCTTTAGCATAATTAACCGAGGGGAAGCTCAAATCATGAAGAGGTACAGATACTATTTGGTGCATATGAAGTTGCAACCACATCTGGATGAACCACCAGGGACTACTCACACAGGAAATATCGTTGCCATGGAACATCTGAACACTGATCTGATGCATCATATGATAAACAGATCCCAAAAGGTATTTGCCCAGAGGGATTAGTGTGCCTGCAGCTAAATCCTCAGCCATTATCATGTGATTTAAGGTCGGCTCATTGGATTTTCCACAGAAGATGAACCTGCACAACCACATGTTCATGAAAGCCCTGCTTTCCTTATCAAAAATAGCACTAGATGCTTCCATGTAGGTTTGAATGTATCCAACCCATCCACCTCCAGATTTGACAGCTTTCTGTTTGCTTTTACTCTTATACTGGCAGGGGTGTACTGGTTTGGATATATTTAGGCCAATCATCATAAATACATCAGCCAAAGTGGGGGTCATCATGCCATGGCCGAAGACAAAAGTATTGATAACATTAGACCAGAAATGGGAGGCTGCTATCAACAAGGGTTCGTTTCTGGGCATCTCTGATAAGGACAATTCTAGGTAGTGGGTGATATCTTGGCTGTCCCAGTTGTCGCTGCTCTTTTTCAGCATCCTCCGGTACCAATTTCGCCATCTGGCAATTGGGGGAAAATGTCAAGTCTTGAAAGTGTTTTGTCATCGGTTGGGCGGATGAACTCCAAATTTGAAAGGAATTCTTAAAGTCTCTTTCTTGATAATTTCAGTTGGGTCGGGATTCCCCATCGGACCAAGGAGGTAGGAATTAGGATTTGCAGCATAGGGAATCAAAATCTCATTCTTGTATTCCTTCGAAGAAATCGAAAAAAGGTATGAATTGGGAAAAAAATGGGGAAATTAGTTAAGAATTGTCGAATGCGTAGAGGTGAATGAGACTTGCCTCTGGAATTTCATCCTGGGTCGCCATTGGAGATTCAAGATGAGCTCGAAAGTGTACTGGTGTTTGGATTTCTCTGAGCAGCGGCTGTGGTGTTGAACAGTGTTGACCTAGAAGAAAAGGGGAAGCTTGTGGTCAATTTCAGGATAAAATGACTTTTATCTCGAAATTGAGGGGGCATGTGTTAACACTGGATTTTGGTGCGCTTAGGGAGATGACAGGTGGGCCAGTGCGTGGTAAATATTCAGAGGCAGGTATTCGAGGTATTCGGCAAGTGTTCGTGCAGTCGGCTAGTTTCCTGAGGTTCTGCTAGTAATAGTGCGGTCGGCTATTCTGGGAGTAGCGGTTTTCCGTTGAGGAATGTGACAAAAGCGGCAAGTAAGAGCCGAATTGGGTAACGGAGATTGCGAGAATTAAGAAAATAAGAAGGGAACTGAAGACAAGTATATCATGTTTTTCCTTTAATATTTTGTAGTCGTGTCCTTTTAGGACTTATGTCATGACCAGGGTATAAATATAAACCCTTGGCCATTGTAAAAAATTGTTCACAACCGATACAATACAACCGGCCCCGTGCCAACTTCGAGTCCTTTGTCGTGTCGTCGAGTTCTTCGAGAGGAATCATCGATCCGTCGACCTCCGTAAGTCCCGACAACCTTGTTATCAGGTCTAGTATCATGCGGTGGATTTAGATGTTGATGCAAGTAGTCTTGTTTGTTTTCAATGATCGTGCGGCGGATCTTTGCTTGACAATCAAGAAGTATTCGCTTATGTTTCGTTTATGAGTACACACCGTGCGGCAGGTGCTTGCTCGATATGCTTAGAAAAAGCAAGATAGTTATCGGCTCTATTAGATTTGGCAAGATCTAGTAGATTCATCAAGTTACTACGTGTTGCATGTTTTATATTTGTTATATATTTGTAACACTCTTTTTCCCAATCTAGATTGATATGGTTCGACTTTATTTTTTCTTATAGATCTATTCTTGTTTTAATAGTTAATCATATTGTTCATACGAATAGATCTCACGGTCATAGTAGCCGAATTAGTTTAGATCTAGATTGTTACGTGTTGTGGGTTCATACATGTTAACCACGTTTAAGCTTTGATAATGTTGGGTGTCGTGCGGCAGACGCAGGCTTTAGATTAGTTTAATCGTGTTTACTTATATGTTCCTTCATCATGGACCCCAACTCGGTTGGATTGCCGAGCTTGGTTATGCTTTAACTCATAGTTAATTATGATTCGTCCATACGTACTTTTTCATGCATGCACGTTCGGCTATCAACTTTTTCACATGCTTTGCGTTTGCCTTAGCCGAACGATCTATAAGACCTCTTGGTAGATAGATTCTATAGCTATATGTCGTTGTAAGTGGCTTCAGGGCCGTATATATGGAACTGTCTGGTCTCACCCGGCATGTTCCAGTTTTATATCTAATAATTTTCATCCTTGTTAGTTTCAGGTCAAACTGACTGGCACGTTTTCGGACTCTGAAACACCCGGGCACCCGATTGAAGCTACACTTTCCGGTTGCTGTGTGTTAGGCACAGTGCGTCACATTTTGTGTCAACAGATGGATATAATCAAGAGACTACTTTTAGTAAATGGATTGAATGGATATATGTCTTGAGATATTATTCAAACAAATTGATATCAAGTTTGGTTCAATTTGAAGAAGTATAGCTCATAGTGCTCAAATCTGTCTTTTAATCAAAATCTGAGCTAGCTGTGATCATAGCCATATTTAAGAGATCAAATCTATTTGGATTGGCTTGAAATTCGGTATGCATTCTCTACACTTATGGTATGAGTTTCTGTGAAAATTTCATGAGTATTGGATAAGGGATACTTCAGTTTTGGAGTGGATCTTGTCAACACATGTGCAGCAGTTTTCAGCATGTACCTAGGTGGGAAGATGTGAAATCTGGTAGCAATCTAGATGTACAATGAAGCTCAAGCTTTTATGGCTGCTATATGACTTATTAAAGAACATCTCCACCAAATTTCATGATCATTGGATATGTACTTTGGGAGTTATGATATATTCTTTGAAGAGTACAGGATCTGCCAGAAAGGTGACAAACATTGGATTAATCAAGAGTCACTTAGATTGAAAGGTCCTCAAGTTGGAATCATGCTTATAAGTGATTGAGGTACCTATGGTTGATTTTGTCTTAAGCTAGAAGCATGACAAGTAATGAGTACAAGTCCATTTGATTGTGGACTGTATTTGGCACATTTTTGGTACTCAAGATGAAGGTCAATCAAACAAAGCTATTTCAAGTGAGTGTAAGGGTTCTTAGAGAAAGGTCACTTCTCCCTTTTGTAGGGGCTTGCCGCCTTGTGTAGGTAAACCAAGTGTGGTGCTTGGAAGGCTAACATGGAAGTGGTGATCTAGGGATCATTTGGAGATGCTCAGTTGAAGCTATCAATAGGATTGATCAAAAGAAAGCAAGCAACACCCAAAAGAAAGAGATACATGAACATTCATACAAGTGGTATCATGATTTAGAAGTGGTACATCATTTGGTATTCTCTCATACAAGCATTGATCAAGAAATGAAGCAAGTCAACCACAACAAGAAAGTGCACTTGATCATTAATGGGACTCAAATCATATGGGTGAAGAATGGAATTCATATTGGTATTCATTGGTCTTCACCATGCTCTTAATTGGACTTCTCATTGCTAATTGGAGATGAATATATTTGACTATCCTCTACTCCAACATAGCAAAGGTGAAATTGATTGACATATGCATAAATCTATTGGTTAGGACATGTTTAGTGCATATAGTCATACATAGTGCTCATTCATTGAAAATCAAATGAATATTATGCTTATAGCCTACCACTATTGCTTGATTGATTACTTGAATCTAGTGGTAGTATATGAGTTTGTTCATGAGCTAGTAAACCCAAGTACTTGATCTATTTTGGATTGCAATCAAGTGACAAGTACAACCTCTATAAGATAACCGCTTAATGCGTGTGAACAAGCTTAGAGAGGGTTTAAACCGGACTTGAAAGCTTATGCTATTCATTTTAGTTCAAGTCCAACATAGAAGCTTATGAAGATGAATCTAGTTCAAGCACAGGACAACAATGCAAATGGATATCAGATGTAACCTACAAATGGTATCTAGACTTATGCTAATCTTTCAAATAGTATCTACCTTCATATTGGTACTTGCTAAAGATGTCTAGTTCTAGCATACATGTGATATTCCACAAGTATTCCTTTCAAGTGGTTATTCTACAAGTGGTATGTCACAAGTGGTATCCTACAAGTGTACAAGTGATCCTCAACCTTAAGTGATCAAATCATAGTTCTCTTGCTTGCAATGCTTATTTGGATGACAATTACTTTGACCAAAGGGGAGCTGCCCTACTCAATGGTATAATGGTCAATGATCTTACATGAAGAGTGATCCAATACATATGTGTTAGTGTCCATCAAAAAGTATCAACCATCTACCCTAGTGAAACCTTTGCATCAATAAAGAAGTGTTACCTTTTATGGAAATTGATGACAAAGGGGGAGAGATTAGTGCAAAGATATGAATATATGTTGGACATGCACTAAGAGGGAGAGATATGGATATGGACATAAGGGAACAATATTGAAAGGATCAAAGTCTTGGACTAAGTGATGCACACAAGTAGGGGGAGCAAGCTCATGAACTTGATTGATTGCATTTGATATGTGCATATTCATGTGCTTGCTTACATATTGCATAAGTCTTATCTTTATATGCATTCTTGTGTGGTGTATGCTAGTTATAAGACTTGTATGATGAATTGATAAACTAGCATGCATAGGTTGGTAAGCTAGATATATGTTCCTACTTTTGGTATCTAGAAACCGTGCTTATAATGATGATCTCATGAGGTTTCTAGTATTGTTTTGGTATCTAGATAACCATGGTGCTAAGGATGAACTTCAAAGTGCAACTACAATGTGTATCTTCAAAGGTTTATCCTATATCCCTTAGCATCACTTAGTAGTGCTAGCACTCCCACAAATGTCATATTTATGCATGTGTGCAAAGCTTAATTCAAACCTTTGTGAGCACACATGTAGGGGGAGCTATCACTACCAAGTCGGACTTTGTGGCATTTATCCAATTCTTGGCATAGAGCTTAAATGATGGATAAATGGCATAATGTCCAAAATAATCTTAAATTCCATATCTTTGTAGAGTTGTCATCAATTACCAAAAAGGGGGAGATTAAAAGTCCCTATGTGATTTTGGTAATTGAGTAACAACCTAGGTGAACTAATATATGTTAAAGTGATATATATACACAGGAGATTAGTTCACAAGTGATGGAGTGATGAAGGAGCTTAATTGCACATGAGACATGACATGGAGTCATGCGACCAAGGTGGAGAAGATCAAGATGAGGCTTGGCTTGATGGACCGGTTGCAAGTGTGAAGGGCAAGTGAGTGATGCTTGACGCCGATGGACCAACGCAATGGTGAAGAGCAAGTGAGGTCAAGATCGATGAACTAATACAATCATGTGATGATATGAAATGGATCATATCATTGATGATAGGTTGGTGCATGTGTTGCATCAACATTGGAGAAGGAGATGGAATGGAATGCGCAAGGCAAAGGTATAACCTATAGGGCATTTCATTTCACCGGTCATAGGTGTGTAGAGAAGATTATGACCGGGTTTAGGATAGATGGTCGTACTATCGAGATGGCAAACTTGTTTGCATATCGGTCATCTAGTGCCACTTGAGCGATCTAACTTTGCGATGCATTAGGATCGAGTGGCGTGGTGAGAGCAAGTGAAAATGCTTTGAAAAATCTTTGTGAAAATTCTAACACACTTGCACAAGGTGAAGAACACATTTGTGTTAGCACATGAGAAGCAAGGAAGAAGAGGCAGCTTAGTTTGGCTCGGGAAAAAGCTCCATACGCTAGTCCGGACGCTAGGGCATTGCTGGTCTGGACCATCGCGGATGCGTCCGGAAGCTAACCCTAGGCGGGCCTGTTCGGGAATAGTGGATCCGGACGCTGTTGTGTGTCCGGACGGGGCACTCCGGACGTGCGTCCAAAGGCTTGGCCCTCTCTGTAACGGCTCTGAGTGAAGGTCCGGACGCTGGTTGGAGTCCGGACGCTGTCCAAACTGGTTTGTGCTCTAGGGGAGCTCTCTGTTGGAGTCTGGATGCGGACAATGCATGCGTCCGGAGACGCGTGGCGGCGATCGGCGCAGCGTGCCAACGGCTCGCTTCAACGGGAAGCAGTCCGGACGCGTGCGGCATGGTCCGAACCCCACTGTTGGGTGCGTCCGGACCCTCTGCAGGAAGCCCAGTGAAAGGGGCAAAACGGCTAGTTTCGTTTGGGTGGCTATTTATAGCCCTTGGCCGGCCCTTGGGGCTGGTTGAGCACCTTGGGGATGTGTTTCCCTTAGTTGTGCTTGGTGTGGGAGCCCTCTAACTCACTTGTGCTTGCAAGAGTGCGATTCGATTGCGAGTGAGTGATCTCTAGTGCGTTGCTTTGAGAGATAGCTTCGTGTGGCACTAGGTGATCGTGTTGCAAGCTCGTAGTGCTTGTTACTCTTGGAGGTTGCCACCTCCTAGACAGCTTGGTGGTTGTGGCTCCGTCGAAGCCCGCGAGAAGATTGTGCGGCGCTCCGGAGAAGAGCTTTGTGAAGGGTATTGTGCTCGTCCCGCGGGAGATCGCGGAGAGCAACTCTAGTTAAGAGTATCGTTGAGTGCCCTCGTCTTGTGTTGGTTAGGCGGCAACCCTTGAGGGGGTTAGGCGAGTGAGACCTGTAAAAAGTCGTAAACCTCCAAGTGAGTGAGCCGATACAACGGGGACTAGCTTGGTGGCGACCAAGTGAACCTCGGGAGAAAAATCACCGTGTCAATCTTGTGTACATCTTCTCGGTGGTTTGCATTCTCCAAATCACTAGCTTGTATTTACTCTTTCATACTTGTGATAGTGCTTTGTTATTGCTCTTCTGACTAGTTAGCTTGTGTAGCTTAGCTAGTTGCCTTCTAGCTTGTGTAGCTTAGAAGTAGCATTTTCGTGGCTAATTGGCTTGTGTAGCCTTGTTAGTCACACTTGCTTAGTTTGTGTAGCTAAGTAAGTTGAGCTCTCTAGTTGGCTTGCGTAGTCTTGCTAGAGAGCATTGCTAGTGAGGTTAGGCGCTTTGTGCTTTACTTACTAGTATGTGTAGGAGCTCCCTTTGTGCTTAGAGTACTAGTTGCTTAGGTTTATGTGACCTTACAACCTAGACTTGTTTAGGAGAGCTTCCTAGCTTGGCACCTTAGTGAGCCCAATTTAGCATATTTTGCTAGGTGCTAGAGTTATAGATAGAGGGGTGTAGTCTTGGCTAGACCGATAGTTTTAATTCCGCATTTGATTCGGTTAGCCAGAGCGATTAAGTTTTAGAAAGGACTATTCACCCCCCTCTAGTCCGCCATCTCGACCCTACAACAAGCCGCGGCCAGCCCGCGCGCACGTGGGAACACTCTTTTATACTTGTACTGACCCCACACGTGAGTGTCGAGGCCGGGCCCAATGCGTACATGCCGCGGGCAGCACGCGGGAACACGAGCTAGGTTGCTAGAGGCCAGGCTGGGCTCAAAGTGTGCACATGAGCGAACAGTTGTCGGCCCAATTAAGCGGTAAGATTAAAAATAGGTGGTCGGCAGACGACTTCATATACAACAGATGGGGCTTTAGTTTGCAAAACAAACACAAAAAGAATTCAATCCGAACATCTTGTATTTGGATGATGATTGTATTTATATTAAGATTAGTATTATTAGTTATATGTTACACATATATAGCTATAGACAGACGTGAAGAGAAACAATTTTTACATTCAAAGTTAGTTAGAGGTTGACAGGCCAAGAAAAATGAGGAAATTTTTGCATATTAGGTATAGATATAGATATAAATTAACTAATAAAAAATACTTTACACACAGTTAACTTTGATTTGAATAAAAAAGATAGTCATGGAACAACTAACCACGTAACATTAGTTTGGTCCTGTTTTCCATTCTATATACTGTACCAATGAAGCATTGCTCCTGTTTGCTTGTAATCCGTATTTATTAGTGTGATTCAATTGCACCACCGTTGGATAGATCTGTTTCTCGATTCTTATCACCAAATTTGACCATGGATTAGTTACAGTAGCTATAGGTATAGCCGTATAGGTTGGACATACTCCCTCCATCGTGTGAGATATAAAGTGCATTATATTATAATAAAGGATTTATAAAATAATAATATAAAATCAGTAGTACGTACCTCAAATCACGCGGATGAAAGTCAATAGAAATGAAGAGTACATTTGTCTTTTGTATTTTGTATTTTATATTAAGTTATCTTCAAATTTCTATGATATTCTATATTATACTGTGGTAGTGTATTTTAAGATTTTTTGTAAGATATTTTTGAAAGAAAACCATGGAGCATTGCTCCCTGACACAATATATTAACAAATGGAGAGAATACATGGTAGTTAGCTAGCTACTAAGACAAGGCAAGGGAACTCACCTAACAAGAAGAGCTACAGATACAGAAGGTAAATGCCAGTAGGAAAAATAAAAATAAAAATATAGCAAGTTACAGCATATTGACCCAATTCATCACTGAAACACGATGTGGAGTTGGTACTCTAAAGAGGTGAAGTTTTACTTCGCTCTTAAAAAGTTGCTTCCAATTCATCAAAGAAGGGGAGTTGTGATTAAAAATGAAATCATTCCTCTCTTTCCAGATACACCAGGCAACAATCATGAAGAGGTCCGTGAAGAAAGGCCCGACAAAAATTTGCTTTTGATGGATCAGCATATGGAAGTGAAGAAAGGCCCGACAAAAATTTGTTTTTGATGGATCAGCATATGGAAAACACTCCCCTTCAAAGTCCATTGCATCCCAATAGCAAACCATCTACTTAGGCTTGATGTGCATTCAAAAAAGAGATGCAGCTAAGTTTCATCTACATGCTCCTGACACAACACGCCGTGATAGCCACCAAGATGTTTATGTCTTCTTCTAAGCAAATCTCTTGTATTAAGCCGATCTAACAACAACAACCATGCAAATAATTTTATTTTTTGGCATGCATTTGGCTTTCCATATCCAATAAAAGGGGGCGGGAGGCATGATGGCCCTAAAGTGGTGAAGATAAAACTGCCTGGAACTGTAAAGGTCATTATTCCATTGGTAGATCCAAATATCATCTTGATCATTTTTAGTTCTAAAGTATTCCAAATTATCTCTGAAAAGAAGATACTCATTGTAAGTTATTCTAGACATAGGCAGTCTAAACATATCAAGAAGATTATCTGCAGCCAAACTGCTCTTTAGAGAAATATTTTTATTTTTGGCATAGGAGTAGATATTCATATACTTTCTGAAAAAGGGATGTTGCTGCAAATTATCTTCCCAGAGACCAACTGTATCTCCCATACCTGCCAGGCATTGTGCCACATCTCTAAACTGTACAGTCAACTTGAGTAAATCTTTCCACCAAAAAGAGCCTCTAGCTGATGCCAAATGAGGGACCTTATGTTGGTAGTAGGTATTCCAAATCAACTGTACCTAGGGAATATCTACTTTATTATAGAACTTGTGAAGATGTTTCAAGAGTAAAACATCATTTTGCAGATATAAATCTTTAATACCCAACCCACCTTTATTCTTAGGTTGTGCCACCATTTCCCACGCTGCTAGATTATATCCTTTTGCATTAATATCTAAGCCTCTACATAGTCAACTTTTCATGAACTTATCAATAATGTCTATCACTGTCTTTGGCAATTTAAGAGTGCACATGTAGTAAGCGGGGAGAGAAGAAACTACTGAGTTGATAAGTTGCAATCTGCCTGAGTAAGATAAAAAAACTGAGCTAGCAGAAAGTTTTCTCTCAATTCTGTAGATTAAGGGAGCATAATCCTTAACCGACGGCTTTGTAGTACCAAGTGGGATTCCCAAGTAAGTAAAAGGTAATTGCCCTTCTAGACATCCAAACACACCAGTAAGCAAATGAACTTTGTGGCTGGGAACATTAATAGGAATCAGGCATGATTTGTGAAAGTTAACTTTGAGACCAGTGGAGAGAGCAAAACTCTAAAGTAAAGCCTTAAGGCATAAAAGGTCTTGCATCTGCTTGCATGATCAACAAAGTATCATCAACATACTGAATGATCGGGAAATGATCCACATCTCTATTTGGAATGGGGAGATTAAATAAACCTGTTGATATGCTCTATTAACTATGCTTTGGAGGAGATCTGCTGCCAGAACAAAAAGCAAGAGGGGAAATGGGTCTCCCTGTCTTACACCTCTCCTGCACTGAAAATCTTTTCCTAGTACTCCATTGAGAAGGACAGAAGAGATACCTGAGGATAAGATATGATAAATCCATGTACACCATTTTTCTGGAAAACCTTTGGCCTGTAGGATGCTAATGATGGCTTTGTGTTCTACCATGTCAAAAGCTTTCTCAAAGTCTAGCTTTAGGATGATGATCTCTCTCTTAGAAGCATGGCATTGGTATAGATACTCAAAAGCCCATCCCAAACAGTCCTGAATGTTCCTTCCTTGTATGAATCCATATTGATTCCTATGTACTACTTGTAGGATCACTTTCTGTAACCTATTGTAGAGGATTTTGGTAATGAGTTTCATGATGGAGTTCAAAAGAGAGATAGGTCTGAAGTTGATGACCTTCTGAGGATTAGCCTTTTTGGGCACCAAGGTGATGTATGAATAATTAATACTCCCTCCGTATCCTAATTAGATAATGTTTTGGACAACGACACGGTCTCCCAAACACAACTTTGACGTCTTGTTTTTATAAAAATATTTATAGAATAATGATATATGTATATTTTTATGAAAATATTTTTCAAGACAAATCTATTCATATAATTTTGACATTTGGAATTTTAACAACTTAAAAGTTATTGATGATTTATATTCTCAATGTTTGACCCAAAGCTTGTCCAAAACGTCATCTAATTAGGATACAGAGGGGGTAATTTTTAACTCAATTGCATGATCACGAAACTCTCTGCATAATCTATAAATATCATGTTTAATCAGGCTCCAGCTTCTCTTGATAAAAAAACCATTAAAGCCATCTGGTCCTGGTGCCTTGTCTATTGGAAAATCCTTAACAACTGCATCTATTTCATCAGTTGTGAAGGGTTCAATCAGATCTTTGAAGGTTATGTTGCATCATGAGCTGATTGAGTTGAAAGAGCATTTGTGAATCAACTGAAACACCCATTGTACTCTTGAACTCTTGCAAGAACAAAGCATCTTTTTCTGCATGATCAGATACTAGTCTTCCATCTTCAGCTGAAATCTGGGCAATCAAATTTAATCTAAATCTTTCTATTGCCCTCGCATGAAAAAACTTTGTGTTTTCATCACCCAATTTCACTAAATTTTCTGTATATCTCTGTTTCCAATAAATCTGCTGACAGCTTAAGAGCTTCTTTAGATGGACCAGCATAATAGTTCTGAAATTTTGCTCCAAGACATACAAAGGTCTGAGATCTTCTAGATCATCCATGAAAGCTATTGCCATATTGCAATGTTGAATCAAAATTTTAAGAGCTGATCTAGCACCATTCCATTTTTTGAGAGCAGCTATTAGGGCTTTGAGCTTAGCAGAAATGTTCCTAGCACCATCAGAGTGGGAACAGGAAGACCAAGCAGTGGCACATGTCTCTAGAAAACTAGGCAACTTTGTCCAGTAATTTTCAAAACGAAAGAGAGTAACCTTGGGTATGTGTGTTCCAATTTGAACCTTGCATGGTGTATGATCAGATACACTTTTTGCTAGAGGTAGTACAACAGTATTTGGGTAGGTTGTTGTCCAAGCTGGTGAGGTAAAAAACCAATCTAGCTGCTGCATGAGTGGCGGATCTTGCATATTAATCCAGGTATAACTTCTTCCTTTGATTGGTAGTTCAATAAGGCCTAGCTGATGTATGATGTCATTGAAAACTATTGGTTCATGTTTGTTAATTGTATGTCCTCCCGAATGAATACATTGATTCTTTAACATCCAATTGGCCGGAGGATTCAATGTGTCAGTATAATATCTATATTTCTAAAAAAATTGTATAGATTTTAGGCTACACTCTCTACTACCGTGGCACAAAAAGACATTACAGATTGGACAACAATAAGAAAAATGTTAAATTTATTCTGTAGAACAATTAAATATGTTCTTAGGACACAATGTTTGAACCAATATATAATACACATATATAAATAACAACGGTTATTGATTTATTAATGGTAATAACTTATAATATTATTTACAAGCAGATTTAGAGTTATTTTTATTTACTTTTAAAATAGATTACTGTATGGCATAATATTTAGTCAACATGTAATAAAATTATTTAAATGACAAATGGTTATTAATTTAATTGTTATAAAAATTTTAGTATTTACACATAGATTTTGTGGTATTTTTGTTTATTTTTATAATGGTCAATGTGGATAATTTATATAATCAAAAGTTTTACTTTATATTCTCTCCAGTAGTGATATATGTGGGTAATCTGGTTATAAATTTATGGGTTATTTTGAACTGTAGTTCTAAATGGTTGAGGTGCAAAATTCAGATATAAATTTTGAAAGTTAATTTTAGTTTGTGACTGGTTGATGGAAATTGCCTCTTCTTAATTTATATATAATAAAACAGTCCGACATCAAATGTTAAATTTTGTTTGTTTGTCTCTCATATTTTATTAACATAATATTTTTAAATGTATTACTAGATGACATAATATTTTAGTTAACATGTAATAAACTTATTTAAGTCGGTGATCCTTGTTGGTGTGTGTGCTTTGTATTCCATCGCATCTCGCGTGGCATGCAAACGCTGCTGTAACAACTATTATCGCTTCTCTTAATGAAGAGCGTACAATGCACACTTTCAAAAAAATAAACTTATTTAACATGATAATGGTTATTAATTTATTTGCTAGATTTAGAGGGTTTTTTATTTGAATATTGGTCAAGGTAGATAATTTAGATAATCAAAATTTTACTTTATATTATCCTGTTAGTGACCTATGTGGGTAATTTAGATACAAATTTATGGGTTATCTCGAATTATAGTTCTAAATGGCATAGGTGCGTAATTCAGATGCAAATTTTGAAAGTTAATTTCAGTTTGCGAGTGGTTGACAAAAATTTCCTCCTCTTTATTTATATATAATAAAACAGTATGATAGCACATATAAAATTTTGTTTATTTGTCTCTCATATTTTATTAACATATTAACCTTCCATTAGATTTTCTATTAATAAATTAATTGATCGTGCACTTGGTAAGTACTACATATTTTCTTTGTCCCAAAGTAAACACAAATCTCATTTCCTAAAGAGTTAAATCTTGTAAAGTTTGGCCATTTACTGTGCTAAATAGCGGGTTCTAAATAGTATTCAACACGACGGCGGCCGGAACTTTGGTACAATTATATTCCGGTGAGGAACTGGTGAGTAAACATTCAGTTTTGTTCGTCAAAATTTTATTACAGCATTAATTGTCAACAGATTTAATTGTATGAATACGGATGAATGAGGATTTAAGTGTACCTTTTATTAGTAACCACAGTTGTATGCATGCGTTAGTAATAAAAAAATTGTTGAACTAGTTTTGACTAATTTATTGCTTGTGCTACTCATTCACAAATAATTAGTTTAGTCTAAAGATGTGGATCATTTTTTATTACTACTACTATCATTTGCTTTGGTAAATACTCACTCCGTTCTAAATTATAAGACATTTCAAGAATTTTGGAGAGTCAAAACATCTTAAGTTTAACCAATAATTATAGAGAAAACTATAAAAATTTATGATATCAAATAGATATACTATAAAAATATAAGTGACAATTAATCTAATGATACTTAGTTGATAACATAAATGTTATTATATTGCATATAAGTTTGATCAAACTTGAGATAGTTTGACTCTCTAAGATTCTTGGGATGTCTTATAATTTGGAACGGAGGGAGTAATTATAAATGGACTCAAGTTAGTAAAGTATGTCTATTCTTTATAGGGGATAACTTTTTATTACTACTATTATCATTTGCTTGTATAATAATTATTGGTAGGGACATGTGCAGTAAACTTGGATGTGATACTTACTGATGCTACATGTGGTATTTTTATTACTATTAATTGTTATCATTTTCTTAGATAAATTATTTTGATAAATAATATTATTGTTTCGGCCATAAATTATTCTGATAAATAAATTCTTTGCTTCGATAAATTACTACTATTAGTTACTACTTTTTTCATTACTAATATTATTGTTTAGATCTATCTCTATCTCTATAATTAAAAAATAGGGAAAGAAATCGTCTTCCCGGCTTTCACCTTGCCTCTCCGTGTGAAAGAGAGCCCGGCTCCCACGCCCGCCCGCTCTCTCTCCCTCACCCGGTGCCGACATCCGCCGGCTCCCTCACCCAGTGCCGGAACCGCTCCCACGCCCACCCACTCCCTCCCTCTCCCGCACGATCCAAATGAAACTGGCGCTCCCACGATCTCCCGATCTCCCCAGCCCCCTCGGTTGCCGCAGCTCGTCGCGCCGCTGCAGCCCGGCCGCTCCCTCGCTCTCCCGCACCATCCAAAACAAACCGGTGCCCCACGCTCTCCCACACGATCCTCTGATCTCCCTCGCCCCCTTCGGGGCTCGTCGCGCCGCTGCTGCCTGCGTACAGCATCGCCGCCCGCCGCCAAGCTCGCCCAGCGCCACGACGCCCCTTAGCAGACGCGCGACAGTCACGATCCCCGATGTCCCAGACCTCCCCTCGTCCCTGGAGCTCGTCGCGCCGCCGCGGACCGCGCCCGGCGTCGACGAGTCTGGCCCGCCCGCCATCGAGCTGGCACGGTGCCACGACATCACCTAGCAAACGACCAGCGGACTCCTCCCTGCTGAGGTCTCAACTGTTACTCCACGTGAGGCGTTCGTCACCTGACCGTCGCCGCCTGACTCGAGACACCGCCAAGGCCGCGTCGACAACGACTGCTGCAGCCGTGACGCTGACCCCGGCATCCTGCCTCCTCCTCCCCGCTGCAAGGATAACCACCAGGTGTGCCAACCCCTTCTCTTCTCTTCCCTTCATGCTGTGCTCGTAACCTGCTCGGTAGAATGCCTGCCCTTGCCTGCTGTTCATGTACCCTCCACCTGTCTCTGCCTCGCTCCCATGGCACCGCTGGAATATGCACATTTAGGGCGTCCGCAACCGGTCTCCCCAAATCGCCGGCTGATGTGTAAGCTAATACCAATTAAAAAATAAAAAGTTTTGCAGTGCTGAGAGGTGTCAGAGACTCAGGATTACTTGAGAAATGTGCGAGCCTAGCGCTTCCTTCATCGCTAGCGCTGTAGATTTTTTGTCTCTCTCTTCTTCTCATTGGTTCAGTGTTACTCCTAGCTAGCTGACATGGACATCATTGGGGACGCCCTTAGCCATGGAGATGTGCCGCTTAAACTGCTCTTGAAGTGCTAGCAACATTTTTGTTTTGAAAATGGTGTGGATGCATTGAATATCTGTGGCGACAGGTACTAGCTAGAATTATTTCTGACTTATCGACCCATCTGATGTCCAACATTGTGATGCTCCTCCTGCATCTTTGTGTGACTCGCTCTAACGATGCATTTTGGTGTCACACAAAATAGACCTTTTATCTTTCGATATTTTAGTCGATCTGCTATTTGCAATTTGTGGTATGACGTGGCTGCTATATATGTTAGATCTTTTATTCAAACCCTATTTACTTTAATACTAGATGACGATCTTCAGTAATTCTCTTTTCCTCTTTCACTGGATACATGTTTGATGCTGACTAATATGTTCCTCAACTTTGTGCAGGTCAGAAATTGATTGATGCTGTTGAGAAACACATGCATGGACTCTATCCTAGTAGGAAAGAAAAAGAAAGAATCATAATCCTAATCTATTTGTATGTGGGCTCTTACCAAATTTATAGGCCCTGACAGGACTATATATACGTGGGAGCTTTATGTTGTAATCACCAATATCAAGAGGAATAAAGAATAGTCTTCCTATCTTGTGTCTACTTGTTCTACTATTTTCATCTACTATGTTGATCATGCATGAGAGACGGAGAGGAAAAGATCCGAACTGTCGACAACGAGTTTCTTAACACATTATCAGCACGACAAGCTCTACGTTGACATCACCGCTCAAGTTGTCATCGATCTTCGACGTCGACGCCCATCTCGACATCCCGCCCGACTACTCCGACGGTGTCGACATCCTCGACGTTGTTAGCAGGACGGATCTCCTACCTCTCTACCTGCGGTGCATCGACATGTACCGTCGTCATCAAACAGGCATGCCTACGACAATGTCAAACGCCCTGCACGGTATGTATCTACCAACCACTGTCCTACGCGGCATGTGAGGTAGATCAAATTGAGATCCTTTACAAGGTATGAAATAATCACATTAATGTTTTCTTCGTATTTATGGTACATGTCATACATCGTATATAGAAATTTGTACATGCAGTATATACATGTATGAACAATATATGCATCTACAATCATCGTTGCATCCATCTAAGGCCTTGTTTGGATGCACATGTATGTAGCTCAAACCACATGGATTGGAGTGTTTTGGAGTGGAAATTAGTTTAAATACACTCATGTGGTTTAAGGATGATACATGCGCATGTAAACAAGGCCTAAGGATTAATTAAAAAAGGAGAAGAAATAAAAAGGAAGTATACATGGCAGCAACGTTTTTGTCCCTGGACTCTTAACTAGCTTGCATGATCCATACATGGCGCTTTAATTTGCACGACCGACGCACGGTCGCACACCACCGCTAGCTGTCATCTCCTCGAGCAGAGCAACACAACCTGCAGTAAGCCGCCGAACGGCTTCACACACGAGCATCACGGCCTGCATGCCAATACTCCACGCCCTTGGACACCAGGTCGTGCGGGCTGCACCACTGTTCGCCATCCATGTTGCGCAGCTAGCAGTTGCTGCCTGCCTCCTAAGCTTGATCGCAGCCCGTAGCTACCGGCCTACTGCCTCTCTCAGCTTACAGGCATCGCATGACACGCTACTTGCTCCACGTACTTGCATGGCGCACGTGCCTGTGCCTCCAGTGGCCAAGAAAGGAATTAAATTGAGGTGTGGTAGAACACTAAACTAGAGAATATAGCTACTTAGGTAGCGTATGCATGTAAAATTTATTGATTTTCATTTATGAAGCATGAATTATAAAAAAAATATATAAACAATATATAAAAGAAATCCAACATTTAAAGAAGAATACTAAAAAAGTTCAAGTGAAATGAAGAGACTAACCGAGGGACAATAAAACTTTAGTTGTGTCTAGGAGATCTAGGTAATTGCACTTTCCTATCTTTCTTCTTCTGGAATGCTTTCATGATTTTCTGGAGGTCAATTGCTTTAAATAACTCTCACTCAATGTAGCATACCATTAAGTCATTAAGCCAAGCATCAGAGATCTTGTTGCATAATTCAGTTTTGATAATCTTCATTGCTGAAAATGCCCTTTCAACTGATGCTGTCGCCACCGGTAGTAACAATGCCAACTCAATTAGACGATAAACCAATGGAAATACAATATGTCTGTCAAGTTCAACCATTTTTGCTGCTAGGCTTGCAAGATCAGGACAATCTCTAAATGCCTCAAGTCTTCTCACATGAATAATAAATAATTCAAGTTGGTCTTTTATATCATCCTTATTAGAATCAGAGAAATCATCACTATTAAATTTATCCAAAAGAATCATGCGTTGCTTATCTAGCAATAAATCATTCCTCTTGCAATATGAAGTAGTGGTGTTCACAATCAAGGCAACATAATCAAAGAAATCCTCAAGAGATGAGCAACATGTTGAGACAGAAACAACTACCAGTTGCAATTGATGTGCAAGCAATGGATATAGAAACCATAGGGGTTCTCATCACGAATCAACTTTTGAAGGCCATTAAATTCTCCTCTCATATTAGAAGCCCCATCATACCCTTGTCCTCGTAGGTTTCCGATATATAGCCCATGATCACTAAGTACTTCAACCAATGTTGCCTTTAATGCTTCTGAGGTTGTCTCCTTAACATGTTTGATGCCTAAAAATCTTTCAATTACTTTGCCTGTTTTGTTCACAAACCTAGAACACAAAGGATAGTAAGATATAATTAGTTAATTAGATGAAAAATATGATAACCAATTAATCTCAAATAATTAATCACTTACCTCACTACCACGGCCATTTGTTCTTTTACAGATATATCACGAGATTCATCAATAAGAACGGAGAAGAGACAACCTGACATCTCTTGCTTTATTGCTTTGGTGACCTCCGCGGCACAACATTCTGCAGGTTCTTTTTGAATTGTTGGAGAAGTCATCTGGGCATTTTTAGGACATGCCTCATCAAATGCAAGCTTCACTTGTTCATTTCTTTCTTTGTACCATTTAAGAAACTCACGGAAATTGCCCCTATTTAAAGAGGTACATGACTCATCGTGTCCACGAAATGGCTCACCTTGCAATGTGAGCCAACTCACAATACCCAAAGATGTATCTAGACGAGTTTCATACTTGATCTGTGCATCTTTTGTATACTTTGCAACCTTATGCTTAAAACTAGTTCTTTGATTATCAAAATCTTCATATACTGTCCTACATTGATTATGGATTCTTCCATCATGTTTTGGAAGTGCCAAGTATGCATTTTTCCGAGTGTCAAACCCCAATGTTGTAAAGGCATCATAACCAAATTTGTCATCCATTCGATCTTGCTTAAAAAGATAACAATAGAAACAATAAGCCTTATCCTTTTCCACACTATATTCAAGCCAAGGATGCTTCTTGAACCAGTTTCCCTGAAAGCGTCTATTTTCACTTGTTTTAGGGAAATTATAACCAATTGGTTGAGTTGGTCCCTTTGCTATGTAAGCCCTCCTAACATCACTTCTAATGTCCACATGAAATTGATCAATTGGTATACGAAGTCCTAGATCAGTGATAATGTGATCCGGATTGAATTGAGTTATAATACCTTCAGGCTGTGCATCAGATTCCACCATCCCGGCTTCCATATGATTTTCACTCTCGTCTTCTGATTGTATGGTTGCCTTGCGCCTGTCATTTTCCATCTCCTCTTCCATTGCATCCACAGCCAATTGAAGCTCAGCATCTGAGTCAGAGTTATCTGACTCTTCTCCATGATCTGCAACAGATGGAACATTTGCCGCTCCAGCTTCACGAGTACAAAAATTAGAGGTGCCGACAGTAGACAAAAAGCTTCTCAAATCTGCATTCGATCACACACACCAATCATTAACTAAAGTGTATTACGAGAAAAAATTCCAATTAATTGTTCGCAAAAAAATTCCAATTAATAATAGTACAATACGTATCTTTTGTTTTGAGCCTTTTGGCATTGACGTTGCCTTTTCCTTTTGGATTTGGATCCATGTTTCGGCAATCACCGATCAGGCAATCAGTGAATCAGCGATCAGCCAATGAGCCAAGGAGCAAGACTCGCAGACGCGCAGTGCAGGAGGCCAGGACGGCGGACGGCGACCGCTAGGGCGATGCAATTGCCGGTATACGAAACATCTCGAACTGCAATCCGGTCTCTTGATCTGCTCTCCGTCGTAGCTTGTACGTGGCTGGACACCATCTTAATTGGGCCCCTACTAAAGCCACATGCCCACATAAGCCCACAAGCAAACAGCCCACATATGAAATTTCAGATACCGGTTCGTTTGACGTGCTGTTCTTCTTCTTTAAGACAACAGAACAGTTTACAAACTCCTGCTTTCAAGCATTTATGGCTGAGGGAGTGATTTAGGGGTACGAGTTCTAAAAAAATTAAGGTATGTCAAGCGCCATACCTTGCCATATGGGAAGCTCCGCCCCTGCGTGCCTCTACAGCAACTTGATTTTTGTCGCCTGTATGCGGCCATGAGATCACACATAAGTATATGTTGTTAGGCTATGCGCTAGGTGCTTCATGTATGCGTGAACAAAAGCCAAGAAGGCAACCGTGTGCTTTTTGCATCACGTCATGTGGCGTAGCAGCCATAATGGAGACGAGCTAGATATTTGTAACGTTTTGACATGCTAGTTGATTCGGCTATATGCTCGAGCCTCGTACCAGCATGTCACGATCCTACTGAGGATCGGACAGGTCTCCACTCAATCACACCAATACAGAGGATAGAATTCAGGTTCAGGATATCAGAGAATAGAGTTCGAGTTCAGATAAGCAGTTGGCGAGGAACAAGAATAACAGAATTCCGTTACAAGGTTCATGCCCTCTCGCCAAGCCTCCTCACGCGCTTTATACTCAGCGCCTCATACACCAAGACCCACCAGTCAGTGTCAGTCGATATATGGACCCACCGTCAGTATTGATCATTCCATAGCTGAAGGAGTCCGGCTCGATGTCGCGTTCTCTGTTGCCGGACGACCAACAGTAGCCACTGTCGCTCCCTTCCATGCTCGCCGACCCGGGATCCTGACATTACCCCCTCCTCGAAATCCAGCTTGTCCCCAAGCTAAACCATCTGATGAGACACCAAATGCACAGGCTATGTTGGTGCTGTAGGATCGACCGACACAACAGATATATCATCATCCAGTAATTCCATAGAAGGCACATGAGTTTTCAATTGTGAGACATGAACTACCGGATGAATTCGGCAATGAGTAGGCAAATCCAAGCGATAAGCCACTAGTCCGATCGTTCCAGTACCGCAAATGGCCCAAAATATCGGTAACTGAGTTTCTGGTTACCACGAGGTGCCACAGAAGACTGAATGTATGGTTGCAGACGTAGATGCACCTGATCGCCCACCGCAAACACCTTCTCCTTACGATGCTAATCAGCTTGATGTTTCATACGCTGTTGGGGCCTGCAACAAGTGATGTCTGATCACATCCTGTAACAGTTTTTGTTCCATCAACCATTCCTCCAAATCCGGTACATGGAGCTGAGCTTCATTAGTGATCCCAAAATGCCGAGGTTGATGGCCATATAAGACCTCAAAAGGAGATAGGCCTAACTACATCAGCCTCACACTCTGACCGTGACCCAGGAGAAGCACTCGCAAGTGATCCTTGTGACAGAACTTCTTAAGAACAGGACCCACTTGTCAGGATTAGTGTCCATCCGACTTAATCCAAAACAAATGATCCAAGTCTTAATTAGTCCATTAGGTATCACCACTTTGCAGCGGGTCATCCACCTCTTTCTGAACATGATCTCCTCATTAAAACATTGCAGAAGTAATACAATAATTTAATTTACATCAAAGTAGCGGAAATTTCAAATCATATTACAAACCATAGGTTTTTGAAACATAACATAGTGTGATACGATCTTATTACATCAAGCTGGTGATAGAGTATAAACAAACAACCGAGATACTCTTGCCCAAGAGTCAAGCAAAGATATCTATTCCTCATCTTCATCACCTGAAACAACGGTCATGCAGCACGAAACCACACAGACCGGATTGGGACCCTCATCTGCAACAGGGGTTAACAAAACCTGAGTACGGGAGTACTCAACAAGACTTATCCGACAAAAGAAAAATATTTGGTGGACAAAAGTATATGCAGGTCATAGGATTCAAGGTGTGGTTTGCCAGAGTCAATAATTTTGCATAAATGAGCATTTTGTAAAACAATTAAAATTTATTTAATTCGTTCATAAGATTACTCAAGTATCGATCTAGAGTTATGATCGATAACGAGGTAATAAACCATCCATGAAAGGAAGCCAAGTATCCAGTTTAAGTTTCATTAACTACGATGTAGAGGACAGTGTTATGTTTCCATATCCGAGGAACATGACAATTCGAACCAGTTAAACCCAGCTGGGGCTTCCCTATCACACGACATATACAATACTAAAGCACACATATGACTACCTTTCTCTGGACCATTCAGTCAAGACCGGGGTTCCACCACCCGAGAGCACAGTACGCCTCTATCCAGTTCCTCGAACTTGGAGGGTACACACTACTCTCGCCATCTCTCCACTCCCAGTGCGGGTTAACCGTTCTTTAGACCGGATTAGCCAGAGTCCAGCTTCCCCAAAGTATGTTATTAGTACTGTAAAGTCACAACCCTTGGACATCTACAACGGACGGTTCCTAATGACACAGACGGAAAAAACCCGCTCACCAGTCACCACTGGTGGCTCTGAAACACCGTGTCCGCCCGGTCCCGATTATTACTTCCAACAACATTCCTTTCTCAAAAGAGCATAACCATTTGCCGAAGCAATACGCTATGTGTAAGTGACCGGAAATCACCTACTAGAAAAGTTCTAAGCATACTAAGCATTTTTGCCAAAAGTTTGCATCTTTAAAACAAGTGTCAAGGTAGAGGGTACAATAACACAAGGATAAAGGCCATGGAACAAGTAGGAATTTAATAAAGTAAGACAATGCATTATAATAACCATAGGTGTATTTAAAGCAAATATTTAAATACAAGGAAAGGTTAAATATATCGGGGGTTGCCTTGGTTGGAGGGATACACAAACTCTGGCTCAAATCCACTAACAGAGAAAGTCCCTTCACTAGAGGGATTATCCAACCCAACAATCGAGAAATCTACACGATAATATGACATGCTTAGATGATGTTTGAAATAATAGACATGATGCTAACAAACAACTAAGCATACACTTAGAGGATTATAAATATAGACATAAACCTTGAGTACAACTTCCCTTCATGAAGGAAAACAAAACTAGAGCATAAAACAATTTAATTAAGCCATGATTTAAATCGTTATCTAGTTTAATAATAATATCCAAAAGAACTGAGCAAACAACATATCAACATAGATGTCCATGCTGTGTTTGCCACTGGAAATGGCCATTTACATCAAATAATTCAAAATCACACAAATCCTAAAGTGATTAGGGTTTCTAATCATTTTATTATTAATTTTTAAAATAGCCATGTGCAATAGTTCATCCAAAAATTTCTAAACTTTTTGTACAACAAGGTATAAGTGTATACAGGTTACATAAAAATTTTCATAATTTTTGGAGCAACATACAGAGCATGAAAAATCATAAAAAAAATATTTTTCAATTACTTTGAGTATTTTTATAGGACTAGCACATATGCCTGTGCGATGCAACAGAACTATAATTTAATTAAGATATCGACAATAAGAGTGGTAGCAAAAAAGATTTTATATCCTATAAGGACTCTCATTTCTTAGTATTATTATATTATTAAAATATATTTTTATAACCTTGGGTGCGTCCAGCGCCTTGCATGGACAATGGGGGTGGCCTAGCTGTTGGACGAGGCTCTCATCATCGTGCCCGTGCACCGGTAACTGGCAGATCCCTCACGCAGACAGGCTGCAGCGTCCTTGGTCTTCTTTGTTTTGGTGGTTTAATTGGACACACAATTGTTTTTTATTTTATATACCTTGGATCATCTCTTGGTCTCTTCTAGTTTTTACCGTCTTCCAAATTAGTTTTTCCTGCTTTCCAAATTATTATTAGTATTTCCTGCTTTCTAAATTATTACGGGTACGTATTATTTTTTTTGAAGGATGCCGATACGTATTCTTGCTTGTTATAAGCACGAACATATATATTAGTATGGTTCGTTTCTGTCGGTTTTATATGGGATTCGGCCAGAGATGAAACCAAAAGACAACGTAGATGAACGACAGTCGGATATGGACAGGACAGGCGAAAATATATAGACAAAAAATTATGCTGAAATTTTATTATAGATTTTTTCTCTATAGGGAATATTGTTTGTTTTTTCTAGGAAAAATATAATATAGTTATTTTCCGTCATGAGCCATGATGGAATAGGACTCGTATGGAAAGCAGGTTGTTTTCGAGTTCAGATCACATACACTATTTAATAGGTTTCGGAATCGAACTCTGTATCATGATATTGTTTTTCCTTTCGTGTTACGTTTGGACCTTATAAGTAGTCAGACCAAAAAAATTCCAGGCCAAAAAAATGGCTGAAATTTTTCCTCTTTATTATTAGGTATAGATTAAAAACATACTGAACATTGACATGTTATATTTTTCTTAAATACTACATATCACAGAGAGCATACACAAATTTTTCCAGAATTTATACATGCACAGAAATAAAGATAAAAAATAACAAAAAGCATTTCTGTCCAGAAACAGGAAATTAGAAAAACCCTTTGATTCTGTCACTGACACCTGGGTCCTGCATGTCCGTGACCCCAAAACAGAGCAGCGGCGCCGGTGACCTTAAAACACGGCGGCGCGTCGTCGGCAGGGACCCAACCGCACAACCGACTCTTGCGCTAGCCTCTACTCCTCACCCCGAACCCAACGAGCCCTTGCAAACACCTCACTAGTGGCAATGGCGGCAACCCGAGCTCGGCCGCTCATGCGCCGGCGAGTACAAGCCGTAACCGGCTTAACCAAGCACACCAGAGGACTCAGCGACACTCAAGCAACGCGACACGCAGAAAAACTAAACGGAAACCTAGCGCAATGACCTCGTCGACGGCCATGGTGGACGGTGGAGATCTGCGCGATATACACCGGCCAAAACACGCATACGCTCGAACAACCAACACCACGACTGGACTCACGACGGCTAGGCGAAGCTAGCGCAACACTCGAACATGAAAAAGATCGACTAATGAGTCCTACCGACGAGCGCACCGTTGTGACAGCCATGAACCGCGGCGACGCGTTGTGGACAGAGCTCCACGGCTCGTTTCAAGAACAACCAAGCACACGGAGAGTTCAAGGAGCATATCCCGGTTACGAAGTGCTTGCTAACTTGGCCGGAGATGAAGGAGAGGACGCTGGCGACGAAGACCGTGCCGGCGGAAGCGATGAATCGAGTGGCAACGACGGCGTTCCCAGAGCTTCGGTCCACCATTTGCAAAACAGAGGGGAGCATCGTAATCAGCGATGAACAAGGAGTAAGAAACAAGAGATGAACGATCAATGCGGCTCCTGTGTAGCCCGTTTGACAACGAACCAGAGCGCCGAAGCCGAGGAAGACGAGGTTGCGCCGGGCAAACGAGGGCTCGGCGGCTTCAACCAACTCGCGTGAGAGGTGCGCGAGGTCAATACGAAGACAATGGCGGTGGATTGTGTGCTTGGCAGTGGCTGGAGAGTTCAGACGAGCTCGTCGACGTGAACTGCACTCGCGGCAGAGCAGAGCAGGGCGGAGCGCGAGCGTGAAAGAGAGCAGAGGGAGGGGTGTCGTCGCGCTTTGAAGATGGCAACGCGACCGTGGTGATGCCACGCACCCGATGGGATGCTTGTCTAGGCCAGGAGGCGCGCTGGCGTGGCGGCAGCTGGCCGGCCAGTGTCGGCGGCGCAAGCCCTGCACCGACATGCAGGTGCTCGGTGAAATGCCTGAACTGCCCCTGGGACTGTTTTGCAAATTGCTCAAGCTTCCAAGGGTTTTCATGAAAAACTTTGAATACCAAAGTTGCTCAAAATTTCATGATCTACAAAGTTGTCAACATTCATATTTTCAAATTCGGCCTATATTTGAAAATGCATTTTTGAAATTTGAAACCCTTCTTTAAAAGAATTACCCCCTTTTCAATTGCTCAAGATTTTTGAATAAAACTAGAAAAACTCCAAACACAACATTTGCAATTGAAACAGATCTCTACAACTTTTCTTTAACAACCATATGAAAATTCTTTTTAGATTTTAAAAACCATGTTTAGGGCTTAAATCACCCCCTCTAGAAATTAGGGTTTTGGAAAGGAATTTGGATTTTTAAGTTGAATTCATAGCAAGCATTCACAAAATTGAGCTAAACACAATCAAGTAAACTCATTTTAGTTCAATGCATGGCAAGGTTCTCAAACAAGTGAAAGATGCTTAATGCATATGATGACATGATCAAATTTTAATTAAGTTTAAACACCAGGGGTGTTACAACCCTTCCCCCTTAAAGAAATCTCGTCCCGAGATTTAGGAGTGTAAACAAAATAACGGAAAAGGAAATGTGTCAAGAACCTTCTTTTTCTCGTTTCTTATATTACAACTATGATTAGGGTTTACAAAATAGTTCAAACTGTAGAAGCATAAAACTCTAGGAAGTTTTCTAAAAGATAATCTTCAGATTCCCAAGTAGCTTCTTCTTCTAAGTGCTGGTTCCACTGAGCTTTATAGAACTTGATGGTTTTGCGACGAGTAATCCGATCTTTGCGATCAAGAACCTTTATAGGATACTCAGAATATGTCAAATCAGGTTCTAACTTCATTCCTTCAACTTCCACGATCGTATCCTTAACTTGAAGACACTTCTTCAACTAGGATACATGAAACACATCATGCACTGCCGAAAGATTTTCAGGCAACTTAAGACGATAAGCTACCTTGCCAATGCGTTCCACAACTAGGAATGGACTGACATATCGAGGTGCTAACTTACCCTTCACTCCAAACCGAGAGATTCCTTTCATAGGTGTGACTTTCAAGTACACGTGATCTCCTGGCTGGTATTGAAGTGGCCTTCTTCTCTTGTTTGCATAGCTCTTTTGTCTTGACTGAGCTACTTTGAGATTGATGCGTATCTGCTTAACTTTATCTTCAGCTTCCTTAACTAAGTCAACACCAAAGAACTCACGTTCCCCGGGTTCCGACCAATTAAGAGGAGTTCTACAACCTCAACCATATAAAAATGGTGACATTGTTTTGCTCTGCTAGTAACTATTGTTATAAGAGAACTCTGCCAAATGTAAGCATTCATCCCACTTCTCGGCAAAGTTAAGCACGCAACAACGCAACAAATCTTCAAGAATCTGATTCACCCGCTCAGTTTGATCATCAGTTTGAGGATGATAGGCTGTGCTATACAGGAGTTTAGTACCAAGGGATTCATGAAGATGTCTCCAAAAAGCTGAGACAAACTAAGTCCCACGATCGGATACTATGGTCTTGGGAATACCGTGAAGACTTACTATTCTTGCTAAGAACAACTTGGCATAAGCAGCTGTAAGCTGTCTTGTTTTCATAGGTAGAAAATGTGCAGATTTGGTAAGTTGGTCAACAATAACCCAGATAGAATCATAACCATTGGATGTGTTAGGTAAACCTACTATGAAATCCATACTGATGTCTTCCCATTTCCAAACTAGAACTAGCAAGGGTTGAAGTTGACCTCCCGGTTTCAAACGCATTGCCTTCACTTTCTGACAGATATCACATTTAGCCACGTAGCCTACTATTTCAATCTTCATTTTTGTCCACCAAAACTTTCGTTTCAGATCCTGGTACATTTTATTGCTTTCGGGATGGATGGACAATCGAGACGTATGAGCTTCATCAAGAATAGCTTGTCGTAACTCTGGAACTTTGGGTACCACAAGACGATCTTTGAACCAAAGCACATCGGCTTCATCTAACTTAAAACAAGTAGGTATCCCATATTTAACCTTTGCTTTAATATGAGTGATGCCTTTGTTGGTTTTCTGAGCTTCGATAATTTGATCTCGAATGCTAGGTTCCACCACGATATTAGCTAGACTGCCATGCTGAACCATAGATATGTCTAACCTTTCTAACTCACGATAGATGGTGGAATTTCCTGCTTTTAGACTCAGACAATTGCAACTGCCCTTTCGACTTAAGGCATCAACCACAACATTTGCTTTGCCTGGATGGTAATGCACTTCAAGATCATAATCTTTAATAAGCTCCAACCATCTCCTCTGCCTCATATTCAACTCAGACTGAGTGATTATATACTTCAAACTCTTATGATCGGTGTAGATGTGGCAAAGGTTGCTGTTGGCACAAGTTATGATCAACTTTTATATACTTAAAATGATGCCACCAACCTCAGGATCAGGGATAAAACAAACACATCATGAGCATCTTTTATCAAATAACTAGTTCCACATGTACATGAGTGTTTGAGTGCAGGGATGAAGAAATAAAGCAAGTGAGAGCTAGTGGGACCCACATAGGGGGTCGGCCGACCACCCTATGGGCCCACCTATCTCTCCCCTCTCGGCCATGATCCAAGAGAGGCACTCAAGAGTGATTTCCAACCACTGGATCACTCTGTTCTTTCTCTCAATGGCTCACAAGGAAAGCACAAGGATCAATAGGCCCACAACATGACAACCATCTCAGAATCAACACCCAGCACCTATGACAAGTGGGGCCAGCACCAGGCAGGAAATGGTGGACCAGTGACCCCCAGGGGGGGTCGGCCGACCACCCCCTGGTCCCACCTGGCTCCCACCTGGTCCCCTGACCAGTGGGACCAGTCCCAGAGGCCAGAGGAAGGCCCCTTGGCCAAAGGGGGGGGGGTTCGGCCGACCACCCCCTAGGTCGGTTGGCTCCTACCAATCGCCATACCTCTTCCCCATGTGTTGGATCACTACCATCCATCCAATGATGGTTACAAAGATGGTTTGATCCAAGGGTGGAGGATGGAAGGCCCTGGATCGCTGATGTGGCGATGGAATAGCCTCTACTCCACCTCCCGCTATAAATAGAGGGTCGCTCCCCCCTCTCTACACATGGTGAAGAAGCCTACAAGCTCTATTCCTTAGATTGTTCTAGGAGTTAGTATAGAGTGGGAGTTAGAGTTGAGTTGAGCTTGCTCGAGATTTCCGGAGTTGTCTTCTAGGAAGTCTAGTACAACTCTTGTATCTTTCCTTCTTTGTAAGACTTTATCTTTATCAATATATTATCCTTTCCCTTTACTTTATTTAGTATTTACTTTGAGCATTACTATACTAGATATAGTAGTGTTATATGCTTTTTCTCTTTAATAGCCTTTACATTTATAGTTTGTGATCCTTGTGACGTTTCCTGTATGCAATCATTTCCTGTCATAGGGTGCTTTGATTATTGATCGTAGTCAAAGTATTAAGTTGTGTGTTAGCGTGGTGCTTATACATTAGCTTATCCTTGGTTACCGCTTGCTGCACAGATTGTTTGTGGTAGCTAGCAAGAAGTGACAGCGTTGTCTAGCCGTTGTATTCCACCACGTGTTGTCTAGGCAAGTTCTTAAAAGGTAAGGCCCCCATAAGAAGAGGGCGCGGTCCAGTAGGAGTTTTGTCCTCCTACTGATCTATCCCCTCGCCTAGCATACTTGTATTGAGGAGGCAAACTATAGTATTTAGTCTAGTTAATTAGCTAAGTATATTGAAGTAGAGTGAATTTCTTAGGAGTCCCTTGTACTCTCTCGTTGTCCTCCCACCTAGCTAGTCTACCTAGTCCGTTCTAAGTATCTTTTACTGTAGCTTCTTCATTCATCAATCCCTTCCTATCACATATACCGTTTACTCCCCTATAATAGTTGGTACTAAGTTGATGTACTTTCTAGGATCTCTCTCTAATTATCATTTCTAGCTTTGCTTTCCCTTGGGATAAAATAAATTACGATACCTTGGAATACTCCTAGGTGAAGTGCTATAGCGGTATAATCTGTGCACTTACAGATTTATCCAATAGTCATAAGAAATACCATAGATGCCTAGAAGATAATGTCGCCAAATCTTCAAAGCATGGACAACTGCCGCTAACTCTAGATCATGAGTTGGATAGTTCGTGTTTCTGCCTCTTCTGATTACCACTATAAGATCCAACAATAGCTTTCTTCTTCTTTGCCTCCCTATGGACACACAACGAATTCTCAAAAGAGACGACCATATTCACCAGCTCATGATAGGTAGCATTGGGGTTGTGATTAAGCATGGTTCGTAGCTTGGTTGAGAGCCCATTGAGAAACCACCTCTTCTTCTTCTTAGCATCAGTACTGACATGTTCAACATTGTACTGCGAGAGATGATTGAACTTGCCCACATAATGCATGACTGTGGAATTTCCCTGCTTCAGAGTCAGGAACTCCTCCAACTTAGACTCCATGACACCATTAGGAATATAGTGCGCATGGAAAGCCTCACGAAACTCCGTCTAGGTGACACGATGACCCTCTGGATGCATAGTGATAAAGATTGACCACCATGATCCAGTTGCTCCACAAAGTTGCTGAGCTGCAAACACTGGCTTCTGCACTTCCGTGCAATGGATCAGCTCAAACTTCTGCTCCATGGTGCGGAGCCAATCATTAGCTTCCAAAGGTTTGTCCGCCTTGGTGAAAACTGGAGGACGCACGTCAGTGAAGTCAACATAGGTCGTCTCCTGATTGTTACGACCACGATTCCCATGACCACCAGGCTGATTATTTTGAGCGATCTCGCGCAAGAGACGAGCATTGTCAGCAGACATAGTGATCAACGCAGCTAACGCTTGTGCCAAGGTGGGCGGTGCAGGTGGTGGAACAGGAATTTCCCCCTCATTTCCATCATGTGCCCCAACATTGTTAGGTTCAGCCATCTGTTTGCACAAACATACTTTTATTGAAAATACTAACATAAAAGTATCAAAGTGCACAAACTTATATTACAAGCCCCAACATAACATAAAAGATGCTGATAACTAAACAGTTCTGGAAGCGATAAAGGTAGATTATATTACACAAGATCCACTACTCGCATCCGAAACTAGATAGCTAGGCGAAACATGATCTACTCGTCGTCACTAAGGACCACTATCTCCACCTCCTCCTCATCCTCGACGATCACCACTAGCTCAGGCTCGACTCCACCCTCATTCACAGGGGAAGGTGCAAAGAACTGGTCCACCTGAACAAGGTCTCCAAGGTCCTCTGTCATAGCCTGCTGCTGGTACTCGGGGTTCATGAGATTGTTGAGGCGATGCACCTCCTTATGAAGCACGTTGTTGTAGACCTCGAGATTGCCCGCATAGTGCCCCAAGTTGAGGTACATGTCGGACAAAAGGTACTCTCGGCCCCAGGCTTCATTCCTTTCTCCCAGAAATTGGTACATGAGACTCTCGACGAAAGTCACCTCAGTCTCCTTCTCTGCTAGCTTCTCCTGACACTCCTTGAGTTCAACCTCCATCTCCTCAACCTAGTCCTCAAGTGTGTCAGTCCTGCCAACAAACTCATCCCTGTTTTCTTTCATCTTGCCCAGATCCTTCCTCAGGTACTCGATCTTCGCCTTGCGACGAGCACTGCGACTAGCACCCTACTGGCTGCTCTCACCACCTTCTCCACGTGGTGCCAACTGGTAGCGAGGGATGCCCCGAGGTCCAGAAAACTTGCAAGCTGTGTGCTTAGTCCTGGCCATCCTATAGACAAGATTTTAAAAGAGGCAAGTAAGTAACAGGATAAGTTTAAGTTTGATTTAGAGAACAAAATTTTAAACCCATCGCAAGTTGTATGATATGATACATGATAAATACGATAATATTTACATAACATATATAGGGCATATAAACATAAACCATATTCATACCACTTAGCTTGATATTCCTAAAAACTACTCTCTTAATTTTTGAATGAGAGAAGATATAAGTTAAAGAAATTTTTAGACTCAAATCAAATTTTAATTTAAGACCAAAAACATTTTTGAAAACTTTACAACTGCAAGTTTGTAATAAGGAGAGCTTTTATACCAACTGTGATAAACTTAAGAATAGGGCCCACTTGCCAGGATTAGTGTCCATCCGACTTAATCCAAAACAAATGATCCAAGTCTTAATTACTCCGTCAGGTGTCACCACTTTGCAGTGGGTCATCCACCTCTTTCCGAATAGGATCTCCTCATTAAAACATTGCAGAAGTAATACAATAATTTAATTTACATCAAAGTAGCAGAAATTTCAAGTCATATTACAAACCATAGGTTTTTGAAACATAACATAGTGTCATACGATCTTATTACATCAAGCTGGTGATAGGGTATAAACAAACAACCGAGATACCCTTGCCCAAGAGTCAAGCAAAGACATCTATTCCTCATCTTCATCATCTGAAATAATGGTCATGTAGCATGAAGCCACACAGACAAGATTGGGACCCTCATCTGCAACAGGGGTTAACAAACCTTGAGTATGGGAGTACTCAACAAGACTTATCCGACAAAAGAAAAATATTTGGTGGACAAAAGTATATGCAGGTCATAGGATTCAAGGTGTGGTTTGTCAGAGTCAATAATTTTGCATAAATGAGCATATTGTAAAACAATTGAAATTCATTTAATTCATTCATAAGATTACTCAAGTATCAATCTATAGTTATGATCGATAACAAGGTAATAAACCATCCATGAAAGGAAACCAAGTATCCAGTTTAAGTTTCATTAACTACGATGTAGAGGACAGTGTTATGTTTCTATTGGGGATATTAGCTCGGCATATGCCCAGGGACCTTATGGGCATACCGACCAGAGGACGGCCCAGCTCGCGAGGCCCTGCAGCACGCGACCAGCCCGCCGTGCTCGCCAGGGACTCCGAAGAAGTCTTGCTTGCCAAGGAAGATCCTAGTAGATAGAGTCGGCTCCCTGGCCTTGAGGGACCGATCGTAATCTGTTAGGATATGAAAATTGTAACCATGCTCCCCAGCTATATAAGGCGGACAGTGACCTCGTGTAACCTAATACTCATATCAATCCAACCACCAAAACATTGAACGTAGGGTATTACGGCTATTTGCCGGCCTGAACCTGTATAAATTGTCGTGTTTACGCTCTCTGTGTTACGATTGATTGCCGTCGCCACACCTCCTCCTACAATCTACTACCGTAGGGTACCCCTTAGTTAGACTGCGACATATATTTCGTCAACAGTTGGCGCGCCAGGTAGGGGGTGTGTGCATCGACTTCATGGGTCGTCAAGCGTTTACCTTCCCAGATTCGATGGTCCTTCCAGCGACCGGCACCGCACTCCAGATTGGATCTATGTCCTGGACTGTCGGATCCACACCATGCGGGGCAGATGCGCCGCCGCCTCCATGCCGCTTCGCCACGCCGAAGTACCGTCCGCGCAAGAACATCAACGTCGACGATCTGGTCAACGCCATCAATTGCTCAAACGTCGGCATCATCGTTTGCATTGACCTCGTCCAGACGGCACGACGCCAACTTTCTGGTCACCACGGCCGCCGACCACGCCGCCACCGAGCCCCAGCAAAGACAACGACTGCGACCAAGCCTCGCGGATACAGTGACCAGGCGGGAACCCTCCACTACTACAGGATTCATTTCCGTGGCGGTTGAAATGGATTAACCGTGGCGGTTATTCCAAACACCACAGATCAATGGTCACGGTTAATCGGAGCATTAACCGTGGCGGTTGGCCAACAATGGTCACGGTTAATCGGAGCAACAACCGCCACGGTTAATGCATTTACCGTGGCGGTTGGAACCCCCAGCCGGTGGGCTTTTTGGCCACCTATTAACCATGGCGGTTTATGTGTTTAACCGCCATGGTTAATAAAACCAAGTTCTATGCAAAATCAATTATGTAGTAGTGCTCCAACACCGGGTGCTTCGATCCGTCTCCGACCAGATCCCTGCGACACCCGTCGTGAACACTGTCATCATCTCCGCAATCTCTAGCGACTCTGATCAGGCGGTGCCCCTAGAGGGCACGGTCTCATCAGACTCGGTCGCTACTTCCCAGAGTTCCCTCCAGGCTTTGGGGGGGGGTGAGTTTTCAAGTCTCTACCGACAACGCCCCCACGACAACGAAACAGACGTCGAACGCATTGCGAGAGAATAGCACAACTCCGATCGTGCGCAGAGGCGCGAATTAGAACGTCGCGAGCAGGAAAGGCGTAATGAGGAGTGCCGCGAGCAGGAGCGCATTGCGCGGGAACAATGCGTGTTGGAACAGAGGAATCGTGCTCACCTGCCACGGCGTAACCTCCAGCACGATTTCGACCAGATGGGTAACGTTCAGGTATACCCAACTCCAAGTGCCAATCTAGCGGTAGCTGCCTGCGAGCTGTCAAAGCTCCCTGGCACACCTGAGATCGAAAAGATAGAAGCCCACATCATGGCAGCTGCAGTCTAGGTCAACAAAGCGTCTCACCCGCCTGAATTCTTCGGTCAATCCTACAGCAGAAACCACCCTCGAAGTCCTCTGCGGGAGCACAAGCGAAGATCTCCACCACGTGACGGTGAAGAGCGTGACAACCCTCGGCGCGAACGAACACCGGAACCGGTGCGCCGAAGCCCTCTAAGGGAGCACCAACGCAGATCTCCGCGGTATGATAATAATCTCCGATGCGATCCAATGCCGCCGCAAGCACCCCGAGCCATAGGGAGCTTGCGCCCTCTCTTCGCTCATCTTCGTGCCATCCAGTGGCCCCTAAATTTCAGAGTAACGTCGGTGGAAAAGTATGATGGCAAGGAAAACCCAGAGCAATGGGCGTCCACGTATGAGATCGTCGTGTATGCCGCCAGAGGGAATCAAGACGTGATGGCTAATTACCTACCAGTGATGTTGTCGACCTCCACCAACAGCTGGCTCCAGAAGATCCCAGAGGGCACCATCGACACATGGGAGCAACTCAAGGAAATCTTCATCAAGACGTACAAGGCTACGTGTGTCCAGCCAGGGACGCATTACGACTTGGAGAACGTCCGCTAGAGGAGCAACGAGAGCATTCGCGAGTACATCAGGCGCTTCTCCGACAAGCGATTGAGCATCACAGAAATCTCCGACCCGGAGGCCATCGCCATCTTCTCCAACGGCCTGCGGACGGATGACCTCCGAAATAAGTTGGCGCGGAAGAGCATAACAACCATAGAAGAGCTCATGACGATCGTGAATCCTTACGCCTGTTGACATCTCTTATACCACTTAAGCCAGGTTGTCATCCCCAGCATGGCATAGAGATGCGGTATTGAAATATGCATTTGCTCTTCTAATAAATATAAATATAAATGTGTATATGTAAGCGCACAGATAATACCGATGTAGCATTTTAACCAGGAGTATTCTAGGTATCGTTATTTATATTTTTACCACTGGAAAGGGATACTAAGGAATAAATGAGGAATAAGTATCGCTGCATGTGTAATGGAGAGTTTTCATCTATCTCCCTCAATACAAAATAAGTGTCACATAAGATATAGATAATGAATGAATAGTGACAAAAGATAAATACTGATCAGCATATATGTAGCCACATAAGATAATGATAAGCAACTCAACAAATATTCTAGCAAGTCATTAGCAAGGAATTAGGATGAACTACAAAGATATTTCCTATGTCATTCTTAACTATACAGTCTAGCATATTATGATTAGTGCAATTATACTTGGCAATCATGGCGAGATAAGAGATATTCATGTGTAGTGAGTATTACTAAGGAAGATGAGAAACATAGCAATCACTTCCCCATAATAGTACTGCTCTGCCTGCCCTATAATCCTCCTGACAGATCCGGAAACCAATCGAAGATTGACTCCTTCTAGTTCTAATCCTATATAGCTATGCTAAACTAGAGATCTAGTTGATGTGGTGGCTCTAGGGCTTGATCAGGGACCTCTTCTCTTGAGATGGAATGAAATTAGGGTTTCTGGCTTTTTAGGTCTCTTTTCTCAGGGTCAAGGGCCTTCCTTATATAGCCTCCTCAAATGAACGTCGGCCGTCGGATCAAACCGACCTTGATGGAGGGCTTAGATGTAACCTCAATGGCGGTGGAGAGGTGGTCCCACAAGGCAGACCCTAATGGGCCTTGCCTAGGGCGGCCGCCCCAAGGGGTAGGGCGGGCGCCCTGCCCTGGGCTCGCTCGGCCTCTCGCTTCTTCCCGCACCTTATTGACCCTTCTAGATTATTCTTTTTCGTACGAATGATAATTATCTCTATGTAAACATGACATGTGGGCCTTTCCCTACATATTTCCTGATATCCCCCCTGCAGAAACAGACATTCACCAAAACCCGTGGAATTCTATTAGTTTAAACCTTATTTCTAGTTGTTGGTTTCATTTAGATCCTTATCCTTGTTTAGTTGAAGGTTAATTTTAGTACTTAGGGACCGTCAACAACTCCCCCAAGCTTACCTTTTGCTCGTCCTTGAGCAAAGATAGACTTATTGATGGATCAGGAGCTGCTGCAATGCTTTCACACCTTACAGGTACACATGCTTTCAAATAAGATCTCATCTTCGGATTAGATCAACTATTAAGACTTAAAACTTACTCATTTTACCTTCCACCATGGGGCTTGTAACCGTCACCTATCTCTTGGGTAGTTGAAAGACAGAACAGTCCAGACAAGCACCATGTACCTTGCTCTTCGATCAACTATAGCTTCGGAGTTTTTGGAGATTTTCAAAATAAAACTCAGAGATTCCTTATATGACTCTCTCAAATCTCTCCTTTGTGGTATTTCTAGATCCTTACCAAGGCATTGTTGATGTATGCCTTTCTCTCAAATATGTGGTATTTGTGGTATAAGGCATTGTGGTATTGCCTTCTCTCTCACCCTACTCTAATAAGGCTAAATATCTGGAGCTCATAGGTGGGAGATAGCGTATACATACTTACAAGACATATATTGCATAGTCAAATCGCGGAGCCAAAGGAACAGGTCAATAAGTCAAATCAAGATGTGCATGTGTGGTGAAAGAATGGTGTATCATGATGGTGGTCGTGATGATGGTGGTGCTGATGATGACAGAGGTGAAGGTCTAATTCTACTTTTGCTCCTTCTGAATGAATTTTATACTTCGAACTTTCTAAAGGGAATGAGATGCTCGATATATATATATATATTCATTTTTTTCAGGTGGGTATCTTGTACCCTAATTCTACTATCAGACACTTGCCCATTTTTACCTCTCTTTCTCTCTTTTTATTTTCGAGGTTGGCGGACACTTGCCCATTTTTATTTCCTCGTCTCTCTCTTTTTTTAGAGCACTCATCCTTGTAGAGTAATAAAGCGAACATTGCTTGGAGCATTTATTTCACAGGGATATAACAGGAATAGGAGAATATTTATTTTTGTTTCTATTCTCTCCCGGATTAGGAGCAGAATATTTTTGGTGGATCTGGAGATGGAAATGAGTGGATATATGTGGATGCGTACTGTTGGTATTTCTTATGACTATTGGATAAATCCGCAAGCACACAGATTATATCGCTATAGCACTTTACCTAGGAGTATTCCAAGGTATCGTAATTTATATTATCCCAAGGGAAAGCTGGGCTAGAAATGATAATTAGAGAGAGATCCTAGAGAGTACCTCAACTTAGTACAAACTAGTATAGGGGGGTAAACGATATATGTGAAAGGAAGGGGCTGATGAATGAATAAGCCAAGGTAAATGATACTTAGAACGTACTAGATAGTGTAGCTAGGTGGGAGGACAACGAGAGAGTACAATGGACTCCTAAGCAATTCACTCTACTTCAATATACTTAGCAAATTAACTAGTCTAAACACTATAGTTTGCCTCCTCAATACAAGTATGCTAGGCGAGGGGATAGATCAGTAGGAGGACAAAACTCCTACCGGACCGCTCCCTCGTTTTACGGGGGCCTTACCTTTTAAGAACTTGCCTAAAAACACGTGGTGGAATACAACGAGTAGACAAGGCTGTCACCTCTTGCTAGCTACCACAAACAATCCGTGCAGCAAGCAGTAACCAAGGATAAGATGATGTATAAGCACCACGCTTACACACAACTTATTACTTTGACTACAATCTATAATCAAAGCACCCTATGATAGGCAATGATCGCATACAGGAAAGGTCACAAGGATCACAAACTATTGATGTAAAGACTATTAAAGAGCAAAAGCATATAACAATACTATATCTAGTATAGTAATGCTCAAAGTAAATACTAAGTAAAGTAAAGGGAAAGGATAATATATTGATAAAGATAAAGTCTTACAGAGAAGGAAAGATACAAGAGTTGTACTAGACTTCCTAGAAGACAACTCCGGAAATCTCGAGCAAGCTCGACTCAACTCTAACTCCCACTCTAGACTAACTCCTAGAACAATCTAAGGAATAGAGCCTGTAGGCTTTTTCACCATGTGTAGAGAGGGGGGAGCGACCCTCTATTTATAGAAGGAGGTGGAGTAGAGGCTACTCCAGCGCCACATCAGCGATCCAGGGCCTTCCATCCTCCACCCTTGGATCCAACCGACCCTTGAACTGACCAAGGGTGGATGGTGGTGATCTTCCACAAGTGTAGAGTGGTATGGCAGTTGGGGGAGCCAACCAACCTAGGGAGGTGGTCGGCCGACCCCCCCTATGGCTAGTGGGCCCTCCTCTGGCCTCTGGGAGTGGTCCCACTGGTCAGGGGACTAGGTGGGAGCCAAGTGGGCCTTGGGGGCGGTCGGCCGACCCCCCTAGGGGTCACTGGCCCATCTCTTCCTCCCTGGTGCTGGTCTTACTCATCATAGGTATTGGTTGTCAGTTCTGAGGTGGTTGTCCTGTTTATCTCCTTGGTGTGGGACCATGAATCCATGTGCTATGCTTGTGAGCCATTGAGAGAAAGCTCAGAGTGATCCAATGGTTGGAAATCACTCTGGAGTGCTTCTCTTGGATCATGGCCGAGAGGGGAGAGCTGGTGGGCCCATAGGCTGGTCGGTCGACCCCCTATGTGGGCCCCACTGGCTCTCCTTTGCTCCATTTACTCATTCCTACATTCAAACACTCATGGACATGTGGAACTAGTTATTTGATAAATTATGCTCATGATGTGTTTGTTTATCCTTGATCCTGAGGTTGGTGGCATCATTTTAGTTATATAAAAGTGGACCATAATTTGTGCCAACAAGATCCCAAGCTTAACCTTTGCTCGTCCTGAGCAAACAATCAAACTTAACTCGATGGATCAGGAGTTGCTACTATGCTTTATATTTCAAGAGTACTAAAGCTACAACAATCATACTTCTCTTTTGAATGGAAAAATTAGCGATAAAGACTCACCCATATTATCTTAGTCCTTCATGGGGCTTATAGCTTTATCCTTTGTCTTAAGAGGTTGAGAGATAGAACAACTTGACTTGAGCACTAGTTTTCTCATTCTTTCACAAGTTTCATGTCGGAGGTTTTTGTAAGATTTTGTAAAAGAAAACTTAGTGTTCCTCAAATGGTACTCTTGAGTCGCTCATAAGGTGTATGATTCCTCACCAAGGCATAAATCAACGTTTGCCTTCTTTCATCCTATCTCTAAATCTATATGTGGAGCTATAGGTAGGGATCAAAGATGTAGCAAACTTACCTTGCATATATTATAAAGTCAAATTCCGGATCCAAGGAGAGAAGTGTCATACTCTTAGATCAAGATGTGCAAGTGTGTGGAAACATGGCAAGTGATCAATACTCCTATAAAAGATCTCTCTTTCCTATCTTATAAACTTTGAGACATAGCTATCTTTATTTATTTTTCTATGAGCTTTGAAGATGCTCATGTTTTTTTTCGTGAGCTTTGATGTGCTCATCATTTTTTTTCGTGAGCTTTGATGTGCTCATCAATTTTCTAAAACTTGAGCTTTGAATGCCCCTAAACTTTTTTTCATAATTTTGCATAGTCTATGTCTCATTAGCTAACAACAAACTAGAGAGAGATTTTCTATTAGAGCATGGAGTATGAAGTATGTGGAAATGTAAGACATGTTTCTGCGTACTTCCAGTGTAGAAGCAGCATGTATATGTGGCGTGTACGTGATCTTGATCTTGAGAGCATGATAAATCTCTCAACAAGGGTCACAAAACTTGACCAAACTCAACACAAAGCAAGTAGCTTATGTAGAAAGCTTATATCATGAAAGAGCATGTATGGCTATGGTAGGAATTTTCACCATTGAGGAACAAAAAGTGTTTTTATCATTTTAATAAATAAAACTCCGATAGTCATTCTTGCTTAGAACAATATTATAGCAGCTCTTATCTTGTCATATCATGTCTCACAACAACTTAGACTTAGTTACAGCATTTGCAACCCACAAAAGTTTGAGGTTCATGATGAATTCTTTTAAGCCAAGTGATCCATACTTAGAAAAATATCAGGTTGTAAACTAAGTACTAGAGAAACATTTAGCAGAGCAACTATTTATCATTTCCATAGGAGATATTAATTTTTCATGAAATATGTGAGAGTGGAGTAGAGAGAGTCTTTTTATTATTTTTTATCATATGCAGATTTTTTTAGATGCAAAGCAAAGATAAGCAGGGAGTGCATAAATATAAATGCTGAAATTAAAAACTTACCTTAGTGGGGGAGGGAACCTCCCCCAAGCTTGTTCTTTGCTCAATAATGCGGCGGATGTGGACGTAGTTACCGCCACAAGTCCCACTGTCGGTATTGTTCTTCTTTCATTGCTTGGATGTCTTCGGCATTTTGCTAGACGATGCGTGCTGTCTCACCGTGCTCAACACGCAGCTCACCAAAGGCGTTGGTGAGATTATCGAATTGTTGCCGTTGTTCATGATTATTCCCTTTCTCGCATGGACGAGAAGGATGCTCGTGCTCATTGCGGACGTGAGGGTCGAGGAGGCATGACACTTGAAGTGTGCATGGGATCGGAAGATGCATCGTCTTTCTCCTTGCCAATAGCTCCTCGGGAAGGACCACCTTGCTGATGATGAACAAAGTATCGCCCCTCCTGGGCTCTCCTGTCTGATCCTGTAAAACCTCTTTGCCCAATGCCTTGATCTAAATCAAGGGTTAGCTTATGGGTCCTATACAACTAAAGTTGCCTATATGGAAGTGGAACCTCAACTATATGGCCACTATAAATCATTTTAAGTTCACCATTGACATCTCTTTTTAGCATTTGAGTAGTTATAAGATACTCTTCTGAAATTACCGCTCTAGGTGAAGAGATATATTCAAAAGGGTAGTTGCCATTTAACAACTCCATAGATTCAGCAAGACGAGTAATTAAAGATGTGAATTGAATAGATTCATTGCTCTCAATTGAACTTTGCCAAAATTCTACCAAACATTTCACAGGAGAGATTTGAATTTTGTTAACCATGGCATAAAGCAATTTTAATTCCTTGTCATTTATCAAGATAGCATTACTTCCAGGAAACAAAGTCATTTTCATCCAAAGATGCATGAAACGAAGGGTTGGATTGTGAATTTCCTCGGGTTTAGGATTTGAGCAATCATTAAGAGCAGAGATAGAGAACCAAAATTTCCTCTTGTTATACCTACGCATGGCAAGGTTTAAATTTATCAAACATGAATCTTCAAAACCAAGAGCAACACTTAGATGACTCCAAGTTAGACTATGGTTTTGATTAAACATGTGAAAGGTAATTCCAACATTTGAGACTTGGAGAGAGCATAAAAATTCTATGGTGAGCAACTCAATTCCATGTTCATCTACTTGCCAAAAGCTAGACCAACCAATAGCGGAAAAGATAGTGTTGAATTCGGTGGTCATACCTGCGTTGGAGAGAAGACTCGGATCCAATATCCATGTGTGCTCAAAAGATCGATCCCGGAGAGAGAGATATCTTTGGTACTCTAGTTGGTCGAACCAGATACCACTTTGCTAATCATAGGTCCTCATTGGAGGCACCATGAATGCCTCGATATGAGGTACCTCCGTTGGCACTTCTTCCTCCTGAGGGTGTTCCTCAGTTTGGAGGTTCTCCCAAGTGTATCGGGCAGAACATCCCCTTCTTCTTCCATGGGAACTATCCTTGGATGGGTGGGAGCAACGAGATGAGCTCCCACTAGCTTGTTTTGCTTTCTTGAACATGGATCTCAAAGGGTTCTTCATCTTTAGAGAGGAAGAAGAACACAAGGGCAAGACTAGGAAGAGTTGTGTGTGAAGTGGATTTCTAGTTTGCCTTGTGGTGAGAAGTTTGAGATAAGAGAAGTTTAATGAAGACAAGATATCTTCTTGTGGACTAGTGAGAGTAGCAGTACTTCTCTTGAGAGCTAAGAACTTCTTGAATGAAGAGAGGAGAGATCAAGGAAAGGAGAGGCTTGAGCTAGAATGGATTCTGGTGTGAGGAATGAAGCTCTCCTTGCTTGGGCTTTTATAGGGAGAGGAGATGGCACCAAGGGGGTGACATGATCACAAGCTTTATTGGATCCCATACACAAAGCAAAAGAGAGAGATGAGGTGACTAAAGGGTGGTCGGCCGACCCCCTAAAGTGGGGATTCCACTCATGCTTTTTCTAGTGCTTGGTGAAAGGTGAAGCATAATTTGTGATGTGATCAAAAGCTGAGCTAAAGTGCTCAAGATTCTCCTCTTTAAACAAAGAGTAGTGGGGGCAAAGGTGTGTCATGCTTTGCTCAAAGGTGATGATGTGTTTTCTTTTTCAAAGCATGACAAAGTGAAAGTGATAGGTGTCATGATTCCCCACTTTGGACAAGGAGTAGTGGGAGACAAGGATGTGTCATGCTTTAACCAAAAATGATTGATGTACTTTAAAGAATGACAAAGCAAAAGTGATGTCCCCTAAAGATAAATCTGATTTTTGAAAGTCTCACTACTCAAATCATGAGATTCTTGGACAGAGGATGGTGGGGAATAAAGAGGATGATCATGTGGCATCTAGGGTGGTCGGCCAACCCCCCTAGTGCTCCATATTTGTTTTCTTTTACAAAGGTCCCTAAATGTTTCCTAATTACTAAACCAAGATAGGGTGCATATGGGTGGTCAGCCAACCACCCTATGACCCTAACTTTTATCAAATTTCAGAGCTAAACTAATTCTCAAGTTTTATTTAATCTAACTTTATTATTTCTAAATTTTAAGCATGAAAGAAAGTAAAGGTTTTAACTAAATGTAAGAAGGGAAATAAAAGATAACTACCGACTTACCTTTCGGTGAAGGCTCCTTGATTTTAAGTCCTCGGAGTAGGACTCTCCTTCTAGTTCATTCTTCAGGTGCACTTGATGGCTCCAGAGACGGAGACCACGGAGTGTGCACCTCCTTTGCTTTCCAAACTTGCCTTGGATTGGCGGGTTCATCTTCCTTGAGTTCACTGACCTTGGCCTCCAGGTATTGCTTCTTTTGGCGCAGAGCTCGAACTCTTCTTCTTGGTGGTTGTGCTTTAACCTGATTGTTAAGTTTATAACCATTTAAAGCACATTTTACCTTGTGACTTGGGAACTGGAAGGGGATCTGGCCCGATCCAACGTAGATGACCGCGTTGGTAGTGTTGAGGAAGGGCCTTTCCAAGATGACGGGGACTTCCACGTTGGCTCCCATGTCGAGGATGATGAAATTGGTGGGGATGTACTCGTCTTGGATGTTCACCAAGATATCCCTTGCGAGTCCCTTGGGAAACCATATGGTTTGATCTTCCATCTGCAAGCGAACACATGTAGGGACCAAAGGTCCTCCTAACAAGTTGTCATACGTTACCTTAGACATGATGTTGATGCCTGATCCGAGATCACAGAAGGCGGTGTCGAAGGTTTGTTGTCCGATTGAGCACTTGATCGTAGGGTGGCCTGGATCTTCCTTCTTCATGATGAAGGGAGGATCGAAAAGATAGCCCCAATAGGAGCGAACTGGAGGCTTACCGAACTTTGTTGTTACCATGTTCACATGCTTAATGGAATCCTCTGGTTTCCCAGGAATTTTACCTTGTTCTATAGATGGCATAGATGCTGCTAATTGAGCTAATTGTGTTTCTAACATTTTAATAAAACTCAATTGATTTTTCATAGCAGTTGTGAAGCTATCCATTTTTTTACTAAAACTTTCAAGAACTTTATCAGTGGCAATCATCTTTTTATTTATACCATCGTTAATCTTAGATTGCCCAAGAACAAGATCTTTTAATGAAGGCTGGTTATTGTAATTATTGTAATTGCTATTACCTCCATTACCTTGGTAGAAGGGGTGCGAATTCTAGCTTCCTTGTTGTTGGGGTCGATACCCGTTGTTGTTATTGTTGTTGTTGCTGATGAAGTTCACGTCCTCCTTTGGTGTCTCGGGGCAATTGTTGCCCGAGTGATCATTTCCTCCGCACACTTCACACCATGGGTCAGCTTCAATGGCTTGTGCGGCGGTGATGGGGTAGATGGCCTCTCATTCCTTCTTGGAACTTTCTTGTACCTTCTTCATCAAAAGGTCCATCTTGGTACAGAGTATGTCCACCTCACTGACGGTGTGCATACCTCTCTTCTTTGGCTAGAGACGTTCCTCACCCCATCCTTGGTTGATCACCATCTTTTTGATGAGGTCCTTGGCATTCCTCACTGTGTGTTGGAGAAATGCCCCTCCAGCGGCAACATCAAGGTGACTACAGGCCATGCTAGTCAGCCCGTGGTAGAATCCTTGAATCAAGAGCTAGTCGTCTATCCCATGATGAGGACAGGCACGAATGTACTCCTGGAGACGTTCCCATGCTTCGAGAATCGTCTCATCAGATTCCTGTTGGAAGCTTGATATCTTTCCACGAAGAGCATTGGTTTTGCCCGTCGGGAAGAACTTCTTGAGGAATGTGTTAGCACACCTCTCTCATGTAGTGGCCTCTTCTTTGTGGGCATAGAACCATTGCTTCGCCTTCCCCAATAGGGAGAATGGGAAAAGACGAAGGCGAATGGCGTCAGACGCCACTCCTTTGATAGTGAAAGTGCCACATAACTCCATGAAGTGCTGGAGATGAGCATTGGCATCCTCATGGGGCTTCCCGCAAAACGGATTGGCCTGCACCATGTGGATGAAGGCGGGCTTCAGCTCGAAGGTGGCATCCCCAAAGTTGACCTCGGGACCCTGAGCTACGTGGGTAGCTGACGGAGCCAAGAAGTCAGAGATCGCCTTCTGGGCCGTAGCTTCCTTGAGTGGTGGTGTAGAGCCTCCTTCCTCGAATGGATTCAAGGTCGAGATGAACCTCTGAGGTGGAATTTGACGACATCTAGTCCTCCTCAACAGCTGCTCGGGATCTTCTAGGTAGTTTCCCGACAGTTGGAAACCGCTCATAAACTGTCTAGCTTCACAAGAAAGGAAGACACAGACAGGGGTAAGCCCCTATGACTAATTTATAACTAAGTTAACGAGAATCTCTGGATTCAATCTAATTAAAATTTCTAGGCTATGCTTTCCCCGGCAACAGTGCCAGAAATACTTGTTGGTATTTCTTATGAATATTGGATAAATCCGCAAGTGCATAGATTATACCACTGTAGCACTTCACCTAGGAGTATTCCAAGGTATCATAATTTATATTATCCCAATGGATAGCTAGGCTAAAAATGATAATTAGAGAGAGATCCTAGAGAGTACCTCAACTTAGTACCAACTAGTATAGGGGGGTAAACGATATATGTGAAAGGAAGGGTTTGATGAATAAATAAGCCAAGGTAAATGATACTTAGAACGGACTAGATAGTGTAGCTAGGTGGGAGGACAACGAGAGAGTACAAGGGACTCCTAAGCAATTCACTCTACTTCAATATTCTTAGCCAATTAACTAGTCTAAACACTATAGTTTGCCTCCTCAATACAAGTATGCTAGGTGAGGGGATAGATCAGTAGGAGGACAAAACTCCTACCGGACCACGCCCTCGTTTTACGGGGGCCTTACCTTTTAAGAACTTGCCTAAAAACACGTGGTGGAATACAACGACTAGACAAGGCTGTCACCTCTTACTAGCTACCACAAACAATCCATGCAACAAGCGATAACCAAAGATAAGATGTTGTATAAGCACCACGCTTACACACAACTTATTACTTTGACTACGATCTATAATCAAAGCACTCTATGACAGGCAATGATGGCATACAGGAAAGGTCACAAGGATCACAGACTATTGATGTAAAGGCTATTAAAGAGCAAAAGCATATAACAATACTATATCTATTATAATAATGCTCAAAGTAATACTAAGTAAAGTAAAGGGAAAGGATAATATATTGATAAAGATAAAGTCTTACAAAGAAGGAAAGATACAAGAGCTATACTGTCAGACCCGGTTTTAAAGAACAAAACCAGGCTAGCCATATGTGTGCCCAGGAAGTCCACACATACAACAACTGAAAAGAAGAATATCAAAATCAATGTTATATAGCGAAAACATAGATACATTAACACTTACATCAAAGTATAGCAGAACGATTACTAAACTTTCTTGAAGCTCCAACTTCACAGGGATAGTTGACTGGGGGTTGCATACGCCTAGCACTTCTTCGAAATCTCACTAGATCCATCTTCTGTTACCCATCCGGGATTTTTATCCAAAGTATTAAAAAGTAAAGCAAGCATAAGTACATATCGTACTCAGCAATATGACATGGGGTTCATGAGGCTCAAAAGGTTGACACTGGTTTACTGTGATTAGCTTTTAATGAGTCATAGTTTTAGCATTAGTAGCAACAAATAAGCAATGCCCCAATTAATCACATGAAACTAATAACATGAATAAGGAATAGCATTAAAAAAACACAATAGATCATTTATCAATGTTCAATTAATTTCCATTAGTCTGTGAGTTTTTCGGGCCGCTCGTATCCGTGAGCACGGCTGATATATCAGTTTTTTAACACTCTGTAGAGGTTGTATATCTTTACCCACGAGTCGTGATTTACCCTTTCGCCCGAGGGGATCAGCCTCTTGACCCACTTCCAAGGAAGGTCGGCAGGGTTCACTATGAAGTTTTTCAAAGGGGCTCGCTGACAAACAACAGACACTACGGATCCACAGGCAAGGGGTATACGGGGACCCCTCGATGGTACACACGCGCAGCGGTAGCCACTCCGGCCGTACCCCGCAACCGCTCGGCAATGGCAACTTTCGTGAACTGCCACATGCGAGAGAGTGACCCTCATACTTAACTAAAGCCAGAGCCATGTAGCCCTCATGGTTGTACTGTATGTCCCTCATGTACTTAACTGACAGATAAGTTCTTAGAGATTCCATGTCAGTAAAAAAAAACATCTTTTATTTCTTATTGCATATTCTATTAATCAAGTTATAGTTCATGATCATAATTATTTGAGCACTAGCATCAATTCTACCCAATGCATAACCATAGGATGACAAGGAATCAGGGTATCAATACAACTAGGATATATAACTATGGTTATCAAGGTAGACACATGCAGATGAATTAAATGACATTAAAGTGAATAGGACAACAAGGAAAATCCCATGCTATACTTGCCTTTCACTTGCGCAACCCTCACGCCATCAGCTATCGGTCATCACCTTATGATCTTCATCCCTCACAAACATTTCTCGTTCTACTCATAGCAAGCACCACACATAGACAACATACAAACAACAAATAGAAACAACTAAGAACAATACACCAACAAGAAGATAGATCGGTACTACGGTCGAGAGAACGCAATAAATGCCAATTACGGAACTATCGTTAAAAGAAACAACTATTGTAAGTTTCATTATATTTAAGAAATAACTACAAGCTTGGCTGATGTTAATTAAGAAAGGTATATGATTAAGTATTAATTCAGTTTGGACATAATCACAATTTATTATGAAAGCCAAATTGAACTAATTGAATTTATTTATAAACATGATCAAATAATCTATTAAGCATATTAAACTTTATCGTTGCAAAGCAACTTAGACATGTGAGAGCATTTAAGTATATGGTGCATGTTTAAACAAGCAAACTATATGTTTAGAAGCATATTAATATTGTCAACTAATCATATTAATATTATATATTTATATTTATATAATACCAAAGTATAAATCTATATTAATTTCAATTATTAAACTAGTTTCATGCTTATTTAACTTATTCAATATTTTAATAATATATGGAAAAGCATGTAGCATGACAAAAACATTGATGCACTAACATAAAGATCATGGCAACAAGAAACAAACGCAACTTAAACAGTTCAAAACAGAGTTAAAATCTAACTTGCTTTAAATTAATTAAACAACTATTGGTTAAACATTAATTAAATTAATAATTAAACTAACGGAAATTAATAATTAAGCAACAAGAAAAACATTAACACTACGACGTTAGAGCGTGGTGACATGATTCTAACGCAATTTGAACGAACTAAAACAGAGATAAAACGAAGAAACGGTGGAGATTATACCGTTGATGGCAAGCTCGTAACTATTTGCACTTGTCTCCATCCTTCACTTCTGTACGGTCGAAAAAGGAACCCTGATGCTGCTGTTGCTCGTTCGTGCGGCAAGGAGGGATTTTGCCGGACCAAGGGATTTGCCGGTCGGAGAGCACCGCGGTTGGAGCTAGGCAGCACGACAACGACAGGGTAGGAAAACATATGATTGTCTACCATTAGGTATTCCCAAACTAGGGGCTCCCCTTCGGTAGATGTGGTGTGCTTTGGTCAAGGGGGTGGGTACATATTTATAGGGAGAGAGACTCTCCACCTCAACATCAACTAGCGATATGATACTAATTAATGGTGCATCTCCACATTTACTATCGGACCAAATTAATCACCAAAGCCCATTAGTAAACAAATGCTTGGGCTTTTGTGATGTATGAGGATTATTGCCATGGGCTTTGAGGGCTTGTGGGAAAATTGAGGTCTTCATTATTTATTTTCGGAATAAATTATTTTCGTGAATAAAATAATTCCAGAAAAGTTCAGAATTAATATTTAAGCAACGAAAAATACTCCGAATGCTCCAAAAATTTGGGGGAAATTCTTGGACGAACTTTGGAACATGATGAACTCAAATAAAGTGGTTAGAGCTCATAAAAAGATATTTTGGAGCATCTAAAAATTAGAATTTGCTCGTAGATAACTAGGAAAAAGGTCCGGAAAAATTCAGAAAAATTCCCGAAAAGAATTTAGAGACATGTTGATGAATTGTGAACTCAAGGGAATCATTTGGATCAAGAGACAACAGATCCTGGGAATGTCCAAATGAAAGATTAAGATCGAGAACAAGAATTTGATTATAGAAAAAGATAGAGACGAGCCAGAGACCGATAAACGACTTACTAAACGCATTTTAAAAACTTTAAACACTCACATGCATCAAGACAAGCAATGAACAACCACCACAACAATTAAAGTCTATCAAATTGATTTAGAAAAGTTTATAAATTCACTTTTCCTATACTAAATTTGTGCAAATCAAACTAATCTTGGAAATTTTTATATGAACATAGAAATCATTTATTTTATTTAGTGTTTTCTAAGCACAACCCAAAATTTGAAATTTTGGGGTGTGACATATACCAAACTCCCCAGAAGACAACTCCAAAAATCCCGAGCAAGCTTGACTCAACTCTAATTCCAACTCTAGACTAACTCCTAGAACAATCTAAGGAATAGAGCTTGTAGGATTCTTCACCATGTGTAGAGAAGAGGGAGTGACCCTCTATTTATAGTGGGAGGTGGAGTAGAGGCTACTCCAGCGCCACGTTAGTGATCCAAGGCCTTCCATCCTCCAGCCTTGGATCCAACCGACCCTTGAACCGACCAAGGGTGGATGGTGGTGATCTTCCACAAGTGTAGAGTGGTATGGCGGTTGGGGGAGCCAACCGACCTAGGGAGGCAGTCAGCCAACCCCCCTGTGGCCAGTGGGCCCTCCTCTGGCCTCTGGGAGTGGTCCCACTGGTCAGGGGACCAGGTGGGAGCCAGGTGGGCCTAGGGCGCGGTCGGCCGACCCCCCTGGGGATCACTGGCCCACCTCTTCCTCCCTGGTGCTGGTCCCACTTGTCATAGGTATTGGTTGTCAGTTCTGAGGTGGTTGTCACGTTTATCTCCTTGGTGTGGGCCCATGAATCCATGTGCTATGCTTGTGAGCCGTTGAGAGGAAACTCAAAGTGATCCAATGGTTGGAAATCACTCTGGAGTGCTTCTCTTGGATCATGGCCGAGGGGGGAGAGCTGGTGGGCCCATAGGGTGGTCAGCCGACACCCTATGTGGGCCCCACTGACTCTCCTTTTCTCCATTTACTCATTCCTACATTCAAACACTCATGGACATGTGGACCTAGTTATTTGATAAATTATGCTTATGATGTGTTTGTTTATCCTTGATCCTGAGGTAGGTGACATCAGTTTAGTTATATAAAAGTGGACCATAATTTGTGCCAACACGTACTTCTAGGATAGAAGCAGCGTATGTGGGTGTAGTGTAAGTGAATCTTGATTCAGACCGCATGACTAGTTCCCGAGGGTCACACAGCTTGACCACACTCAATGCTCATAAGAAGTATGTAAATATGTGTGGTTTCCTAATCTAGTAAGCATGTATATGGTTGTGGTAGGAATTTAAACTCTCGTCATACATGAACTCATCATGCAGCATTTTTAATGTTTTCAAAAGATAAAATTCTCCAGAATTCTAGTATCTCTAGGAACAGATAAATAGTAACTCAAACCTTCCCATCTCATATCCGTCAACGACTTAGACTTAGATCAGGTACTCTTCCTACAAGTTCAGGTTTAGAGCAAATTTCAAATCATAATAATTATGCCTAAACTTGAGAGAGAGATCAAATTTGAAAACTAGATACTTGAAAGGAATTACGGCAGAGCAACTATTCATCATCTCCATATTAAGAGTTTTATCATTGGGGTTCATTTTAGCATAGCTATTTTATTTTATTCTCTCTTATTATTTATTAGCAAACTTCTAAACTTAGCAAAGACATATATATAAGCGGGAAAATATTTATTGGGTTTTCTATGATTATGCATCTTTTTATTTCTAGTAAAGTATAGGTATTATAAAGACCGATAGGTAGAAATACTTAGCTGAGTAGTGGGGGTGCTCTCCCCAAGCTGGATTTTGACGTAATTTCTTCTGATGATCTTGAACGTGGGGGGTGCTCTCCCCTAAGCTTGATTTTGACGTAATTTCTTCTGATGTAGCTGGTAGATAGCAGAGGTGTTAGGATGTCCTCTGGTTGCTGTTCTTCTTTGATCCTTGAATTCCGTGAAGCTCAAATAGACAACAAAGCTTGTGGAACTGATTAAGTGTTAGTCATAAATCTCTAGCCTGAATCATGTTAAGCTTCCACTAATGGATGTTATTATTTAGTAGGGTCATAAACTCACTATTTATAATTTTTTTATTTTATAAGATAAAAACATATTTATTTATTTTTATGCCACCACAGCGAGTACACTTATGGGTTATGCCACGAGTCTATTCACATGGGGCTTAACAGTTTTAAACATTTTTATTTTCTTTTTAAGATAGTGTAAACATGATGAACTATTTAGGGTAAGTAAATAATTAAGGGAAAAAATAACTACCAAGTTTTACCTCTTGGCACAGCGTTCGGTGGTTTTAGTCCTCCGAACAGGACTTCTTACGTCCTTAGTTATCCTGGGGCTGGTTGGACGGCGTAGCTGGCGCCTCCGGCTGTGCTTCTTCTTCTGGTATGATTTTTTTTCTCTCCACACTTGTGTTGGTGCGGTGGTCTCTGTAAGACCTCCGGTGTTTGCTACGAGTTAATCACTGACCAAGCTCAAACATAATTTGGATCAAGTCATAATCGGGGACTATAGTTCATATATCTGGAATATATGATAAGGTATTTATTTTATGTGCCTCACCTCTATTTCCATCTATATGAACCATTGGAGAAGTTTCACGAAGTTCGGAACCAAAAATTTGAGTGAACAGATGATTCATATAACTATCGAATTTATTTATGAAGTGGAAATAATTATATGAGTCGACCAAGTCTCATGACCTTGCCCAAAATTCTCCAGTTGTATTCTACAACCAAAGTCGTGAAAGGTTCGTGTTGCCCGGAAACACGGAAAATGTCCGGAATACATTCTGAACCCCAGTCTGAGCGCAACCGATGACATTGTAAATTTTCTTTGACCGACAATTTGGAGATCTCGCATGTTGACGCGCATTGAACGAAAGTTGTAGATCGGATCGAGACAGACAAACTTCGTTCAATCATAGAGACCTGAATCAGAGCCGAAAATGGTGAAACAGATGACCGAAGATCGTCGGAATGCCAGTTTTTGATACCCGCTAGGTTTTCTTTGGGAATCAATAATTCGCAAACCGTTTGTAGTTTGACTGTGGTTCTTGAAATATTTTGATCTATTCGACGAGATCTTCGCAACGTTATTTTCAGACAAACGTTTCAGTCAGCGGTTCAAAATCCGTAAAAAGGAAACGCAAGACAGTGGCGATCCTGTAATTGTTTGGAAGTTTTTGAGGGGGCAAATAAAAGTGCAGCACCACCCCTTCTGCTCCTCACACCTCCCTCTCCCTCCCCTCACTTGCTTCCGAGCAGACAGCAGAGAGCTGCTGCTCTCTCCCTTCTCTTCTTCCTCCCTCCACCAAGAAAGTTTTTTCTCCTCCCATGGCAAACCTTAGGCCTTCTCCCTCCCGCTCCAATGACTGCAGGGGAGCTGCTCCTCCTCCCTACCCTCCAGCTCGCCACTCTCCTCCTGGCCCCCTCTTCCTTCGCTCTCCCAGGTAGGGCAGGCCCAAGCCTGCTCGCCCCTCCTTCCTCCCCTGCCGTTGCCTGCATGCTGCTGGACCAACAGGAGGCTAGCGCCCCCTGTGCCTCCCTGCTATGGAGCAGGGTAGCAGCAGCTGCTGTGTCTCCCTCCTTGCTGCGTGGAGTAGCAGGGCATGGCTCAGCCGGCCACCATCTCCACCTCGACGACTAGCACCCCTATGGCAACCCTAGCTCCTTCCTCCTGCATCTACAGGACCCCTCCCTCCCTCCCTCGTTTTTCAGTTTTTCAGTTTTATGCAGTTATTCGAAAAATCATATCAATTCAAGGAAAAATCATATGGATGTATAGTTATACATTTTTGAATCCTTGTGAAGTTATCTATGCATGAGATCTATTGGATGCTATGCCTTGTATGGAATGATTTGCTGTAAAAATCGTTTTGCTCAGTTAGGTCTAGAATGTGAAATGTGGGAAATAAATATTTGATGCCGATGAGGAGTGCTGCAAAAATTGTGCAAAAATTATTGTGTATTACTATTGCTATGAAAAGACTTTGGTTAAAATTTCATAACTACAGGTTGGATAGTTTGTGAGTTATGAAAATAACAAGGATCATATTTGCTGTTTTGGACTGCATGCATGATCTCTGAATATTAATATTTTGTATGTATAAAATGTTGTTTTCTGTTGGTATGATGAATTCCAAAGTTGTAGATTATATTATGTTGAAGATTGTGTTAAAATTTCATGATCATATCTCTGATAGTTTAGGAGATATGAATTTATTAAGTTAAAGACTAAAATCTGTCATTCTCTGGACAGACCTAGATGTTTGTGTTGTTTGACCAAGTTAAATTTGAAATCATGTCTTGAGCATGTAGAAACATTTGTAGTACATTTCATAAGCTTTCTATAATGTTCAAGTTCATATTTTTAGGAGCTCTATATCTTGATTTATGGCTGTTTCAAGAAGGGTTATCAAATCTGTCCCCAGTTTGGACAGAGATGCATCCCTTGTCTTTTTCAAGTTGATTAAGTGTTGAATCATGTTAAGATGATTATAAAAAAACTTATATTCAACTTTATAATATTTTCAACAATTCTTGATTCATGTATGTTGGAGTTCTAAAACTCTAGTTATGCTTGTCTAAATATTGATAGCAATGTTATGTTTATAAAATGCTTCACTATTCATAGGACTGAATATGCAGTGTTCCTTGTGCAAGTGTTTTCATAATGTTAACCATATTTTCTATGGTCGCAATGAATTGAAAAGTTTAGTATAAGGTTATAATCTTTCTAAAAAGTCTAGAACCATCTTTATATCACTTCTAGAACTCAAGTTATGAATATTTCTAGTTATATGTCAAATCTGTCCAAAGTATGGACAGAGTTGCTCTATTTTGTTTGTTTGACCTTGTTAATTTTAGAATCACCTTGTTATGACAATAAACATGTTTTAGATAACTTACTCAACTTTTTATTAAGTTAAGATTCATGCTCTTGAATGTTTGTAACTTAAGTTATGCATGTTAGAATGAAATGTTACTATTCTGTCCTAGTTAGAGCAGATCTAAAACTTTGACATGTTTGACTTGTTTAACCTTTGAATTAGCTTTTGGTGGTATTGACAATATTATAGATAATTTCAATACCATTGCAGAAAGTCTAAGTCACCTTTATTGGATTCTTATAACTCCGGTTATGATTAAAACCGTGACTGCATGTTGCTGTCCCAAACTTGCATGTGTAAGTTAAATGCTTTAACATGTTCTTGCTAGTTTAATCTATTAAGTAAAATTGTTGGATAAATACTTGTCATGGTTTGACTTTAATTTAATAGTAGATCATGTTCGAAGTGCTTTTCACATTCAATGTTAAGTTTGGGTGATAATGAGCTAAACAAGTTTTAAATGACTAGGTATGTTCTGTAATATGCTTCTATCTTCTAAATTATGCTCTAGTTATATTTGGTAATTAAATCTAAGTGCATCTATATATCATGCATGATCTTATACTTGTCTTGAAGGGTTAATTAAATATCCCTTGTGCTTATTGAATGCTTGGAATAGCTTGATTGAGTTAGTTGATAGCTTATGCGTAGTATGCTTGATATCCATCGACGTTGTATTTGGGTGATGTGCTTGTGTGTATCAAGTTAGAGTGTAGACAATTACTCCTGTAGTGCTTATGTGGTCGTTGTCATACAGCAACCCTAGCTCTTGTATGCTATCCTTGTTGAGTAATTCTTGTCTACGACTTGCAATAATTTTAGCTTGAGTTAACTTGTATATCATACCCGATATGCGTGCTATATTCCTATGATATGCATTAGTGATCTTTAGTCAAATAAATCCATGTACTTATGTAGGTTGGTTCAATAAATTGCTTGCTATCTTTTATGCTAGACTTGAGGGATGGTAGTTAATAAATTGCTCTCTAATGTGCTTGTGTATGTATGACATAATCTTATACTTGTCTTTAATGCTTGTATATATGACTTGTGTTGCTTTCATCGCATTCATACACTTGCATCTTGCATCTCATTTAGGTACGATAGGTACCCTACGTGGAAATGAAATGGATGGAGCCAACCTAAAGATGGTGTTGCTGGATGAATCCAAAGGATGGAACAACCAAGAGTACAAGCGAGTGTCATCTAATCATCGCTGACTTTGTGTTGGTTCCCAAGGCAAGCCCTGGAGCATCATATGCCTCCTCCCTCTCTTTTAAAGTATTCACTTACAATCACAATCTTGCTTGTGCATTTAAGTTAGTAGGTGTTGAATGAAACCCTTGTTGCATTATACCTTCCTTGTCCAACTAAAGAACCTTGTAGGCCTAGGATCGAAACATATGGTTAGCCCTGCTTAGACCGGTAGTGTGGGTGGTCTACCATCCCCCACAATGACAGGTGGTATTGGTCACGGTTGGCTATATTTGCTATCGTGGAAAATAACCACGTGGAAGTAATAAATTGAGACCAGGCGGACAAGGTGTATGTGAGCCACTTGACTTGGAGGTCTTGTGAGCGGGTTCTCTCCGCCTGTGTCGTTAGGCACTGGACCGTGGTTGGACATCTGCCGAGATTGAACGCATGCCTCCTTCATAGCTGGCCGAATAACTCGTTTCAACCGCGAAGCCTAAGTCTATGGGTTCGGGCCGGAATCTCCCCCTACTTGGGTCATGAAGACCGCGAGCCGACTAGTAGACCATGGGCAAGTATAACCTAAGCTACCTGGCCTGGACCGTGGGCAGGATCTACTTGAGCTACCTGGCTACCGTGAGTCGCTACTCATGCCTGTACCTGGAGACCCACGGGCTACCCGAACGATAGTGAAGGTGACCCATCAAAGTCAACCCGACGGGGAAGGCTTGGGTGTGATTGAGGAATAAACCTCCAGCTGGATAGGAATTCGATTCGAATCGTGGTTGTTGACGGTAATTACGATCTATTTTGTCACCATCAAAATACCGTCAACATCCTCATATTCAAAGTAAATCAAGAATAACATGAACATAATTTACCCAATAACTAGTTCCACATGTCCCATGACTATTTGAGTGCAGGTAATGACAAATGGGGACTTTTGGGAGCTAGTGGCCCACTTAGGGGGTCGGCCGACCACCCTGTGGGACCACTAGACCTCCCAAGCCCCCATGATTCAAGAACCATCTTCTAGAGCACTCTCTACCCCTTGGATCCAAGTGTGTTTCCTCCCAACGGTTCAGATTCGTAGCATGAGGATCCATGGGCCCAACATGACATATTTCGAAGTATGACAAATCTGCAAAATACATACACCATCATGATGGGCATTACCTCTAGAAGCTACCTGCAAAAGATGAGCTCATTTGGCCACAAAAGGCGGTCAGCCGACCGCCAAGGTAGGCCCAGAGGCCACCCACAGGCCTCCTAACTAGTGGGGTCAGATTCTAGAAGAAATGGGATGGGCCCACCCACCGGGGAGTGGTCGGCCGACCATGGCCAGGTGCCCAAAAGGTGCACCGACCTCCCAACCGACTTCCTGCATGCCTCCATGCACCCACTTGATCTCCCCGTTGATCTAAGTTGGTTCTAATGACGGTTTGATCCTACGGTGGATGACGGAAGTGACGCGGATTGCTGACGTGGCACTAGGCTCTCCCTCTAGCTATAAATAGACCCCTAGAGCTTCCTATTCATTTCATGCCTCATTGGAGAAACACTACTCCTTAGTCTCTTAGCGGAGCTCACTAGTAGTGCTATGCTAGTTGGAGGAGAGTGAGGAAGGTCTTCTGGAGAAAGGCCCGGGCCTGTCGGGAATCTTCTCCGGAGTTCTTCCTCGGCGGATGCGTGTCTCTTGTAAGTTTAGCTCTTGTAAGTGACTTCTTCCGAGTTCTTTATAGTATTTGATATTCTAAGTCTGGGTTAGCTGTTATACACCTTTTCCTGCTTGTTCATCGCTTTACTTTAAGTAGAGTGCTTTAATCTTATGCAAGGGTTAAAGTAGTAAGAATAGTGTATACGTGGTGTCTAGACTAGATCTTACCTTTGTAAACCGCTTATCGCGTGGATTGTTCGTGGATGCTAGTAAAAAGTGACAGCTCTATCTAGCCTTTGTATTCCACCACGCGTGTCAGATAAGTTCTTAAAAGGTAGGGCTTCAATACAACATGATGGCGCGGTCCGGTTAGAGTTTTGCCCACTTTCTGATCTATCCCATCGCCTCCCGCAAGAGAAGGGCTGATAAAGCCAGTATAACCAGCTATACCTTGTTAGATATCTTTGTTATATCGAACCTCTCAACCCAGTTATCATAGTCTCCCTTGATCCATCATAGGACATACCCGTATTCCTAGTTAGATCACTTCTCGTTCCCCGTGGAAAATACGATACCTGGAATACTCCCGGTGAAGTGCTACAACGGTATAATCTGTGTGCTTGCGGATTTATCCAATAGTCATAAGAAATACCAACACTAGTCATAATCCATTGTAGAAGTTACATCAGGTGTGATATCTTCTCGTGCGTTTCTCCTTGGTTAAAGTAGTAACACTAGTCATAAGAAATACCAACACTAGTCATAATCCATTGCAGAAGTTACATCAGGTGTGATATCTTCTCGTGTGTTTCTCATAAGAAATACCAACACTAGTCATAATCCTTGGGTTAGTTGTTATACATCTTTTCCTGCTTGTTCATCGCTTTACTTTAAGTAGAGTGCTTTATCCTTAACATGGGGTTAAAGTAGTAAGAATAGTGTATACGTGGTGTCTAGACTAGATCTTACCTTTATAAACCGCTTATCACGTGGATTGTTCGTGGATGCTAGTAGAAAGTAATAGCTCTATCTAGCCTTTGTAATCCACCACGCGTGTCAAATAAGTTCTTAAAAGGTAGGGCTTCAATACAACATGATGGCGCGGTCCGGTTAGAGTTTTGCCCACTTTCTGATCTATCCCATCGCCTCCAGCAAGAGAAGGGCTGATAAAGCCAGTATAACCAGCTATACGTTGTTAGATATCTTTGTTATATCGAACCTCTCAACCCAGTTATCATAGTCTCCCTTGATCCATCGTAGGACATACCTGTATTCCTAGTTAGATCACTTCTCGTTCCCCGTGGAAAATACGATACCTGGAATACTCCCGGTGAAGTGCTACAGCGGTATAATTTGTGCCCTTGCGGATTTATCCAATATTCATAAGAAATACCAACAACGGTCTCTCCCCGTCAGTGAGAAACTTGAAAGATCTTCCTCCCACTGTAGAAACTTGAACCCTAATAAGTAACCAAAAGATGGTTATATGGTTTACATGCCAAACTAGATATGGTTACTATTGTGATGCTTTAATTAAATGATTGCTATAGATCAGGTGCAAATCTAGACTTGGTAAGCTTCACCAATCTTGATGCTAAAATATTGACTAAAATATTGAAAGATAGAACTCAAGGTAGTAATGCTGTTTTATGCAAAAGTTGTGCTATCCTGTTAACTCCACTATATGAGCCTTGCATATCCTTGGGAGTCTTTTATTTCTCTCCTGTCGGGTAAGTCTAGCTGAGTACATTCGTGTACTTAGGGTCTTCGTCCTGCTGAAGGAGTGGTTAACCACCGGTGGGCTCAGTGATTCTATAGTTACTTCTTATCTATATGCTGTTGTTGGAGGATGTCGCTATGTATTTCAACTTATGTTACTATAGTCATTTCAAAGCTATGTTGTTTCATTAAACAATTTTTGAACTCAGACTTGTATTATTATTTCTAAGCTTATTTGTAATATTATTTCCACTACAAAACTCTATGTAAGTGATTGGTGTTTACTTCATCAAGCGATCTGGGATTGGTTTGTTCATTTACCGGGGTCCTTCGCGATACTCGGCGGACTACCGACCTGGTATAAGTGAGAGTATGTACGTGTCAACGTGTTAAACGGGGACAGTCATGCTTGATCTTATATTAGTTGGGTTGTTCCGTGACAGTCTCCCTAGGACAAGCTCTCTCTTCTGGATACTTATTAAAATTGAAAGGACGTACCTTTGCTTCTTCCCACGATTCCCCGCTGTCGTGCCTGGGGTAGTCATAGAGTGATCTTTCATTTCCCAACCTTAGAGTTGGTGGTGTGTTTGGCCTAAAGAGTGGACTTGCGTATATCGACTCTTCTTCTTCGGGGTATCTTCATATCTTGATACTTCTCCTTTATAGCCTGCCCATCCATCCTTGGTGTTCTGCCTCTTCTGGTTGCGGTAGCGACGTCTTTTTTCGTTCTATTCTGCTTAGATTCTTCAACAATGTAGTTAGCATTAAAGTAACGACGTACCTTCTCAGAGGGGAAGTGTAGGTGCACTTCCCCTGTCCCGATATAGATGATAGCTTTGGTGGTGCTTAGGAACGGTCTTCCAAGGATGATGGGTGGATCATAATCATCTTCTCCTATATCAACGACTAGGAAGTCTGTAGGGATGAAGTGGTCATAAATCTGGATGGGGACATCTTTGGTTATGCCTTCGACGATGCGACATGTTTGATCTGCCATCTGGAGTTGGGTGTATGTTGGATATAGAGGCATGGTACCATACAGAAACTCATAGGTCAACTTGGCCATGATGTTGACGCCCGATCCAGTGTCGCAGATTGCTTTCTGGAAGAAGCATCTGTTGATTGTGCATTCAATGGTTGGGACACCTGGGTCGTCTTTCTTGATCAAATGAGGGGACCTGATTTGCTGATCTTGATTATTGTGGAGTGCAGTGACCATCTTTGTTGGTTCTGTCCGTACTTGCTTCTTGTTCTTGTTCTGCTTGTTCTGCTGGTTCCTCCTATTGGTCCTCTTCCTTGGCTCATCTTGGGGTTGTTCGGGAGCTTGTATGGTTTTTTTCTTGAAGTAGAATGTCTCCTTCTTCCCTTTGATGAAGAAACTGATCTTGGCAGCACTAGCGTAGATGACAGCTCTAGCAGTGTTCAAGAGTGGCCTCCCTAGGATGATGGGTGACCTCTCATCAACACCGGTCTCTATCACCATGAAGTCTACTGGGACATATGAGGTACCAATCCGGACATGGATATCTTTTAATATTCCACTAGGGTAGCATAGTGTCCGATCTGCAAGTTGCAAACATAGGGTTGTATCTGATAAAGGATAATTAAAATATTTCTCATAGATTACTCTGGGCATGATATTGACGCTTACGCCGAAGTCGCAAAGTGCTTCAGGAAAGTCCATGGTGCCAATGGAGATTGGGATGACGGGTCGTCTTGGGTCTCTCTTCTTGGTTGGCATAGAATCACTACACCACCATTCGGTGGGGTTGTTCCAATAAGCACCTGCATCAAATATGTCTACAAGATTTGCAGATTCTAATCCTTCCGGTTGTGATGGAATACCGGGGTTAGTGGTAGGAACAACAACAACTATTGGGGTTAGCTGAGATTCAATCATCTTATTAAAGCTAATTTGATTTTTGATGGCAACAAAAAAATTATCCATTCTATTATTTATAGTTTCTAGTATTTTATCATTGGATGCTAATTTCTTAGACATGTTATCCATTAATTTTCCTTGATTAGCTACTAACTCTCTCAAAGGTGGAAAACTAGGATTATTGTAGGAATTATTACCTTAATAATTACCTGAGTAGTTACCTGAGTAGTTAGGCCTTTGTTGTTGTTGATTCCAACCTTGATTTTGCTGAGGACGGTTGTAATTGTTGTTGTTGATATAGTTCACATCTTCTTGCAATTCTGGACAATGGTTGCCTGAGTGTCAAGTGTTTCCACACTCCTCATAGGTCATGTGAGAGTCATAAATGTTCATAACTTCTTTCTTTTCTCCAGCTTTCTCATCGAGCCTCTTCATGAGCAGGTCTAGCTTTGCAGACAACATGTCTACCTCTTTGAGCTTGTGCATACCTCCATTCTTCTTGCGTGTTTGAGTTCTTTCTTCACTCCAACCTTGGTTCGATGCCATCTTCTCCACAAGAGTTGTGGCTTGTGGTATTGTAAGTGATAGGAACGCTCCTCCAGCAGCAGCATCCATGGTTTCACGAGTGCTATTGCTGAGCCCATGATAGAAGGTCTGCATAAGTAACCAATTCTCCATTCCATGATGGGGAAATTCTAGGATGTAATCTTGGAAGTGCTCCCATGCTTCTGGAATGGACTCATCATTTTGTTGCTGAAAACTTGAAATCTTCCCACGGAGAGCATTGGTCTTTCCCATGGGAAAGAACTTTGCTAGGAAATTAGTGGAACATAGTGCCCATGTAGTATTCTTCTCCTTGGTTGCATAGAACCACGGCTTTGCTCTTCCCAAGAGTGAGAATGGGAAAAGGCAAAGTATTATGGTGTCTCTGGGGATATCCTTGATAGTGAATGTGCTACAAATCTCCAGGAAGTGTTGGAGATGAGCACTGGCATCTTCGTGTGCTTTCCCACAGAACTGGCTTGCTTGCACCATGTTGATGAGCGCAGGCTTGAGCTCAAATGACAGATCAATGTCCACAGTAGGTCCAGTGCGGATGTTGTCCGTGGTGGGGGCTGAGAACTCACGGATTGATTTGTTTGCCATGGCTTCGAACTTTGGTGTCAAGTCTCGAACGATGTTTTGATGATCTTCTTGATTGGATGAAGCTTCAAGCTGAAATGTTGATGATGATGATTCTGTTACTTTCTTGAGCTTGGCTTTTGTCCTTGTGATTATTGCTTCAGGATTTTCAACAAAATTGTGTGGAAGATCAAACCTATTCATACATTACCCTGCATAAAATGATAGGAAAAATAGGCAAAGATCAAGGGTAAGGCTGTATGAGTAGAGAATTGATGTTTTCTCAATCTCATTAGTGATGCAAGTGATAACTCATTTATTCCTTTTGATAGCTTATCAACCTTCCCTGGCAACGGCACCAAAAATGCTTATTGTCATCTCTTATACCACTTAAGTCAGGTTGTCATCCCCAACATGGCATAGAGACGCGGTATTGAAATATGCATTTGCTCTTCTAATAAATATAAATATAAATGTGTATCTGCAAGCGCATAGATAATACCGATGTAGCATTTTAACCAGGAGTATTCCCGGTATCGTTATTTATATTTTTACCACTTGGAAGGGATACTAAGGAATAAATGAGGAATGAGTATCACTGCATGTGTAATGGAGAGTTTTCATCTATCTTCCTCAATACATGATAAGTGTCACATAAGATATAGATAATGAATGAATAGTGACAAAAGATAAATACTAATCAGTATATATGTAGCCACATAAGATAATGATAAGCACCTCAATAGATATTCTAGCAAGTCATTAGCATGGAATTAGGACGAACTACAAAGATATTTCCTATGTCATTCTTAACTATACAGTCTAGCATATTATGATTAGTGCAATTATACTTGGCTATCATGGCGAGATAAGAGATATTCATGTGTAGTGAGTATTACTAAGGAAGATGAGAAACATAGCAATCACTTCCTTGTAATAGTACTGCTCTGCCTGCCCTATAAATGGGAGGAGGACTACAAATGACTCAACAGGACTGTCACTCCCGCGATCTACCTCACGATCCGAAATATAGGGTACAACCGCAGATAAATACGGTATAGGCACCACGCCTACACAATATCTATCATTTACCTATTGTACTGATGGATAAACGTTATACGATCCTAAACATGCATATGATTCAGATCTAACTATGCCAAGCATACAATCATAATAAACTAAGAACAATATAATTGAGAACATAAACGAATAGAGTAAAGTCATAAACAATATAATGAAGTAGAGCAAAGTCATATTCATAATATTGAAGAAGAAATGATGAACAAGGAAGAACTAGAGAGAGAATTTCCAGTAATCCTCTTGACAGATCCGAAAACCAATCGAAGATTGACTCCTTCTAGTTCTAATCCTATGTAGCTACGCTAAACTAGAGATCTAGTTGATGTGGTGGCTCTAGGGATTGATCAGGGACCTCTCCTCTTGAGATGAAGAATGAATAATGAGAATTAGGTCAGAGGAGCTCTTCTCCTCAGGGTCAGGGGGCCTTGCTTATATAGCCTCCTCAAATGAACGTCGGTCGTCGGATCAAACCGACCTTGATGGAGGGCTTAGATGCAACCTCAAAGGCGGTGGAGGGAGGTCCCACAAGGCAGACCTTCAATGGGCCTTGCCCTAGGGCGGCCGCCCCAGGGGGTAGGGCGGGCGCCCTACCCCTGGGCCCGCTTGGCCTCTTGTTTCTTCCCGCGCCTTCTTGACCCTTCTAGAGTGTTCTTTTTCCTGCGGATGATAAATATCTCTATGTAAACCTTAGATGTGGGCCTTTCCTCCATATTTCCTGATATCCCCCTGCAGAAATAGACATTCACCAAAACTCGTGGAATTCTGTCAGTATAAACCCTATTTCTAGGTATTATTTTCATATAGATCCTCTTTCTTGTTTAGTTGACGGTTGGATTTGGTATTTAAGGACCATCAACAACGCCAACCAAGACGATGCCACCCGCAGCAGGGAGAACAGGCGACGCTACTCTCGTTCCCCAGAACGCGAAAGGGACATGGACCGCTGACCAGACTACAGCAGCGAAGGAAGGGCCGGCGACCACCGGGACTACCGATCGAGCAACTCCGACCGCTACCTGCAGAGGTATGATTACAGGCGTGACAACCTCTACGTTGCCAACACAAATTCTCGCCCAAGGAGGAACTACGACGCCAGCTATGAGAAGATCCTTGACGGCCCGTGCCCCATACACAAAAACTCCAAACACTCTATGCGTGATTGTGATCTACTCGAGTCAGCAGTGCAGGGAAGAGTTGACAAGAGAGCGAAGAAAGATGATCCCAACAAAGGTAAAGACCAAGTACCATCGGCGCTAGAATTCCGACCACCCTCAACGACATACTCTGTTTTTGGGGGTAGCATGGTTGTTGAAGGAGAAAGGTGACACCGCCAAGTTTGCAAAGATATCTACTCAGTCACAGCAAGAGGAGATGATTCGGCCAACGCTCACTACCTAGACTGGTCGAAGCAACCTATTAGTTTCTCCGGAGAAGATGAGTGGACGGACTATAGATACCCTGGCGGCTTCCCACTCATCGTTGATCCGACCATTGGTACATGCCGCTTCAGAAAGGTGCTGGCCGACGGCCGCAGCGCGCTCAATATCATCTTCGCCGACGCATTTCGCCAACTCGACTACTTGAAGAAGGACCTCCTCCTGGAGAATTTCTCATTCTGGGGGATCATCCCAGACAAAGCATCCACACCAATAGGGAAGATCACACTCCCCATACAGTTTGGCGACCAAAACCACTTCAGGGTCAAGACAATCAACTTCATCGTCGCCGATTTCAAAACAGCCTACCATGCGATCCTCGGCCGCCCGACGCTCGTCAAGCTCATGGCAGTCCCGCATTACACATACATGGTGCTGAAGATCCCGACGCAACAAGGCATCCTCAGCCTCTGCGCCGACCTGAAAGTCGCATACAAATGCGAGCAGCAGACAATCAACGCCGCCAAGAAACCCCGTACCCAGGACACATACAACTCCAGCCCCAATGACAAGCCTACCGCAAAGAGGCCAAAGGAAGCAAAAGCAGCAACGGCCAGCGTTGACCCTTTCCACAACTACGTGTAGAGACCCTCAGCCCCAGTGGCGTGAAAAGTTTAAAAGCCTAGAGTGTTTCAATAAAGTTTGTACTATTTACCCCTAAATAAATAAAGTGCTACGTTTTTTCATACTTCATGCACACGATTCGGTTTCTACAAAATGCTCACAGCGTTCGACGACTACTACAAAACGCTCACAGCATTTGACGACCACTACAAAGGCTCACGGCGTCCAGCGACCTCTCCAAAACACTCCCATAGTATTTAACGACCTCTCCAAAATGCAATACGGCGTTCTCTCCAAACAGCCTGGCCATATCCGGAAGCCTTCGAAACTGGCCTACCGATTTCATAGTGCATAGAAATAGCTACCCTATACGCTAGGATCATATCGATAGGCCTCTCAAGTGATGTCTCCCCATCAAACGGGAAACATCACTTGTGTCGAAGGCTATGAGGTTATGTGCCCAGAATCTGTACACGACCACGGTACGATCGACGACTCTACAAGCAGCATGGCTTTGCGCCCAGCGTCTGCAGGAACGGTCTCAACAGGCCCTAGTCACGCCATGATCGAGCCTCTCGAAAAAAGGTCCTGTCCCTAGCATCTCCCTAAGCGTGCATGAGCTGCTCTCCCTCTGCGCCGTGGGTTGCCTGCAACGTACGTCCCTGGTAATCCCTATGATATCTATGCGTGCAGAGGCTCCAACCCTACGATCCGAGCCATAGGGAACCCAAGGCCGAACGATTCATCGCTATGGCTCACGACTTAGCACGCATGGCAGGACATACAAGTGAAACAAAAGCTCACCGCCCGAATATTATATAGCTTTGCAGTTTTCACTTACACATCCAAAACCTTGTATCTGGGATACAAACTACTACTGACCAACAACAAACAAGTCGACATCCTTAACAACAATTTGCACCACACGATCAACATCAATCTCCAGACGGTCCGCCTCCTCGTCCGACTTTCCCGCTGCAAATCCAGCCACTACCCGACCAAGGTCAAGCTTCGGGTAGTGCGACTGCAACATAGCCAGGCCATGGGCAGCCACGTTCTGCGTCGCCGAAGTCGTAAAGGACCGAAGCCTGACCCACAAACCGCAGACCTTCGACAGCACACCCTCCATGGTCGCCTGTTCAGCATGCTCGGCAATGAGCGCCTGGCCATCAACACACTCCACCACAGGGGCGATCTCCCACACCAGTGACCATAAGTTATCATAGTAAGTATCCACCTTTGCCTGAAGATTTGCAAATTGAAGTTGAACGTTCCCTCGATAAGCTGCGAAAACAGCAAACACCAAATAAGGCGATCGTAAAAACAAAGCGACAGGAAAAAAACGCTACCTTCATGCATCGCCTTCATCATGTAAATCTCCTATTTGGCAGCAGCGACTCTCTCCTCCACAAGGCGTTTCGCTTCCTTAGCACTGAGCAGCTCTACACAAATACAACACAAGTCATCACACAGACGAGACAATGAAGTCGTCAAGCTAGAGGATAACAAAGAATTACGAGCGGAAAGCTCGTCGACTTTCTCAACGTGTGACTGAAGCTCCACAATTTTATGCTTGCGCTCTCGGCCTACGGTCTCTAATACCTGCGCACGATGGTGCGCAGCCTCTAAGCTGTCCTCCAGCCCTGCAAATTGACCCTTGACATGAGCGACATCACCACATAGACGCTCATTCTCGCCAGCTGGTTTTGCAAGCTGGTTGGCCATCGCCCTGCGTTCCCTTCCGGCCTTAAAAATCCCCTGCGACCACTCAACAATAGCTCAACAAAGGAGGCAAAAAGGGAATACCAACACAGAAAAGCGCTACAGTTACCTTGACCCGTCCAAGCAGATTGCTCACGTCGCTAAGGAAGACCGCAACCTCTTGCTCAGCCTCATCGTCATCGACGACGAAGAAGTTCTCGCCGTCACGACGAAAAGTCCAAACTGGTGTCGGCTTCAGCTCATCTCATACACGCAGAATTTCCTCCACCAACTCCGGCTCCTCCAGCAACACCACCGCCCTCTTTCTTTTACTGGCCTAGGATTCGGCACCGAGGCTGCCAATGGGGCCTACACATTATCGTGCATTGGGTCGATAGCAGCATCCTCCGTAACCAACCCAGAAGTAACATCAACAAATGACCCAACCACCGAGGCTCCAGCCTGAAGACTCTCCATAGACATCGACCCGCCACCCGCAGGATCACCAATCGGAACATCCACACGTACGGGACTACCACCACGGCTTGAGGAATCCGCAGGCATAGGGGCCCCATGTCCCCTCGAGTCAGACTCACCACACGGATCCCCAGCGGCATCCGAGACATTACAATGAGGGATAGGAGGACCCTTAGCGTTCGGCCTTCTACTAAAAACCACACCATAAGTTAGCAGATAAATTGTTGACGGTAATTAAGAGCTAATTTGTCACCATCCAAATATCGTCAACATCTTCATATCCAAAGGAAAACAAGCATAACCTGAACATATTGTGCCAAATAACTTGTTCCACATGTCCCATGACTATTTGATGCAGATAATGACAAATGGGGACATTTGGGAGCCAGTGGGCCCACACAGGGGGGTCAGCCGACCACCTTGTGGGCCACTTGGCATCCCAAGCCCCCATGATCCAAGATCCACCCTTTGGAACACTCTCTACCCTTGGATCCAAGTGTATCTCCTCTCAATGGCTCAGATTTACAGCACAAGGATCCATGGGCCCACATCAAGAGGATTAACATGACAACTCAACTCAGAACCGACATCCAAACCATATGACAGGTGGGACCAGTGGCCAGGAAACAGAGGTGGGCTAGAGACCCCACATGGGGATCGACCGACCCTATGGTGGGGCCCACAAGGCCACCCCTTGGCCCCTGACCAGTGGGTCACCATCCAGAAGGAAGAGGAGGGCCCACAGGGGAGTATGGGTGGTCGGCCGACCACTCATATAGCGGTTACCACCTCCCCAACCGCCTCACTCACTCCCCACATGATGGAAATCATCACCCTTGATCCTTAGGCGCTTCTGAAGTCGGTTGGATCCAACGGTGGTTGATGAAGGTGACGCAGATCGCTGACGTGGCACCGGAGTAGCCCCTACTCCACCTCTAGCTATAAATAGACCCCCTAGAGCACTCTTCTCATTCATGCCTCATTGGGGAAACACTACTCCTTAGTCTCTTAGCGGAGCTCTCTAGTAGTGCTATGCTGATTGGAGGAGAGTGAAGGAAGTCTTCTGGAGAAAGCCCCGGGCCTGTCGGGAATCTTCTCCGGAGCGCTTCCTCAGCGGATCTAGGTCTCTTGTAAGTTTAGCACTTGTAAGTGACTTCTTCCGAGTTCTTTATAGTATTCAGTATTCTAAGTCTGGGTTAGCTGTTATACACCTTTTCCAACTTGTTCATCGCTTTGCTCTGAGTAAAGTGCTTTAAGCTTAGGCCAAGGTTAAAGTAGTAAGAAATAGTGTAGATGTGGTGTCCAGGCTAGATCTTACCTTTGTAAACCGCTTATCGCATGGATTGTTCGTGGATGCTAGTAGAAAGTGATAGCTCTATCTAGCCTTTGTATTCCACCACGCGTGTCAGATAAGTTCTTAAAAGGTAGGGCTTCAATACAACTTGACGACACGGTCCGGTTAGAGTTTTGTCCTCTTGCTGATCTATCCCGTCGCCTCCTGTAAGAGAAGGGCTGATAAAGCCAGTATAACCAGCTATACCTTGTTATTGTAACTTTCTATATCGAGCCTCTCTACCCAGTTATCATAGTCTCCCTTGATCCATCATAGGGCATACCCGCATTCCTAGTTAGATCACTTCTCGTTCCCTGTGGATACGATACCTGGAATACTCCTGGTGAAAGCTACCTTGACAACCGTACGCTTGCAGTTCTTTTCCGTTTGCCACCTTTGGTGTCAACAAGCTTTCTGGCGCCGTTGCCGGGGAACTGTAGCTATTTTAACTAGTATCTTTTGGTCCTATTTTATCTTTGTTTGATTTACCTTTCATACCACATACACATATGGATCAAACACCACTTATCGAATATGGTGCTCCAATGGGCGCTAGCTTGGAGCCACCTAAATCATCTCAGGCAGTTTTGGCCGTTCGTTATGAGCTTCGCCCGAGTCTCATAGCGATGGTTCAGGAAAAACCGTTTTCTGGGGATGAAGACGAGAATCCCTATACTCATATACGTGACTTTGAACAACTCTGTTCATGTGTCCATATTCAAGGGATGAGGTCAGATACCCTTAGGTGGAAGCTATTTCCGTTCTCTTTGACGGGAATAGCCAAACGATGGTACACTCGCCATGTAGATGACGCGAAAGGAGATTGGGAAAAATTGATGCCTAAATTCTGTTTAGCCTTATTTCCTATCCCTTGTGTCATTCGTCTTCGAAAAGAGATCATAAATTTCTCGCAAAGAGAGAAAGAGTCTCTAGGTGACGCATGGGACCGCTGTTAGATCTAGTATCTTCAGGCCCTGATCTTGCTATAACCGAGCCTACAATGTTACAACATTTTTATGGCGGTCTTAGCAGAGAATCTGCGCAACTCCGTGATATATCTTCCGGGGGAGCCTTCCTGAGTTTACCCGTTAGTGCAGGGAAGAGTCTTCTTACGAAGATTCCTGATAACAACCCCTATACTAACGTATATTATGAAGGACCTTCGGAAGAACAAAAACCAGCCCCCAGAACAGAAACATCATCGACAGCTAAAACTCTTCCTTATACACCTCAAGATCCTCCTATCGAAATTGAACCACCAAGGGAAGAAGAAATTCACCTTTGGAATTCCCTCTTGATATCGAGGCTGATTTGTTTTTTGATTTTGGAAATGCCTTGGGTCAATCTGTGCAAAAGAAGTATCTGCTCGAAAAGCTCCGAACCTCCACTTCTCTAATCTCATAGAGGAAGCCTGTCATCAAGAAACGGTTCAAGAGCTAGCTTCGATCATGAGCAATGAGTGGTTAGAAGAGGCCGAATCTTCATTTTCGAGCCAATTCAAATTCTTTCTTCCTCTACAACCATTCCTTGTCAAATCAATAGAGCAAGGTTAGACTCTCTCTATGATCCTATCGTAGGAGTTAGCATTATGTCTAAGTCTTTAGCTAATGCTCTCCTAGGAAGAGTAAATATAACTCCAACCAATAAGTTCTTGAAGCTTTCTTCGGGACAATTGATTGAGAGTTGTGGTATTGCACAAACCATTCCTATGCTAATTAACAAAGTTAATATCCTCTTGAATTTCTTCATATTTGATATAGAGGAATTTGACTTGTTAATTGGACACCCACTCATGAGATTCCTTGATGGATCTCTTCATGGGAGTCTTAAGGGTCATCTTGGGAGTAGCATCAAGCTCTTGATTCCGCTAACCAACTCCACAAACACCATGATAGAATCGCTCCCAGAATCTGACCCCATAGAGGAAGTGATGGTTGCATCTCTTCTAGAATCATCTCATCCTGATCTAGAAGAAGAAGTGGAAGATTTCATCTAGGAAGAAGATGATCTAGACGAACCCATAGATCTGGAGAAATCCGAACCCCCATCTAAGCCCTCTATAGAGCTTAAAACCCTTCCAGCTGGTTTAAAGTACGCCTTTCTAAATAACGATCGTGAGGCCCCTGTGATCATCAGTGACAAACTCTTTCCTGAAGAATCCTTCAAACTCCTCACCGTTTTAGAAAAGCATCAGTCAGTCTTAGGCTATTCTCTTCAAGATCTTAAGGGCATTAGTCCCACTCTTTGCACACATCGCATTCCCATAGAACCTAAGGCTCTTCCTTCCAGAGAGCCCCAACGTAGATTGAACAATGCGATGAGAGAAGTAGTAAAGAAGGAGGTCTTAAAACTCTTGCACACGGGGATCATCTACCCCGTTCCACATAGCGAATGGGTCAGCCCCGTGCAAGTTGTGCCTAAGAAGGGAGGTATGACGGTCATTCTAAATGAAAAGAACGAGTTGATTCCTCAACGAACCATCACGGGTTGGAGAATGTGTATAGATTACCGAAAACTTAATAAGGCTACAAAGAAAGATCACTTCCCGCTACCCTTCATTGATGAGATGTTGGAGCGGCTTACAAAGCATTCTTTCTTTTGTTTCCTTCACGGTTATTCGGGATATCATCAAATACCAATCCACCCCGATGATCAAAGTAAGACTACGTTCACATGGACCTATGGAACTTATGCATACAGGCGAATGTCATTCGGCCTATGCAATGCTCCTGCCTCTTTCCAGAGGTGCATGATGTCCATTTTCTCCGATATGATCGAAGAAATCATGGAAGTTTTCATGGACGACTCCTCTGTCTATGGAAAGACTTACAGAGATGTGAAGAAAAGCACTTAGTCCTGAACTGAGAGAAATGCCACTTCATGGTTTGCGAAGGCATAGTGCTAGGACATAGAGTGTCCGAACGTGGGATAGAGGTGGATAGAGCTAAGATAGAAGTCATAGAACAACTTCCACCTCCCACAAATGTCAAGGGAATCCGTAGCTTCCTTGGCCACGCTGGCTTCTATAGGCGGTTTATCAAATATTTCTCTCAAATCACCCGACCTTTAACAAACCTGCTAGCTAAGGATGCACCCTTTGACTTCACTGATGAGTGCTTAGATGCTTTCTACATTCTCAAGAAAGCACTCGTCTCAGCTCCAATCATTCAACCCCTGATTGGACGCTTCCCTTTGAAATAATGTGTGATGCTAGTGATTATGCTGTCGGTGTGGTATTAGGTCAAACTAAAGATAAGAAGCATCACGCTATTTCTTATGCTAGCAAAACCTTAACAGGGCCACAGCTAAACTATGCAACAACTGAAAAAAGCTATTGGTCGTGGTATTTGCTATAGACAAGTTTAGATCTTATTTAGTAGGAGCAAAAGTTATTGTTTACACATATCATGCTGCTCTTAAATATTTGCTCACTAAGAAAGATGATAAACCACGTTTAATACGATGGATCTTTCTACTCCAAGAATTTGTTATTGAAATAAAAGATAAAAAGAGAGTAGAAAATTATGTTGTCGATCATTTGTCTAGAATGCAATTCAAAGAAGCACAGGATTTGCCCATCGATGATTTCCTCAGAGATGACACACTCCTCAAGGTAATGGACACCAACCCCTGGTATGCAAATATCGTCAACTTTATGGTTGCAGGCCATGTCCCGCCAGGGGCAGATGTGAAGAAACTAGTGCAGCAGAGTCGGGTGCATCTCTAGGATGAGTCATACCTCTATAGAGTATGCAATGATGGATTGTTGAAAAGATGTGTACCTATGGAGGAGGCAATCAAGATTATGGAGAGATTCCATGGGGCAGAGTACGAAGGACTATGGAGCATTCAGGAATCATGCTAAGATTTGGCAGAGTGGGTTTTTCTAGCCAACCATGTACAAGGACACCCATGACTATGTCAAAAGGTGTGCAAGGTGCCAGAAGCACGAGAACATCAAAGCCCGAGATGCTATGCCACTCACCAACAACCTACAAGTCGAGCTCTTTGATGTATGGGGCATCGACTACATGGGGCCCTTTCCTTCATCAACAGGGTATGAGTATATCCTAGTGGCGGTGGACTATGTGTCCAAATGGGTAGAAGCATTACCCTGCCACAAAGCCGATGCAGCCAATTCAAAGAGAATGTTCCATGAAGTGATATTCCCCAGATTTGGAACCCCAAAGTTAGTCATAAGTGACGGGGGATCTCACTTCATTGATAAAGGCTTCCGCCAATTCCTCACTAAACAAGGAATCCAGCACAATGTTGCAACTGCATATCATCCTCAAACAAGTGGTCAAGCAGAAACATCCAACAAACAGATCAAGAACATTCTACAGAACACCGTGGATGAAATGGGTACAACTTGGTACCACAAGCTGCTAGAGGCACTTTGGGCATATAGGACCGCATACAAGACTCCAATTGGTATGACACCATGCCAACATGTATGTGGGAAGACATGCCATTTGCCTGTGGAATTGGAGTTCAAGGCACATTGGGCCATTTTGCTGTTGGAAAGTTTAGGAAGATGCAAATGTCTAAACTAGAAGAATGGAGAGAGAAAGCATATCACAATGCTAGGATATATAAGGAGAGAACCAAGAAATGGCATGACAAGAGAATCAAGGTCAAGGAATTCAAGCCAGGGGACAAGGTTTTATTGTTCAACTCAAGATTCAAGCTCTTCGGTCATGGGAAGCTTAGAAGCAAATGGGAACGACCGTACCTCGTCGTCAACGCCATGACTCATGGAGAAATCACACTCCAGGACAACGACGGCAACATCTTTAAGGTAAATGGCCAATGTCTCAAAATTTTCTATGAGCATCCAATTCCTGAACATGAAATTGATATGCTAGATTTTGTTCTTAATCCAAATTAGAACTAAAATCTACATGTTTTAACTTTTTTGTTCAAATTTCGAAAATAACCTTAGAAATGGCCTAGACTTAGCCTTAGCTCCCCCCTCGTGAAAGGTCGGCCCATTTGGCCTCTAAAGTGTACTGGCCGAACATGTCTTTGGGCCAAACAACCCGAAACTTCACGAACTGACTCACCTGACCCGAACAAGTTCAAAACCTGGCTCGGTCAGTCGAAAACTTTCAAAAAGGGATCGACCGATCGTGTTTTGAACTATTTCAAACGTCCCGCTGCACAAGAGCGTCGGGCCAACGTTCTCCTTCAGTTTTCATCGCAATTCGAGCGAAAACGAAGGCCTTGAATGTTGTTTCTCTTCTTCTTAACCCCCTCTCCTTCTTATTCCTCCTTCCACCTTGCTTTGTTTCACAACCAGCAGCACCACATCACCCCTTGCCATCCTTCACACCTTCTTGATCACCACCATGGTTCCACCACGCAACAATAGCAAGGCACCGCTCATTCCGTATGGCGGGAGCCCTTCCAAGGTGCCAGAGCCCGTCAATATCGACGTCATGGCCATCGAGATCCTCGACGTGACTCCCCTGGACATGGCACCACCGCCGGCAGAGCCTACCACCCCTAGGGGGGGTTGGCCGACCGGGTCCTGGAAGTCGGAGAGGATGTGTTGACACAAAAAGCGTCAGGATCTGCGAACACCTCGGGCTTATACCCGAATTCGATATCCAAAGGTGTGCCAGTCGATTTGACCAGTTAATCGACACGGGCGATAGCTAGAACAAGATCTGAATGAGACAACGGCGATGCGCCCGGATGTCAAAACTCAGACTTGATCAGGATAACTAGAGTAGAGCTGAATGAGACAACAGCGATGCGCCTGGATGTCAAAGCTCAGATTACTCCCACGCGGAACTTGCAAGGGTTGACGGAGATCAATGAGATACAGCCCGTCGAAGCTTGAAGAACTCGTAGATAAACTAGTTCTAATGTGATAAAAGAGTAAATTGTTGGAAAGTAAATATGAGTAATTGATTTGTTTGATGTATGATTGATCTCTTCCTCATGACCCCTAGGTACATATTTATACTCCAGCAAAAGGAGTTGTAGACAGACACGACTCGTACTTTTCCTAAACAAAACTCTATTTTGAAGGAAACAACTGACCCGCGCAGGAGTCGGACCCAAATAACAATAATATTTTCCTAAACAATCATCTCTATTTTTAAGGAAAATAAATGACTCATGCAAGAGTGGGACTCAAACTTCTATAACAATACTGGTATGAGATCACCAGTTTCCTTATGTCTTCTCTTCGATGAAACTTTCCATCGGCAGATTCTTCAATCTGCAACTTCCTTCTATTGCCATCGGCAATCCCCTGCTGACGTCAACCGCCACGTCACCCTGTGCCCATCGGCATCATCTTCTTATCGGTAATACCTTCCAATCGGCAACCCTTCACCTTCACTGGTAACTTTTCTTTACCAATTAACTCCTACCGGCAAGAATCGTCCAGTTTCCATCGGCAACAAACTTATCCCTTTCGTAGCATTCACCCTCATCGGTAATATTGACCGATGACCTTCCGATGCCAATAGAAAAACAGCTACCGATCAATGCAAGTCTTAGCTCATTTGACACATGCCGAAAAATAGTGTCAACACATGCCCCCCAATTTCGGAGTGTAGAATATTTTACGCGCCAAAATTTTCTCTATTGTAACCTTTCCTTCCAAGATACTTGCACGACCTCCTCGATTACCGCGCGTAAAAATCGCAATTTATCAACAAAATCCTGCGACTATAGCGCGAACAGTTGAAAGCTCAATCATATCTCCTCGATTGTTACGCATACCTATTGCATAACCTTCCATATTCCTGCTCAGTGCGAAGAAAATTCCAAAATAACCCTGACCAAGCTTATAAAAGTTACCACCATCCAATTTGTTTTTTTACCCTGATCCCACTTTCACTTTCATTTGCCCTCATCTTCAACCTCGGCGGCAGCTCTGAAGAACACCCCCGGCAGCCCAAGCAACGACTTCTTCCTCAAGCAGAGCACGAACAGCTTCAAGGGCAATCAACTTCGAAGTTCCCAAAGTAAATCTGCTCCCTTCTTGCTTCATCTTCCGCAAATTTCTTTTTCGCATCAATTTCGTAATCCTTTTCCCCTTTCTTTCTTTGATTTTTTCCGAAACCTAGGAAATGTACAACAAGGTAGTAATCCCCATTGAGCAATCCAACTTTAACTGCCTAGGCCCAATGGGAAACACTGATCCCACCAATCTGATCAACGCAGAGACCAACCGCATCCCTTTTAGATCTGAGTGCTTTAGTCTAGGGTTATGGAAAGACACTTTCCGTTCATGGCCCAAACCCACCAAGGGATGGAAAAACTGGTATCTCAGAATAATCAGAACACAGCAAGTTTACTGGGCAGAGCGCAATCTGGATTAGTGCATTAGACTCTCTATTGCTGATACGGCAAAGAATGAGAATATGATGATAGCCGCTTCTTATCTTTGGTCAGATACGATGAATGCCTTTTTATTCAGACACGGACCATCTACTCCCACCCTTGCCGATGTGCATATGCTTACCGGCCTCGATGTCTCTTCTGCCGATCCCTCCAACCTCTTCGGTAGGAAAGCCGAGTATAAAGTGAACACACGCAATATCGGCGGTTGGACTGGATACATCCGAGAGAACCACAAGACTGGATCAGTAGGTCAGAGGGAGCACGCCACCTTCTTGAACATATGGTTGGAAAAGTTTATCTTCTGTGGCAAAACAGTCAGACCTACCACCATGTACCTTCCCGCAGCAGAGCTTTTGGCCGATGGAGCAAGACTTCCTCTTGGCCGATACCTCCTTGGATCAGTATACCACCTCCTGCACCAAGTATCCAGGAAGCTATTGCTAGGTGAGCCCATCGGCAACCTCGGGGGTCCTTGGTGGTTCATAAACATGTGGTTAAACGCACACATGTACAAAGCCCTCCGATTTGACTTATTCACTCAGCAATTTCCATGGGATATATCGGAGGACTATGAATTTGAGGATGACGAATCGGCAACTCGTCCCCCACTCAACTTTGGGGAGGCTATCATAGTGCTACCAGGAACCGATGCCAATGCAGATCAATTCGGCAGGTTCTTTCAAAAGCTTTACAACGGAATCCCTGCTGCAGAATGACTTTGGTGGCCTTATGTTGATGATAACAATCGATTCCCCCTGTTATTCAATCTTACCGATTGGAACGTGCCGCAGAACGAAACAATCATGAAGGCTAGCATTGTTCCCCGAGCCATTCCAGTCAACATCTTTGGAACTGGGAAGAACGCTCCTCCATCTTATGAGTTCTATTATCCATCGGCAGTAGCAAGACAGCTGGCATTCAGTCAATTGCCGATCAAACTCAGCTACGCCAACTTGATAAAGCCAAGAGAAGTTATCTCCAGTGCCATGGATTCGAACAAGATTGTCAATCTCTCTCCCCATGCCGATACATCAAACATCGACTTATCCTCCTGGGCACCAACATCTTTTATCACGAAGTCATACAAATCTTGGTGGCAAGAATGGAGAAGCCAACTGTTCGCCAAATCATCGCACTACTATCGGCATTTGATCGACGCCGATCACATCATTCTCGATGATGCAGTAAGTTCTTCACTCTAATGCATTTCTTATTATTTACTTCTACTATCGGCATCTGACCCTCTTTTACTTAATAGGTCGATGATCCAATCCCTCGAATGAGCAAGAGCGGCAAGCACTTCAACCTTCAAATAATGAGCCCCGCATCAATCATCGGCAACAAGGCTCCTACATTGGCTGCCTTCACACCTCAAAGGGTACCTAAGGTTACCCTCAAGCCTAACCGACACCTGCAAAGACCATCGTTACTCCATCGGCTGCTGCTGCCATCTTGGCGCGAGCTTTTGCAGTAAGTTTTTATTTTACTCATACCGATTACAAACTCTCATCGGCAACATTTACTGCATTCAACTTGCACCAAATATTTTTATAGGCAACGAGGTCATCGGCAACTGCTCCAAATGTACAAGCTTCTCCGATCCATGCTGTCGATGCCCCCCAAGCTTCGCAGCCGAAACGTGCTGGCTCACCAATTGCTGCCCCGAAGAAGAAACGTTTGAGGTGAGCCATTCCATCTGTGCCATTAACTCCAGCTGCATCACCAACTTTCGCCGATGCACCAATAACAGAACCAACATCGGCGTCTATTCCTGAGCATCCATTGGACGACATTTTCGACCAGGAAACGATACCACCGCTGCAGGAACTAGCTGCAACAATGGGGACAGCATCGGCATCGGCACCAGCACTCACACCAGATGGAATCCCTGACCAGAGGACAACATTATCGCCACAGGAGCCAGCCACCACAGTAGAGGCAGCACCAGCAATAGCACCACCAGCACCAACCGCTCCTCATACGGAAGCAAGTTCATCGGCAACCATTGCCGATCTTCAAGATGATGCCATACCAGCTGCCTTCCCAAGTCCCAGGCAAGAAATCCGTTTTAAGATGGTAAGCCGACTATCATAAAACTTGCAATATAAACTTATGATCGTCAAACTCTAACTTTCTTCTTTTTAGGCCCAAGATTCCCCTGATAGCCTGTTCTCCTTTGCCGTCGACCTCCCCGATGAAGACGGAAATGAAGAAAGCTCTGCTCCAGCTCCAAGCATTATATCGGCAGACATCAAGTATAAACTCGAAGCGCTGCTGCTTTCACTACAACAAAGCACGCCTCTCCTAGTTCAATATTCTACTGCAGCGAAAGTGGCTTTCAAGGAGATTCAAGGTCATCTACCTGCCAACATCGAAGAAACACTATTCCAAGCAGCGTTCCTCGAGAGCCGACAACTCCAATACCAACGGGCCTCACGCCGTATTGCTGATAGAAACGCTCAATTAAAGCTTGAAGAGGAAATGCTCAAGTTCAAACAAGTTGCCGATGAGAAGCACAAGGGCATCGGCCATTTAGAAGCTTCTGGTATTAACCTTGAGCAAGAAATCGTCCCCTTATTGGAAGGGAGGGAAAAGTTGATGGCTGAACTGAAGAAGGTTGATGAAGCCCTAGACGCGGCCGACCAAAAGAAAGCTCAACTGCCCGATGCCATTAAAGCTTTGCAACAAGAAAGAGATGCAAACGCTTGGCAAGCTATCCTGCTGAAAAGAAAGATCAAGCCATTCGAAGGATCTGCCGATGATGACACCAGAGAGATAAAAGAAGCAGATCAGATTCGCCTGCGTGCGATAACATCCATTCAATCCCTGTTGTAATCTGTTGTAATCTATTGTATCGGCAATCATCACACTGATACTTAATTTTGTTTGTAATATAATGCTAGTACGTTTTTACCGATGTTTTATATAGCACTTTCTTTCATCGGTATTCCAACGGGTATTCTATGCATCTACCAAATACTAGGATAATATTTCTTCAAGTATTTACCGTTGATTGCTCTGGAAAACGCAACCCCTTTGAGAGTTTCCAAAATATAGGCATTGCCAGGACCAGACTGACTTATCCAAAACGGACACTCCCAATTAGGAGACCATTTTCCAAACGTAGAATTCTTAGTCCCAATCGGTAAAATCAATTTCCACATCAGATCACCATCGGCAAATTCTTTCACCTTTACCTTCTTGTCATACCATCTGGCAACCCTTTTCTTATTCTCTTCAATGCTGATCAAAGCCCTCAACCGATGACTTGCTAAGTCTTCTAACTCATCCTTCATAAGAGTATCATACTCATCGGCTGTCAATTGATCTTGAGTAAACAATCGCCTAGAACCAATTTTAACCTCCCATGGCAGGATAGCATCGTGTCCATAGAGCAACTGATACGACGAAACTTTGGTTGCACCATGACACGCCATCCGATATGACCATAGGGCTTCATTTAACACTATATGCCACCTTCTAGGGTTTTCTTCAATCTTGCGTTTGATAAGCTTAATAACTCCTTTATTAGTCGCTTCGGCCTGACCGTTAGCTTGGGCATAATAAGTAGAAGAATTCAATACCTTGAACCCCATAATAGCAGCAAACTCATCAAACTCTCCCGATGTGAACATGGTTCCTTGATCGGTGGTAATAGTTTGAGGAATACCGAATCAGTAAACAATATGTTCTTTTACAAAATCTACTATATTTGCCGATGTCACCTTCTTCAAAGGAATCGCCTGAACCCATTTCGTGAAATAATCGGTAGCAACGAGCATAAACTTATGCCCCTTCCTTGACGGTGGATAAATTCGGCCGATGAGATCAATAGCCCATCCTCTAAATGGCCAAGACTTGATTATAGGATTCATTGCCGATGCAGGTGCCCTCTGGACATTACCAAACTTCTGACAATCCTGGCACCCTTTAAAATAGTTGAAGCAATCTTCAAGAATCGTCGGCCAATAATATCCATTCCGCCTAATCATTCACTTCATCTTGAAGGCCGATTGATGCGCTCCACACGCACCTTCATGGATCTCGCCCATCAACTCTTTTGACTCTTCTCTACTAAGGCATCTGAGCAAAACTCCATCAATTGTCCGATAATACAATTTATTGTCAAGGAGCACATACATGGTAGCTTGAAACCTTAGACGCCTTTCAACCTTCTTAGATGGATCTCTTAAGTAATCAACAATTTCTTTTCTCTAGTCATCGGCAACCATCACCGATGTCATGACTTCTTGAATCGACTGATATCCTGAAGCATTCTGTGCTAACCGATTGGACTCTTCATTGTGCAACCTAGGAATATGCTCAAGGCGGTACTCTTTGAATTCTTTTAATAACTACAAACACTTTTCATGGGTTGCAATTAAAGCTTCACTTCGGCACTCATATGTCCCAATCAATTGGTTAATTACCAACATGGAATCACCGAAGATTTCAACAGCATCAGCACGTACCTTCCTAAGTAATTCCAACCCCTTTAGCAGAGCCTGGTACTTAGCCTCATTGTTTGTTGAGGTAGCAACAATCGGTAGTGAAATTTCATATTTCCGTCCACGGGGTAAGATTAAAATAATGGCGATACCTGCCCCTTCTTTGCATGTAGACCCATCAAGGAACAAAGTCCAAGGAGCAATCTCTACAGATCTTATCATATTGCAATGCTTAGTAACAAAATCGGTCATCACCTGACCTTTAACCGCCTTAGCCGATTCATACCTTAGATCAAATTCTGAAAGTGCTAGAATCCATTTGCCGATTCTTCCACTTAATATCGGCATCGACGGTATATACTGAACCACGTCATCTTTGCATATGACGGTGCATTCGGCCGACAATAAATATGCGTTAATTTTATGCAAGAGAAATATAAGCATAAACATAATCTCTCTATGGCCGAATACCTTGTTTCAGCATCTACCAGCCTTCTGCTCAAATAATAAATTACATGTTCTTTCCCTTCAAATTCTTGGATTAAGGCTGACCCGATAACACCATCATCGACAGACAAATACAACCTGAAAGGCTTCCCGTGCTGAGGTGGAACCAAGACTGGAGGGTTTACCAAATATTTCTTGATCTCCTCCAAGGCTAACTGTTGTTCCTCTTTCCATGTAAACTCTTGATCCGATTTCAGCTTTAACAATGGACTAAAAGATTGAATCTTACTAGATAAGTTGGATATAAATCTTCTAATGAAATTAATCTTGCCGATCAAGGACTGCAACTCAGTTTTTTTTGTAGGGGCAACTACTCTGTTATTGCATCGATAGATTTTCTGCCAATCTTGATGCCTCTCTGATGCACCATAAAACCCAGAAACTGGCCAGCCGATACACCAAATGCACACTTGTTAGGATTCATCTTCAACCCATGCTCCCTTGTGCATTCCAAAAAATTTCGCAAATCGGCAAGATGCTTCTCAAAATCTCCGGATTTAACCACCACATCATCAATATAGATTTCGACTATCGTGCCGATGTACTTATGAAAGATAAAATTCATCGCTCTTTGATAAGTAGCACCGGCATTTTTTAAGCCAAAAGTCATCACAACCCACTCAAACAAACCGACATGACCTGGACATCTGAAAGCAGTCTTGTTTATGTCTTCCTCAGCCATGAATATTTGATTATATCCAGCATTACCATCCATGAAGCTAATGATTTGATGTCCAGCAGCAGCATCAACCAGCAGATCAGCAACAGGCATCGGATAACCATCCATCGGCGTAGCTTTGTTGAGATTCCTGAAATCAATACAAACACAAAGTTTTCCATTTTTCTTATACACAGGAACTACATTAGAAATCCATTCGGCATACCGACATTGCCGAATAAATCCAGCCTCAATTAATTTTGTAATTTCAGCTTTAATATCAGGTAATACCATAGGATTGCATCGGCACGCAGGTTGCCAATGTGGTTGGAAACAGACTTAATAGGCAACCGATGTTCGACTATTAATCGGTCTAAACCAGACATCTCTGTATAATCCCAAGAAAAACAATCTTTGTATTCCTTTAACAAATCAGTCAACTATTGTTTACATTGGGAATCTAACTTAGCACTAATGAAACTTGGCCTAGGCTTACCGCCATTGCCGATGTCTATTTCTAGTAAATCATCGGCAGATGTGAAACCCTGCCCCAGTTTTCCATCATCGGCGAATCGATCCATTAAAACTCTTTTTCAGGACCGACTGCTTGGATCGGTGTAATGTGGTAATTGGCAATTTTGAGGAACTCTGTATCCCAAAGTTTGCCTGATATGTACCTGGTCTGCTCATAAGTTTCCGCTTCTGCCGATGCAACAATTGACGGGGTCTCACTCCGGACGACTTCAATTTTGTCTCCGACCCACTGCACAAGGCTCTGATGCATAGTGGAAGGAATATAGCAATTGGCATGGATCCAATCCCTTCCTAGGAGCACGTTGTAGGTACCTTTGCCACTGATCACAAAAAATGTTGTCGGCAAAGTTTTGCTGCCGATGGTTAATTCAACACATATGGCTCCCAAAGCTGGCGACACATTGCCTTCAAAATCTTTGAGCTTCATGTCCGTCTTGACTAAGTCTTGGTCGCCTTTCCCAAGCTTCCTGAACATGACATATGGCATTATGTTGATTGACGCCCCACCATCCACCAACATCTTTGTTACAGGTTGTCCATCCACTTTGCCCTTAACAAACAGAGCCCTTAGATGCTGCCTTTCATCATCAGCAGGCTTCTCAAAGACAGCTGCCACCGGATCCAACACCAATTGTGCCATTTCAGCAACTTCTTCCTCATCGCTGATAGGTGCCATGAACTCCATCGGCAATATGACGACCATATTGATTTCTGCCAATGGATCCCTATCCTTGCGCTTTGGTCTCCACTGTTTTTCCCTTGAAGGATTTTCGTTGTTACATAAGTCACTTTGGCGTTCGCGCTGGATTCTCCTTTTCTGAGTCTTCTTCAGACCCTTAGGGCACCATTGAGGAAGCTTGGTTTTCCAAACAGGCTGGTGCTGCCTCTCACTGCTTGCATCGGCACCACTCCTTATGTTTGGATCTCTGGAGAATATTTCTTTGTCGAGCACTCTTGCATTGGCCATTTCCTCAAGTTCTTCCTGACCAACACGCCTGCAAAGCCTGTCATGCGCACTGAGCTTGCCCCCGAGCCGGTCATGTGCCGATTTCTTCTCTCTAAGCGGCCTAGCATACCTGGATGTCCGATCGTCAAAACAAGGCTTCTTTTCTGACCGATTGGTAGGGTAATACCCATTGCATTCAGGACAATTATCGGCAGTAGGTAGCTTGATGCCTTCTTCCCAATAGTGAACGAAGAAAGGACACTTCCAGTGGTCCTTATGCCGAAGCCACTCTTGGTGCTCTTCTTCTTCCTGTCGATATCGCTCCTCTTGCGATTGCCGATACTCTTGCCTTGGCTGCTTATGCGTGATTACAACACCAGGAGCCCTCTTGGCATTGCTACCTTCACCGACAACTTTCTTGCCCTTTCTGTCATCGGCAAACCTCCTCTCATCACGCTCAACTACTTGATGGTCAAGATCTACCGATGCATTCTTCCTGGCAGCTTCCGATGTCAGCACTTTAGTTTTTCCACTAGTTTCCACCATATTATTTGGAAACGGATGCTGATCAATCTTCATCGGTTTCTAGGCTCTAGAATTTTCAAATTTAATTCGTCCAGATTCAATTTCTGACTGTAACTGCTGCCTAAATACTTTGCAGTCATTGGTACTGTGCGAAATCGCATTGTGCCACTTGCAATACCTGATCTTTCTGAGCTCTTTGGCCGATAGAATTACTTGGTTAGGCGCCAACTTGATCCACCCTTCTTGAAGCAATAAGTCAAACATCCTATCGGCCTTGGTGATATCAAAGGTGAACCTTTCAGCTTCCTTCTGGCCAAACGGACAAGACACAGATTTCTTATCCTTCACCCATTCGGAAGCGCCGATGCTTAACTCCTCATCGGAATCCTCTTCTTGCTCAATGAAGGTCACTTTCTTATTCCATGTCTTTCTAGGCTCAAAAGTCTTGACGTCTTGATCGGCAATTCTCTGCACAAGGTGGCTTAGACTTTCAAACTCTTGAGACGCATACTTATCTTTGATGTGCGGCAGCAATCCTTGGAAGGCCAAATCTGCCAATTGCCGATCATCAAGCACCAAGCTGTAGCACTTGTTCTTCATGTCTTGCAGCCTCTGGACAAAGCTCTCCACCGATTCGTCATTACGCTGCTTCAACTTGACCAAATCGGTAAGCTTCTTTTCATGTACGCCCGCGAAGAAATACTTGTGAAATTGTTTTTCTAGATCGGCCCACGTAATCACAGAGTTCGGAGGTAATGAAATAAACCATGTGAATCCCGATCCAGACAATGACGATGAGAACAATCTCACCCTCAATTCTTCTCTGCTGGCAGCTTCTCCACACTAGATAATGAAGCGGTTGATGTGCTCCATTGTTGACATGTCATCTTGGCCAGAGAATTTAGTAAAATCAGGCACCTTGTCCTGATTTGGGAGAGGAATTAAGTCATATGACGGAGGATACGGCGTCCGATAAGAGTATGTATTAACTTTGGGTTTAATGCCGAATTGTTCTTTCATTACTTCGGCAATCTTATCGGTCCAATATGCATCCTGATCTTGCCGACTCATTGACTGATTGTTGACTGGTGGAGTCGGCTGATGCGCCCCTTCAGGTCTTGGTGGAAGATGATTCAGAGTAATTGGCATGGGCACAGCACTAGTCATCTGGACGTTATGCATCGGTTGACTTACCAATGGATAACCTTGCACATTCGCTGGATTATGTTGTGGTATCATATTCATCGGTTGTTGTGCCGATGCTCCACTCTGAATATTTGCTGGACTTCCATACTGATACATCAGTACGCCAGGCTATTGAACCGGCGGCTGGTTAGTCCATCCAGGATTATAAATCATCGGCATGTGACTTACCGATGGCTGATAGCTAACTGACGCCTACTGCTCTTGCACCTTGGAGTAATCAACAAATTGGTTACCTTGATGTGTTAGTACTCCGGCTTGAGGATTCACCAGCATAGATTGACTTCCAGTTGCTATGTTTTGTTGCATCGGCACAGAATTTGCCGATGGTGGCATCAGAGGTACTTTAGGAATCACCACCTGGAAATCTTCTGATGACATTTGCACAGTTGGAGAAGACGTAGAGTAATGCATCATAGGGATCATCGGCTGTGATTGCATTACCGATGTCATGGAGCCCTTCCAAGCTGAACTATCTCCCTGCACCAGACTAGAACCAGCAGATGAATTTGGAGGCATACCGTATCCCCACCAGTTGGCGGGAGCTGGATGATTCTGGATAGCAGGTCCCGAGATTGCCGACGCCACTGGATCTGTGCTAAGCTTGGTGACGCTTTTAGGACTTGGCCTTGGTGGTGTAGCCACATCGGCAGACGGATCCACGACAGTGGAAGACGCCATTGGGGCTGCCGATGGGTTTATAGATGTCAATCCCGATTGATGATACGCTGGACCAACATACTGGGGTGCTTGTCCTTCTTTGAAAGATTGCATAACGACATTGTACACAGTATTGGACAACACATTAGAGTGGCTAATTAATGCTTGATTTAAGGCAGAATTAACCATCTCTTGCAACTTACCAGGATTGGCATCAAACGTGACCTGCCGTGGCAATGGCGGATCTTGCTTCTAGATGGCCTCGCCGCTCCTACTTAGGCTGAAGGACTTCAGATACAATTACTTGTACTCTTCCATAGCCCGCTCCATAGCCAATTTTTGATCATCCTTCAGATCGGCCTCGGAGACTTCGATGACGTTTCTCTAATTGACGTCATTATGATCACCCATGATAGATGTATAATTAGTCCCACCGGGTGTGCCAAAAGAGGTGTTGACACAAAAAGCGTCAGGATCTGCGAACACCTCGAGCTTATACCCGAATTCGATATCCAAAGGTGTGCCAGTCGATTTGACCAGTTAATCGACAAGGGCGATAGCTAGAACAAGATCTGAACGAGACAACGGCGATGCGCCCGGATGTCAAAACTCAGACTTGATCAGGATAACTAGAGTAGAGCTGAACGAGACAACAATGATGCGCCCGGCTGTCAAAGCTCAGATTACTCCCATGCAGAACTTGCAAGGGTTGACGGAGATCGATGAGATGTAGCCCATCGAAGCTTGAAGAACTCGTAGATAAACTAGTTCTAATGCGATAAAAGAGTAAATTGCTGGAAAGTAAATAAGAGTAATTGATTTGTTTGATGCATGATTGATCTCTTCCTCATGACCATGTGAATATTTATACTCCAGCAAAAGGAGTTGTAGAAAGACACGACTCGTACTTTTCCTAAACAAAACTCTATTTTTAAGGAAACAACTGGCCCGTGCAGAAGTCGGACCCAAATAACAATAATATTTTCCTAAACAAACATCTCTATTTTTAAGGAAAATAAATGACTGATGCAAGAGCCAGACTCAAACTTTTATAACAATACTGGTATGAGATCACCAGTTTCCTTATGTCTTCTCTTCGATGAAACTTTCCATCGGCAGATTCTTCAATCTGCAACTTCTTTCTATTGCCATCGGCAATCCCCTGCTGACGTCAACCGCCACGTCACCCTATGCCCATCGACATCATCTCCTTATCGGTAATACCTTACAATCGGCAACCCTTCACCTTCACTGGTAACTTGTCTTTACCAATTAACTCCTATCGGCAAGAATCGTCCAGCTTCCATCAGCAACAAACTTATCCCTTTCACAGCATTCACCCTCATCGGTAATATTGACCAATGACCTTCCGATGCCGATAGAAAAACGGCTACTGATCAATGCAAGTCTTACCTCATTTGACACATGCCGAAAAACGGTGTCAACAGGATGCAGAGCATCGCCCGATCGATGTCTCCGCGTCGCAACCTCAACAAGCCCATGACGTGACCGGTGACACCCAAAAGGCCAACCACTGGCCAATTGGGGGTGAAGAAGGCCCCAATCTCCTCCTCTACTGACAGTGATACAAGCACCGGCTACACCCACTCCTACTCGCCGTCAACACCGCCATGGATGCGCCTCCAGAGGGCCAATGGTGGACCGGGGAGGGGCAAGGTGCTCGTTCCCCCTCTCACCTCTGAGGAGCGGAGGGAGGGGTGCACAGATCGCTTGAGATGGAGGAGTCTCGCAAGTCCATTCGGTGGACTAGCAACCCGCCATCGATCTCTGGTCCTCCTGGCCAGTTCGAGGATGAAGATGAAGAGAGTGACATGGAGAAGCTGATGTGCATAGTCACTAGGCTTAGAGAGAATAATACCAAGTTAGCAGAACGGGCAGTAGAAGAGAGGATGGCCCGCCTAGATCTAGAGGACAGCTTCAATGATCTTCGCATTAGCACCAATGCGAAGATCAAGTGTCTAGCACAAGCAATGAAAAGAGAAGATCTCTTTGCCCCTCCTTCTCCATAGATCACTAGTTCACAATAAGATAGGCACTTAGGTTTATTTTCCTATCACTTAGGTTTAAATCCTAGTTTGTTTCATGCATTTCCCTTTCCAACAATGTAATGTGTGCCTATAAACAAGTTTGAATTAAATAAAAAGTTTGGTTCTGCTGGTAGTTTGCCCAGCAGAGCCCCTGCATTTGATGCTTTTCTGTCACTGAATTCAGCATGCTCCGAAAAAAGTATTGGGGAGGTCGATCGACACTCCAACTTGTCAAAACACCATCGACATTCCAACTTGTCAAAACACCAGAATACTCACTAAATCATGATATACACATCCATGACACGAACCAGAAAAAAATTGGACCGAAATGACCACTTTTGTGGATCGGCCGATCCACGTTGGTGGCCAAAATTCAGAAAGTTCAGTGAACATCAACATATAGAGGTAATGGATCCAAATGCAGAGTTCAAAGTGGCCAAATGGCTACAAGAAGCGGTCGGCCGACTGTGCTTCTAGGGCCTGGACCCACCAGTTAGCACCCTTTTAACTTCAAACATCAAATCTGACTAGTTTGACACACCTCTCCCCTCTTTATTTATACTTTTTCATTCGTTTAATCACTTTCCCTTTAAAAATAAAAATAAAATAAAAAAGAATTTCCTTATAAAATTTATCACTTAGTTTAAATTCCTTTTAATAGTAAATAATACAAGAGATTGCATCCAAAATTAAAATTTGAAGAGTGACATGATCTATGACATTTGAAGGGTAAAAGCGTCATAAAGATAAATTTCTGCTTTTTGCTTATGCTAGTGGGGAAAATACTTTGATAGGAAGATCATATGGACTAAGTTGTTGTTTAATGTGATATAGTCTCGGCTCATGACTCATGCCCTTTCTATTTAAAGTCTTGGAGATTTGTTTTTGAAAATGTCATAAAACCATAATGTCACGACTCCTCTATAGTGAGAAATATCCTACCAAAGCCATAAATACTTATGCAAGTTCAAAACCTTCCTCATAAGCTTCTTGTAATTACTTTGAGTTTGGTCAAACCTTGTGACCCTTGTTGAGAATTATGTCATAGTTCAAAGATCAAGATTACGTACACGCCACATATATTCGTTACTTCTACACTGGAAGTACGCAAAGACATGCCTTTCATTTTCATGATCCATGTTCATCCAATAAATACTCTTGAAATAAATGTTATGATCTCTCCCTATATTCTTCCAAAAAGAGATATGGCTATCATAAATGAAAAAAAAATTGATGATGAGCAAAGCTCTTCTGAATTTTTTTTATCATGATAGCCATGTCTCAAATAATCCTAAAAGTCAGAGAGATCATATATAGTTAAGGAGTACATGATAGCCACTTACCATTTCTCCACACACATGCACATCTTGATCTAGGATTATGACGTTCTTCTCCTTGGATCCTTGTTTTGACTTTACAATATAAGTGATGCAAGTTTGCTATACTGTTCATCCCTACCTAAGCTCTAGATAAGCCAATTAGAGATAGGGAGATACAAAGAAGGAAACCTCTTTATGCCTTGGTAAGGAAACATACACCTTGAGTGACTTAGAGTGCTATAAGAGGAGTAAGATGACTTATGAGATTTCTTTTGAATTTGTTTTTTCAAAAACTCCAAGTACTAAAATATGAAGTGGGAAGATGACTTTGCCTTGAGAATTGTTCCATTTCTCAACTTCTCAAGGATATATGTTAGCCAGTACCACATTTCCCATTAGTATGACAAAATGTCTTGAGTGAATCTTTATGCTTGCTTTATACTTTGAATAGCATAGACTTGTTATCTTTTAACCTTTACTCGAGGACGAGCAAAGAGGTAAGTTTGGGGGATCTTGTTGACGGTAATTAAGAGCTAATTTGTCACCATCCAAATACCGTCAACATCTTCATATCCAAAGGAAAACAAGCATAACCTGAAAATATTGTGCCAAATAACTGGTTCCACATGTCCCATGACTATTTGATGTAGATAATGACAATTGGGGACATTTGGGAGCCAGTGGGCCCACACAGGGGGGGTCGGCCGACCACCTTGTGGGGCCACTTGTCATCCCAAGCCCCCATGATCCAAGATCCACCCTTTGGAACACTCTCTACCCTTGGATCCAAGTGTATCTCCTCTCAATGGCTCAGATTTACAGCACAAGGATCCATGGGCCCACATCAAGAGGATTAACATGACAACTCAACTCAGAACCGACATCCAAACCATATGACAGGTGGGACCAGTGGCCAGGAAATAGAGGTGGGCTAGAGACCCCACATGGGGATCGACCGACCCTATGGTGGGGCCCACAAGGCCACCTCTTGGTCCCTGACCAGTGGGTCACCATCCAAAAGGAACAGGAGGGCCCACAGGGCAGTATGGGTGGTTAGCCGACCACCCATATGGCGGTTACCACCTCCCCAACCGCCTCACTCACTCCCCACATGATGGAAATCATCACCCTTGATCCTTAGGCGGTTCTGAAGTCGGTTGGATCCAACGGTGGTTGATGAAGGTGATGCGGATCGCTGACGTGGCACCGGAGTAGCCCCTACTCCACCTCTAGCTATAAATAGACCCCTAGAGCTCCCTTCTCATTCATGCCTCATTGGAGAAATACTACTCCTTAGTCTCTTAGCGGAGCTCTCTAGTAGTGTTATGCTGGTTGGAGGAGAGTGAAGGAAGTCTTCTAGAGAAAGCCCCGGGCCTGTCGGGAATCTTCTCCGTAGCTCTTCCTCAGCGGATGCGGGTGTCTTGTAAGTTTAGCACTTGTAAGTGACTTCTTCCGAGTTCTTTATAGTATTTAGTATTCTAAGTCTCGGTTAGCTATTATACACCTTTTCCTGCTTGTTCATCGCGATGCTCTCAGTAAAGTGCTTTAATCTTAGGCCAAGGTTAAAGTAGTAAGAAATAGTGTAGACGTGGTGTCTAGGCTAGATCTTACCTTTGTAAACCGCTTATCGCGTGGATTGTTCGTGAATGCTAGTAGAAAGTGATAGCTCTATCTAGCCTTTGTATTCCACCACGCGTGTCAGATAAGTTCTTAAAAGGTAGGGCTTCAATACAACTTGACGGCGCGGTCCGGTTAGAGTTTTGTCTTCTTGCTGATCTATCCCATCGCCTCCTGCAAGAGAAGGGTTGATAAAGCCAGTATAACCAGCTATACCTTGTTAGTCTACTTTTCTATATCGAGCCTCTCTACCCAGTTATCATTGTCTCCCTTGATCCATCATAGGACATACCCACATTCCTAGTTAGATCACTTCTCGTTCCCTGTGGATACGATACATGGAATACTCCTGGTGAAAGCTACCTTGACAACCATACGCTTGCGGTTCTTTTCCGTTTACCACCTTTGTTGTCAACATAAACCCGACCAAAACTCAAGCAAAGCAAAGATGGAATACTCACAAGTCCGATTTCCGACGCGCCTTCACAAACCTCCAGGCCGGAAGTTCCTCCGTGAAACTTGACGGCACAACCACATGCTAACGCTCCAGCGGCGGGGCGACACCTTCCTCTATAGCAGTCCTCTCGGCAGTCACCGACGTGGGCGGTGGAACGGATGACGTCTTGCGTAGAGGCACCTTGACGCCCTAGCCAGAACACCCTCTCCCATCCAGGTTCATCGCCAGTACGTCATCCTCCTCATCTGACCCCTCGTCGGTCCAATCAGATATCAAAGACTAAGGTTGAGCAGCGCCTTCACCAATAACGAACTTGCCGCTGGTGCCGACTGATGGCTTCGCCTTCTTCCGGGGTGGATTGGCCGGCCTCTTCCCGCGTGAGTCGTCACGCGCCCGACACCTCCCAGCAAGGGGCTCGGGCACTCCTCGCCCGCGAGACAATCCGCAACCACCCTCACCCAATATAGCTTCTAGACTCCTCGCACGATCGACGCCAGGTGGCCATGCTGCCGAAGGGACTTGGGAGATGAAGGCGGCGCGGTCCTGACCACGAGGTTAGGTCAGATGTACGAGTAATACATCGAGAACGCAGGAGATAGAAAATCAGTAAAAAACAAGGCAAGAATGCACCGGTGGTGGGGGAGGCCAGCACGAAACGGATCCCGTGGAGTCTTCATGTATGGGATACTAAGATCAAAGATCACAGAAATACGGTCGAGCCCCTCTTCTGGCTCCATTCCATCCGATGTCTCCCGGGTTGGGTCACGACGACCAGAATAAAGAAAGGCAGGGTGAACCCTGTTCTTGCAAGACTGACAATGCCTCATAACAAAATTCCAACCAACTGTAACCCCATCAAGTGACGACCGATCCACTAATGCGAGAAGTTCCTCCACATGCATACGACTCTTCCTGGGGGATATAGAACCAACGAGACTTGTACTCCGCCACTTTGGAAGGCAGAGGAGTGGCAAGGTACACATCCGCCATACCCTCCCGAAGCTGAAGATACACCGAGCCAACAACCCGAGAGGCAGCGGTCCCATTCGTCTTGAGGCGGAAGAAATAGCGAAACAACTTGAAATGCGGCTCAATCCCCAAATACGCCTTGCAAAAATGTACAAACACCGCGATATGCAGTACAAAATTGGGATGAAGGTTACAAATTGCATTCTGGTAAAACTCCAAGAGACCGCGAAGAAAGGGCTGAACAGGAACCCCGAAGCCACGCTAGAAGAAAGGCTCATAGACGACGAGCTCACCGTTGTTAGGAGTTGGGAACTCCTCCCCGGTCGCCGACCTCTAGTCAACGATGGCCTTATCCTGAAGAATGCCAGTGGTAATGAGAAGCTTGATGTCTTCCTCCTATTAACGTTGAAAATGTCATAATTTTCTATACTCAAAATCACCGTCAACAGCCTCATAATGAAGGGACATAAGCATATCACGAGTATATTTTATCCAATAAATAGTTCCTCATGTCCATGGAGTATTTCTTGCAGGACTACAGAAAATGGAGAGAAATGATCTAGTGGGACCCACCATAGGGGGGTCGGCCGACCACCCTATGGGGCCCACCACAGTATTTCTTGTCGGCCGACCTCACCATGGGGACCACCAGCCTCCCACGCTGGCCATGATCCAGGAGAAGCACTCCCAAGTGATCCCCCACCCTCGGATCAACTTGTGTTTTCTCTCAACAGCTCATATTCACTTCACATGGATCCATGGGCACACAAGAGTACAAACCGACGTCCAAAAGTGGTCCAACCTGTGCACACCCACTCCAAGACATTTGGGCCACCTTATAGAAGAACAGGGGAGGTCCCACCACCCATAGGGGGGTCGGACGACCCCCCCTAAGGCCTAGGGGGCGCCCACCTCCTTTGCATGGCTGCATGCAAAGAAGCACATGCTCAATTGCTCTCCACCCTTGATATGAAGGCGATTGGGATCCAAGGGCTCTCATCATCCATCACGCGGATCGATGATGTGGCGGTGGAGTAGCCCCTACTCCACCTCTCCACTATAAATACCCCCTCACTGCCTCTCATTCAATACACACCACAAGGAGGACCTCTCCACTCTCTCTCAAGATGTAGCACTTGTAGTAGTGTTAGTGTTGTTAGGAGTTAGAGTAAGCTTCTGGTCTTCAGCTCTAGTCTTCCAGGAGGTCTGGTATGCTTCTAGTATTTATTTCTCTCTTTGTAAGACTTGAGTTATTTTCTATAGTTATCTTCTCTACTTTGCCTTAGTACTTTACTTTATTGCAGCATGACTAGTTATCTTGTATTGGTTGTTAGCATAGTCATAGTTGTTTGATAGTAAGATAATGGTAGTATACCTTTGCACTGGTTCACCGCCCTTAACCCGGTGCTCTAATCAATTTCACCGGACATCGGATTAGAGTAGTGAGATATAGTGTAGACATGGTGTCTAGACTATACGCTTACCTGTGTCTGCGGCTTATCCAACGGTTTATTTGTGGTACCTAGTAGGGGTGATAGACCTATCTAGGCTTTGATCCCACCATGTTCGGCTAAGTTCTTAAAGCGTAGGCCTTCTTGTGCTTGGCGGTTTAGCACCCTTCTCATCCCTTTTTGTTGCTAAGTGGCCTAGTGGCCCAAAGTGCAATTGTGTATGAATATTGTTCTTGTTTCATATGACTTGTCTTGCTAAGTTAGAACCATGCAAGTATACATAGATATATGGAAACCTTATGCTCGCTTGATGTCCTCCTTGCTCACTAAACTACTCTTTATCATTGGAACTTCTCCTGTGTGCCATTGCACTTATCATATATATCATTTACCCCTACCATAGTTTAGTTGGTATATTAGTTAGTGGATCACCATGGTTAGCTATCATATTCTTTAACCATTGCTTCCCTGAGGATAAATATGATACCCTGGAATACTCCTGGGTGAAATGCTACAACGGTATTTCTGTGCGCTTGCGGAATATTCTACATGAGCATAATAAATACCAACAAGCATTTCTGGCGCCGTTGCTGGGGAAGCAATTGGCAAAAGATTTTGATACTAACTTTGATGTCTGCTAATCTATGTTACCACTAGCTATTGTGGGATTACCATTGTTCTGTTGAGTGTGGAATAAATAGGACATCAACCGTCTCGACCTTCCGGTGTTCTTCCACTAGAAAAAAAGAAAAAAAAACATCAAAGAGCCCAGGGTGCCTGCTCATTCATGAACAATCACCACTTCGACCCTGCCATCTCACATGTATATGTATGCATGTAATCTAACCCTGTGTAGAATTGAAGAAGGTCGCCGTCAAAGAAGAAAACAAAACCATTCATGTGACGGAGTGAAACCACTCACAATTCCGTCTCAAATTATGGGTAATGATGGGATCATTCAGGTATGTGAGACCCTGTCGAGAGGCAACCTGACGTTATCATTTTATTTACTCCATACCACTGCATGTTTGCTTTAATCATCATGTCTCTGGTGCTTTCTTGGGATTCACCTAGAGATTCATGCATATCCATCACTTAAATTGCTTTTCCATCTCAAAAGCATATCATGTTTTATTTAAATGCATCTCATCTATCCATATACAGAGTTTTGCATTAAAAAATTTTTTAAAAAAAGATGATCCATGTTTCACCATTGATGTGTTCACCTCTTCTTGAATGAAGCTTGTATAGTCCTTCATGCTTCCTTTCTATGTTGGTATGTTTTAGTTTGGGAGTGTTCTTTAGTGCACTTCCATAGGCTTTTTGAGTTAAGCATGATGCTTAGTATAAATAGCCTTCCTTAATCAAATTAGATGTGGTGTCTAGTTTGATTATTGAACTTAAATTTGTTTGCATAGAATTTGGGTGCACATGTGACTAACCTTGTAGGAAACTTCCCAAATCTAAGAGGGTAAGTCCCAAGATAAACTTCATGATCAGATGTAAGTAAAGGCCTATGATACATTTTTTGACTAATTTCCACATCTTGTTTTGCCTTGTGTGAACTTTGAAAGATTTGGTGAAAACAATGAACATAGTTCAAAACATGGGAAATAGGATCTACACTAATGGTACACTAAAATCAATTCTTCTTTAGTGTAGATCAAAAGTTCATAAAAAAAAGAAGGGAATCACCCATGTTTACAAAAAAAATTGCTCCTTTGCTTCACCATTCATGTTCTTGTATCTAATAAAATGAATCTCATTCACATGCTTCCCTTTTCTGTTCAAAGTATGCTTTGGTTTGGTTGTGCTTACATTGGTACTCCCATAGGCTATTTAAATTAAGCATGGTGCTTAGATTGAATAGTCTTCCTTAATTAAATGGGACATGGTGTTGAGTTTGAGTATTGAACCAAAAGCTACTTGTACAGAATTTGGTTGTATATTTGGACTAACCCTTGTAGGAAACTTGAAATCTTTGCTGGGTAAGTCAGAGATCATTCTTGGAGATGAATCAAGGCTTGAGGTACTCTTTAAACCAATTTTGAAGTTTTTTTTCCTTTGCCTTGCTAAATCTAAAATTTAGGTGAGCAATAAGAGAACACCTCTTAACATGGGAAAATTCCTCTATGCTAATTAAATGTTAAAGACAACCTCTCTATAGAAGATCACCTCTTGCTTGATGACAACAACTACCCGTTCTTGAAAATCCTTGTGTATCCCGTCGGGTGTGTGTTGTCTACTAATCTATTGCAGAAATGAAACAAAACAATGGAGCAAAAAGATGGCATGCCAAGGATAAGAAAGAAGGAGGTGAAGCCCACTCCTCCAACACAAAACAAATCTACCAAACCAAAATCAAAAGAAGAATCAAGAAAGTAATGACGGAAACAAGTCTTTCAAATCCACTTCTCCAGGATTGCTGCTCATTGGACCTGAACCAAGAGCCCTCGTCGTGAGGTAATTCGGTATGTATCCACATCTGATTCTCTATTGCACTCCTCCTTTTCTGTTTCATTTTGGGTTATCACATTTAAAATCTCAAGAACCCAACATCTCTTCCTGCATAAAACTTTAAGGTAAACATAACATGAATTTTTGAGCTAGTTTGTGCCCAAGGTGGGGTCGGCCGACCCCACCATGGTGTCACCTGCACTTTGTTACACCTTGGAATCATGTTAATAAATGTTACATGTCATGGGGAAGTGTGGAGAGGCCACACATGGGTCGCCCGACCTGGCCAAGGACCCATCACATCACCATATGCCTCCCACTTTGCCTGCATAAGTATCCAAGGTGCATTGCTCTAAAATTTCTGAAGTTTGAGTGTATGAGCATGTAGGGGGACATCACTTTGATCCCTTTGGTCATATCACTTGCTTTCTTTCATGATAGACCTCAGGTCCTTCCATGCCTCCTCTTTCTTTCTGCTCACCACTCATGACACATAAAACTAGCCAAAGCATGAATGGGTGACCTTATATTGCTCCTTTTGTCTATTCATGCACTTGAGCTTGCATTCTTTGTTTTCACTAAAAACTAGGAGCAAGAACCTTAGCTTTGGGCAGGAGATAGGGGACATGTAGGGGTCGGCCGACCCCTATATGTGGCCTATCACCTCCCTTCTTTTCCTATTCTGCTTTACTTAGGAATCCAATGCAAATGCCACCAAGTATTCCTAGTGGAGGGTGCAACAGCAGGTCGCCTAACCTGGCATTATCACCTTCGGTCACTTCTTTCTTCACCCTTCACTCATGTTCGAAATTTAGAGCAATCTTTGGAATTTCCTCTTGTTCTTGAGACTTCTTTCTCTCAGCATGATAACTCGATGCCAAAATGTCTTCCATGACATTAGCTCATTTTGAATAATCTTTTCTTGTCACTAGAATTTCATAATCCTTGTGTTTGCAAATGATGCCTTGGTACTCTTCATACCTATACCTAGAATATTCAAACACCTTACTGACACATGCTTAAAAAAATGAATCAAACTAGTCTTTGTCTATGCTTCACCATGGTTATACAATCAATATCCCTCTCCAATACGAGAGGTATTGGTTGTATGAATCATGGAGACTAACAATTGACTTAGAGAATGTGGAAAGGTGTAGAGGTATCTCAGGTGCAGATAGGGTGACAAGATGTAAGACCCTTGCTCAACACCAACACGATGGTGATACAAGGGCATTCAGAAGAACCAGCTTGGGGGAGGTTCTCTCCCCCACCAAGGAAACAAGCTTGGGGGAGGAGACCCTCCCCCTACTAATCCTTGCAGCACAAGTGTGATGAAAAGAGCAAGCTTGGGGGAGGTCCTCTCCCCTACTAAGGTAAGTATTATTATCCCACTAAGGTAAGTATTATTATCCCACTAAGGTATATATTCTTATCCCGCACTTTTATTTCATTGCATCTATAATAAATATTGAATAAAAGAATACAAAGACCTCCTGCTCATATGCTTCATAAATGTCTTATTCTTTTTATCTTGAGAAAAAATGGTCATTGATGCATAAGTTGTAAGCACCTCGATAGATAGATCAACTAAATCCTCTTTTGTCAAATGTTTTCAAATCTCACATGCATGCTCATCTCTTCCTTCTCATTTTATCAACCATGTCATGAGAATGAACAAAGCATATAACATAAACTTAATCATCTTCAATGTGCTTGAGGCTAAAAAATGATGAGTGAAGTTTTGGTTTCGCTGGTGTTTTTCCACCAGCAGGACCCATGCACTTAATCTTTGTCTTGTCTTTGTGTCCACAAGCAAAGAATCTGAAAATGCAGTAGTGATGCACACTTGACAAGATGCTGTCACACACAACTCGAGCCAATTTGGCCACCATATGGGCGTCGGCCGACGACCCAAGAGTAGCCAATTGAGCTGAAGTTTGGTGTATGCATAGAGGACAAAGAGGAGACAGACCTTCGAGGGCCAGATGCCTCCTAATGGGGTCGGCCGACCCCATCATGGAGCTATGGGCCCACTTGTCATCCTCCACTACTGATACTTCACTTCAAAACACTGGTTTGACACCTCTTCCTCTCTTCTTGGTACATGTGTGATATTTTGACATGATCTTATGCAACCAAAAATGAACTAAAGCCAAATCTGGATTGAAATTTTTAAAAGTGACATGCTTATGACATTCTTGAGATAGAAGCTTGCATAAATTTTATTCCATATACATATGCTTATGCTTGTGGGAAAACATCTTAATAGGAAACTCATATTGACTAAGTTGTTGTGATGTGTGATATAGTTCTAGCTTAGAAATCCTACCTTTTCTATTAAAAGTGCTTGGAGATCTTGCTTTTGATAAAATGTCATAAAACCATAGTGTCACATACTCCTCAATGGTGAAAATTCCTACCAAAGCCATATATGCTCTTTCATGATATAAGCTTTCTACATAAGCTACTTGCTTTGTGTTGTGTTTGGTCAACTTTTGTGACCCTTGTTGAGAGATTTATCATGCTCCCAAGATCAAGATCACGTACACACCACATATATATGCTGCTTCCACACTGGAAGTACATAGAAACATGCCTTTCATTTTCCACATAGTTCATGCTCCATGTTCTAATAGAAATTCTCTCTCTAGTATGTTGTTAGTCAATGAGACATAGACTATGCAAAATTATGAAAAATATGAAAAAAAATATATAGGGGCACATGAAGGTCCCAAGTTTTAGAGAAAAAAATGATGAGCAAATCAAAGCTCATAGAAAAAAAGAAAATAAATAAATAAATATAGCTATGTCTCAAAATTATAAGTTAGAAAGAGAGATCATATCAAAAAGAGGAGTATTGATCATTTGCCATGTTTCACACACTTGCACATCTTGATCTAAGAGTATGACACTTCTCTCCTTGGATCCAGAATTTGACTTTACAACATATGCAATGTAAGTTTGCTACATTCTTTATCCTACCCTATAGCTCCACATAAGCCTTTAGAGATAGGATAAAAGAAGGCAAACTTTGATTTGTGCCTTGGTCAGGAATCATACACCATTGAATGATCTGAGAGTACCATTTGAGGAATATAAGTGAACTATGCTTTTCTTGTGAAAACTTTGAAAAACTCCAAGTTACTAAGAAATGGATTGGGAAGATGACTTTGCTTCAAGAATTGTTCCACTTCTCAACTGCTCAAGGATATATGATAGCTAATGCCACATATCCCACTTGTTTAAGAAATGTTTTGGAATGAATGTTATGCTATCTATATATCTTAAGGTGTTATGTTCATGTTTACTTTAACCTTTACTCGAGGACGAGCAAAGACTTAAGCTTGGGCGATCTTATTGACGGTGAAAATGTCATAATTTTCTATACTCAAAATCACCGTCAACAACCTCATAATGAAGGGACATAAGAATATCACGAGTATATTTTATCCAATAAATAGTTCCACATGTACATAAAGTATTTCTTGTAGGACTATATAAAATGGAGAGAAATGAGCTAGTGGGACCGACCATAGGGGGATCGGCCGACCACCCTATGGGGCCCACCAGCCATCCCAAGCACCCACATGATAAGAGGGCCCACATGTCACAGTAGGAGGGTCACTAACCCCTTTGTGCAGGTTGGCTGACCTCACCATGGGGCCCACCAGCCCCCCACGCTGGCCATGATCCAGGAGAAGCACTCCCAAGTGATCCTCCACCCTCGGATCAACTTGTGTTTTCTCTAAACGGCTCATATTCACTTCACATGGATCCATGGGCCCACAAGAGTACAAACCGACGTCCAAAAGTGGTCCAACCTATGCACACCCACTCCAAGACATGTGGGCCACCTTCTAGAGGAACTGGGGAGGTCCCACCACCCATAGGAGGGTCGGTTGACCCCCCCCCTAAGGCCTAGGGGGCGTCCACCTTGTTTGCATGGAGGCATGCAAAGAAGCACATGCTCAATTCCTCTCCACCCTTGATCTGAAGGCGGTTGGGATCCAAGGGCTCTCATCATCCATCACGCGGATCGATGACATGGCAGTGGAGTAGCCCCTACTCCACCTCTCCACTATAAATACCCCCTCACTCCCTCTCATTCAAGACACACCACAAGGAGGAGCTCTCCACTCTCTCTCAAGATGTAGCACTTGTAGTAGTGTTAGTGTTGTTAGGAGTTAGAGTGAGCCTCTGGTCTTTAGCTCTAGTCTTCCAGGAGGTCTGGTATGCTTCTAGTATTTATTTATCTCTTTGTAAAACTTGAGTTATTTTATATAGTTATCTTCTCTACTTTGCCTTAGTACTTTACTTTATTGCAGCATGGCTAGTTATGTTGTATTGGTTGTTAGCATATTCATAGTTGTTTGATAGTAAGATAATGGTAGTATACCTTTGCACTGGTTCACCACCCTTAACCCGGTGCTCTAATCAATTTCACTGGACGTCGGATTAGAGTAGTGAGATATAGTGTAGACATGGTGTCTAGACTATACGCTTACCTGTGTCTGCGGCTTATCTAACAGTTTGTTTGTGGTACCTGGTAGGGGTGATAGACCTATCTAGGCTTTGCTCCCACCATGTTCGACTAAGTTCTTAAAGCGTAGGCCTTCTTGTGCTAGGCGGTTTAGCACGCTTCTCATCCCTTTCTGTTGCTAAGTGGCCTAGTGGCCCGAAGTGCAATTGTGTATGAATATTGTTCTTTCTTGATATGACTTGTCTTGCTAAGTTAGAACCATGCAAGTAGACATAGATATATGGAAACCTTATGCTTGCTCGCTATCCTCCTCGCTCACTAAACTACTCTTTATCATTGGAACTTCTCCTGTGTGTCATTGCACTTATCATATATATCATTTACCCTACCATAGTTTAGTTGGTATATTAGTTAGTGGATCACCATGGTTAGCTATCATATTCTTTAACCATTGCTTCCCTAAGGATAAATATGATACCCTGGAATACTCCTGGGTGAAATGCTACAACAGTATTTCTGTGCGCTTGCAAAATATTCTACATGAGCATAATAAATACCAACACCTCCTTCAGAGTACACTTGGCCCAATACTTGGTCCAGTCTGGAAGCACATCCTCCATTACCCTTGAAGACTTGCCCAGCTTCTTCTTCGATGAATGAGTACTAGGTTTCCTCCTGAGGGCCATCGCTAGCTCAAGACGGAAAAGGACTAGGGGCAGGAAGAAAAGCAGATGAAATGGGATTGAAGAAGACACTCCAACAAAGATCTGGAAACTACCGCCTCCGTTCCCCTCCTTTTATACCAAGGGGTGCGGCGCTCAACCTCCCAGGGTTTTTGGGAAACTGCAACGATCAAATACGGAACCGCCATGCCCACCTTCCGCGCTGCGACTTGGGCCGCTAACTGCGCAGTTAATTCAGCCCACTTATCTCTTTTCTTTCCATTTCGTTTTTACTTCTAAATTAATTTCCTCAATTTACGGCTAACCAAATTCTGAAATATCACCAACGCTATAGTCCCGGGGACTGGACGCGCAACCTTGTTATGATCTCCTTTCTGCAGCTATAGTAACATTGCTACAGTAGTCTGGTCGCAAAGCTCCACAAAACTTCGATGCAAGCACACTCGGGGACTGCGTCGACAGCAACCACGATTCAGCTACCTGGTCGCATACCCTTGCAAATGAACCCTTTGACGCCTGAAGGTGAACTTCATAAGCTTCTTGGCCTAGTGAACCCACATGGGACTACACACTTCTAACCAATCTTGTCCCAAAATCATATTAAAGCATTTTAGGGGTAGAATGCCAACTGATGATGTAAATGTGTAACCCTGAGCTGACCATTGCAGGTTAGGGATCCTTTGAGTGCATATCATAGGACTTCCATTAGCTGCTACAAACTGAGCAGGATTACAACTGCTCAGTGCAAACTACAGCTGCTTAGCTAGCTGATCACTGATAATGGTACCCACACTACCAAAGTCTATCAGTATCAGCACTCCCACTTTTCCCACTCTTCCATGAATCTTCATTGTCCTTCTTTTGACCACAGCTGCTTGACAAGCCTGTCCAATATCCAACACCACTTCTTCCACCACATATTCCACCTTAGAATAATCTTGCTCAACATCTTTTAAGGCATCCAATAGTTCATCTACCACATGAATCAGCACTTGTGCAGGACACTTGTGGTTTTTATCCCACTTGCCCCCACATTTGAAGCACAATCCGTTCTTGCGTCTGAAGTCATGTAGATTAGCCAATCAATCCTCAGCATTAGTCTTCGGTGGATTCAGCTTGGGATTCTCCAAGTCAGCTACCTTTAATATGTACACCCCAACCTTGAAGGTATTCTTATTGAAATCTCTTCCCACATTTTTTGAATGACTCCTTTGTAGCTCCTCTTCTTGCAGGCTTGCTAGCAAACTTGCAGTTGCTATATCCTTAGACTGATGTAATGCAATCGTTGATCGTATCTCATCCTTAAGCCCGATCAGGAATTGATTGACAAAGTAAGTATCGTCATATCCATCATTGTACAACACCAGCCCATGAGACAACTACTCAAACTCTGCTTGATACTCCACTACTGTCCTTTTTGTTTCATATTCAAAAATTGGGTCCGAAGAATCTGATACTAACCTCTGTCAAACCGGGACATCACCATTTCACACACATAATCCCAATCCGTGACTCATGCTTGACGCTGAACTATTTGAAGCCAAGATGCATCAACACCCTTAAAGTTGAGGGTCGCGAATCATGTCTTTAGAGAAGGATGAACATCGTAGACCTCAAAAAACATTTCACAGTTGTCACGCCCTAAGCGAGGATTCTCTCTAGTAAACCGAGGAAACTCAAGTTTTGAAAAGGGTGGAGAACGAGCCTTTGCAGGCAAAACATCAAGCATAACAGCAGTATGGGAAGGAAATGAGCTAGGCAATGTACCCCCTCCGAAGTCCTACGGTCGTGGTCCAAGAATCCCGCCGCAGCGTTCGCCGTGCCCCTTGGGCCACCCCCCTGTCCCCCTAAGGTGAGCTTGAGGACAATCCGGGAGCTGTGTTGAGGTCGACTCGCCTCAACACTAGTGGTGGTTGCGGGGGAGGTGCGGGCACAGGAGCTGCCACCAATATCGCCTCCAGTGTCTCTACGCGCGATGTCGCTTGCGCCACCTTACTGGCCATCGCATCCAAGGATGATTTCATGCCTTCCGCTTGGTCGTGCAGCTCGCTAAACGCCTTGTCCGCCGTATGAATCAAGGGTGTCCTTCATCATAGCTTGGAACTCGGCGAACTGCTTGTTCATCGTCTCAAATTGAGTGGATAGGTCTTCCACCGTCTTCATCATTTCCTTCTGAAATTGGGTGGGTTTCCTCTTCGGTGCCAGTGCTGGTCACCACAAATCCGAATGCCGACATGCTTCAGTGACGAATATGTGGATCTGATACCAAATTTTCATGATCCTACTGAGGATCGGACAGGTCTCGACTCAATCACACCAATACAAAGGATATAATTTGGGTTCATGATATGAGAGAATAGAGTTTGAGTTCAGATAAGTAGTTGGTGAGGAAGAAGAATAACAGAATTCGGTCACAAGGTTCATGCCCTCTCGCCAAGCCTCCTCACGCGCTTTATACTCAGCGCCTCATACAGCAAGATCCACCAATCAGCCGATATCTGGACCCACCGTCAGTATCGATCATTCCATAGCTAAAGGAATCCAGCTCCATGTCGCGTTCTCTGTTGCCGGACAACCAATAGTAGCCATTGTCGCTCCCTTCCATGCTTGTCGACCCGGGATCCTAACACATTATGTGGTTTTCTTTGCACAAGCGCAAGGTGCCTGGACGCACATATCAGAACGTTGCACACATATGCAACCTGGCCTTTACGAACATACGCACGATGATATTTTCCCGCATGCGAGGATTTGTTGTTACTAGGCACTCTGTACCACATAATTAAGCTCGTAGCCTATGCTATAGACCATCATGCTTCCATAATGTGACTAGCAGTCGTGCCACACTATTACTCATACTCAGTCGTCGGGTCATCATAACCTCCGTCCGATCGTGCACGCCGCTCCAGCAGTAGTATACGGCAGCCCGCATCCATCCCATGGCGGCGTCACCGCAAACAAAGGGGAAAAGGATGTTTAATTTTTATTTTCCTAGTTGTTCCTATCATATGATAGGTTACATAGGCTCTTATGGGCTAAGAAAAGCCCTTCCGGTTAAGGGAAGACGATGGATCAAATCGACAGATGTCACACCCGATTTTAAGGACAAAACCAGATATACACCATATGTGAGCCCAAGAAGTCAATTCTCACATATAGCCACAGAAGAAGGTAATATCAAAAGACAATACTTAAATACATAACATATAAGTTCAAAGAAATAACTTTCAAACAACAAACAACGGAAAGTCACTCCGATCTTCAGGTGAAGACTCCAATCACAGGGACACAACTGACTGGTTGATCAAAAGCCTAACTTCTTCAAACTCTTGCAATCTGGTACCATTCGGGATTATTATCCAAATGTTGAAATGTAAACAAGCGCAAGTACATCTCGTACTCAACAAGTATACATGGGGTTCACGAGGCTCAAAAAGTTGACACTAGTTTACTGCAATAAGCATTTTTGTTTGATTCAAAGCTTTACAATTGATATATCATATGTTATGCTTAAGCCCCAATTAATCCTTATGATCATAATAATAGTTGAATCATCAACATAAAGGCATAATAAATGAAATCATTATAAACACTAAGTAATGCATTTATTCAGTGAGTTTTCCATTATTAGTCTGTGAGTTTTCTGGGTCGCTCGTGTCCGTGAGCACGGCTGATATATCAGTTTTTAACGCTCTGCAGAGGTTGTACAACTTTACCCATGAGTCGTGTTGCCCATATGCCCAGGATATCTAGTCCCAAAACACTACCGAGGTGAGAGGGCAGGGTACACTATGAAGTCTTTCAAAGGGGCTCGCTGACAAACAACAGACATTACGGATCCACGGGCAAGGGGTATACAGTGTCTCCTCTCGATGGTACACACACGCAGCGGTAGCCACCCTGGCCATACCCCGCAACCAGCTCGGCAATGGAAACTTTCATGAACTGTCACATGCGAGAAAGTAACCCTCATACTTAACTAAAACCAAAGTCATATAGCTCTCATGGTTGTATTGTATGTCCCAAGTTTTCCTGACAGATAGGTTCCTAGATCCATGTTGCTAAAAAGCAAGTTTTACTTTATCATTTCATATAGCCATTAATCAAGATTCAAGATCATGCTTGGTTATGTTGAGCGCTAGCAATAACTATCCAGATGCAAATAACCCATAGGATTTCAAGGTTCAAGGTAACAAAGTTCTAGGTAAGCCGTATGGTAACAAAATTAGACACATGCATATGATTTGATTATAAACCATTATGAATAGGACAACAAGGAGGATCCCATGTAATACTTGCTTTAAACTCCGATCTTCTTCAAATTCAAACCTTCAAAGGGCCTCTCGAACACTGACTTCTTCTGGATCTCCAACGCAAAACTCACTGATTGGACAATATCACAAACACCACACAAGCATCTGAACAAACATACAAAGCATACAAACATACTTATATTAGAACAATACACCAATCAGTAAAAAGGATTTGAAAATAAATCTACGCATCTCTATGATCACACAAATGCGAAGAACACTCTAAACAGAGCTACAAAGATCATGATACGACTAACGAAAGATTTGGTTTTATAAAGGAGAATTATAGACTTTATCAGTTTTCAATATATAAAAGAGTGGATAAAGTATTTCAGAGAAACACCTTGATTAGATTAGGTCAAACTTGTATTTGGTTTTGAAAACTAAAGTATGAACTATCATTATCTTATGTATAAAACAAGTTGCGGAGTGGTTAATCAAGTTAGGGTTTGAAACCATGAAAATATAGATCTATCAACATGTTATTAAAGATCACTAATGAAAAGGTTATGCCGATACGAAACCAACAAAACTTGAACGAGTTGAAACAGATCTAAAACGTGGAAGTTACAGAGAAAACAAGATTTAGAGATTAAACATGGATTTTAAAAAAGACATTAAATAAATCTACATTTTCAAGGTTTGAAAAACATTATTATTAGGGTTCCATTAGGTAGATCTTGGATCTATGATTCTAACGCAATTTGAATGGATCAAAACGAAATTAAAATAGAGTTCTTATGAGCAAAACAATAGGAGTGGCAATTTTGTAAATTCATGAAAGTGTATTTTGAACTGAGCCGAGAGTTTCTGTCTCTAAAATGGGAAAACATATTCAAAAACTACGCAAAGGACAGCGGGTTTATACTTTAAAAAGGTGAAGGTCTCTTTTGCAAAAGCATCGTCCAAACCGGTATAGGGCTCTGAGAGTCGTCCGATCCGAGATGGACGAACGAGATTAGATCGGGGGGGGAGGTGTTGTTCCTTGCTGGAGTAGAAGAGGGACGCGGTGGTGCCATTGCAGGAGGCGGGCGGCGTGACTCAAACGAGGGCATAGGTGCACGATTCGAGACGGGGTTTGGCCGAGGAGAGATAGGGGAGCGAGGCGAAGTCGACTACGCTATCGGTTGAACCGATTACGTCACGGAGATGGCGGTGCAAGCGGGGAGGCAACGCGGTGTCGACGGTGAACCCACGTGAGACACAGAGAGGGCGAAAGGAAAACCCCGAGTACACCAGCGTGATTGAAACCTCAATGCAAAGCTCCAACAGGTGCTAGGTGAAGCAGAGAAGCTCGACAAGGACAAGTTCGTCGGCGGCGGCATGGAGCTAGGGTTGTAGCGGCGTGGAGGAGCTCTGGAGGCGTGGTGCTTGCGGCTGAAGCCTGGGAGGAAGGCAGAGGGGCACGGGGACTTGGCTTTTATAGCCCAGAGGCACGGCCGCGAAGGAAGGGAGCAATCGGGAGCCTGAATCACGCATCGGCGGAAGGAAAGCACCGACGCGCGAGAAAGGAAAGGAGGGAGGAAGACGATGGCTCACGTTGACAACGCAGGCCCACTAGTCAGCGATGGCAGAAAAAGAAGGAAGGCGCGTGCAAGGCTTCCATCCAGCGAAGGAAAAGGGCAAGCCTGCTCGGCATGGGCCGAGGCGAAGCCCATGCGGGACGAGAAAGGTGGGAGGAGGGGATCTGTGGAACTGGGACGAGGGAAATGATGAGGCCATAACTATGATGGAGTCGAGGATGACTCCAATTCAAGAAGGGGAGGATGATGAGGACATCACCACGCTGGACACGTCTACGCCATCGTATTTTCCATCTTGCAACTCATCTCCAACTCAGCTGCCACGTCGACTTCAAGTCTGTTTCGGAGTCCAGGACCAGCAAGGAGTAAAACGGACGCCCAGGATGCATACGGGCTCCGTTTTCGATGATTCACCCTCGGATGGAAAGATAATTTCATAAGGAAACCAATGGAATTGGTTTTAGGCCCATATTCCTTCTGTCTCATCGGGAAACGTTGAAACAATCAGTGTCCAGAATCTGTTCCGGTGTTGCGTCACCTATTTTGGGCCAACTTGGCCATGTATCGAGTCGGGCCTTAAGCCCAAGTTGTGGGCGCCCCCCTGGTCACCTCCAACCCTAGGAAATCTCTCCTTTATATTCCATGTAGCCATCACCGTTGAGACACGGGTTTTGTTTTAGAGTTTAATTTTCCATCGAGAAACTAAATCGTTCATTGTAACTGTGTCGATTAGTCCTTTTACAGTGATCTAGGGCCCCCCGTTCTTGATCTCCTCCACTGTGTCGATTAGTCCTTTGGAACCAAGTTCTTGAACCCTCTATTGATATTCGCATCATTCATATTTGCAATTTCAGATTGCATGTTTATAACCTCTTGCTTGTGTTCTTCGATTCGCTTGCAGGAAAAGCCTTATTGGCGAGGTCAATCAAGTTGTGCTTGGTTGATAACCAACGGAGCAGTGGTGTAACGGTTGCAGGGTTCAAATTGTGTCTAATTTGAAGTCGGATCGCTAATGTCGAGTTCTCCACCAATCGAACTTACCGGTTACCTCACGGAAGATCGGGCCAGTCCTTATCAATTAGTATCAGAATTTTAGGTTTACCGCAAGGTATAATCTCGTTTGCCTTAGCTTCATATTTATTCATTACCTAGAGTCCACAGAAACGCCGAAAAAAAATTTCAATCTCCGCTGTCCAATCACCCTTTGTGCCTTGCAATTTTGTTTTCAGATTTGCTTTGTTGAATTTGTGTCCGTGGTTGAGTCAAGTTGCTAGTTTAGTTTGTGTTTGTCGTCGTAGTTCAACCACACCGTTGTTGTTCTTTTGTTTCCGTCGCTATCCCATCCACCATTCCCAAAGAACAAGTCGAAGCCACCACTTTAATCGACTTGCCACCGCTAGTCGCTATTGGCACAAATTATGTCCAACTTTTATATACTTGGAATGATGCCACTAATCTCCGGATCAGGGATAAAACAAACACATCATGAGCATAGTTTATCAAATAACTAGTTCCACATGTCCATGAGTGTTTGAGTGCAAGGATGAAGAAATGAAGCAAGTGAGAGCCAGTGGGACCCACATAGGGGGTCGGCCGACCACCCTATGGGCCCACCTGTCTCTCCCTCTCAGCCATGATCCAACAGAAGCATCCTAGAGTGATTTCCAACCATTGGATCACTCTGTGATTTCTCTCAACGGCTCACAAGAAAAGCACAAGGATTCATGGGCCCACACCAAGGAGATAATCGTGACAAACATCTCAGAACCAACACCCAACGTCCATGATAGGTGGGGCCAGCAGCTGGGAAGACCGAGGTGGGCCAGACACCACAAGGGGGGTCGGCCGACCCCCCATCTGGGTCCACCGAGGTCCACTTGGTCTATAACCAGTGGGACCACCACCAGGAGGCCAGAGGAGGGCCCACTGGCCATAGGGGGGTTCGGCCGAACCACCCACTAGGTCGGTTGGCTTCCCCCAACCGCCATATCTCTCCCCCACGTGTTGGATCACCACCATCCATCCCTTGGTCGGTTCTAAGGCGGTTGGATCTAACGGTGGAGGATGGGAGGCCCTGGATCGTTGACGTGGCGATGGAGTAGCCCCTACTCCACCTCCCACTATAAATAGAGGGCCATACCCCTCTCTCTAGACATGGTAAAGAAGCCTACAAGCTCCATTCCTTAGAATTGTTCTAGTAGTTAGTCTAGAGTGGGAGTTAGAGTTGAGTCGAGCTTGCTCGGGATTTCCGGAGTTGTCTTCTGGGAAGTCTGGTATAGCTCTTGTATCTTTCCTTCTTTGTAAGACTTTATCTTTATTAATATATTATCCTTTCCCTTTACTTTACCTAGTATTTACTTTGAGCATTACTATACTAGAAATAGTATTGTTATATGCTTTTGCTCTTTAATAGCCTTTACATTTATAGTCTGTGATCCTTGTGACCTTTCCTGTATGCGATCATTGCCTGTCATAGGGTACTTTGATTACTGATCATAGTCAAAGTATTAATTTGTGTGTAAGCGTGGTGCTTATGCATTATCTTATCCTTGATTACCGCTTATTGCGTGGATTGTTCGTGGATGCTAGTAGAAGGTGACAGCTCTATCTAGCCTTTGTATTCCACCACACGTGTTTGATAAGTTATTAAAAGGTAGGGATTCAAGACAACAGGAGGGTGCGGTCCGGTAGGAGTTTTGTCCTCCTACTGATCTATCCCCTCGCCTAGCATACTTGTATTGAGGAGGCAAACTATAGTGTTTAGTCTAGTTAATTAGCTAAGTATATCGAAGTAGAGTGAATTGCTTAGGAGTCCCTTGTACTCTTCTCGTTGTCCTCCCACCTAGCTAGTCTGTCGAGTCCGTTATAAGTATCATTTACCTAGGCTCTCTCATTCATCAACCCCTTCCTATCACATTTATCATTTACCCCCCTATACTAGTTGGTACTCAGTTAAGTTACTTTCTAGGATCTCTCTCTAATTATCATTTCTAGCTTCGCTTTCCCTTGGGATAAAATAAATTATGATACCTTGGAATACTCCTAGGTGAAGTGCTACAGCGGTATAATCTGTGCGCTTGCGGATTTATCCAATAGTCATAAGAAATACCCCTAAGCATTTCTAGTGCCGTTACCGGGGATAGGGATTTATCTCTATTTGTGGTGCGACGCTAAGAAGTGTCAACAAGCATTTCTGGCGCCGTTGATGGGGAAAGCATAGCCTAGAAATTTTAATTAGATTGAATCCAGAAATTATCATTAAGTTAGTTATCGATTAGTCATAGGGGCTTACCCCTGTCTGTGTCTTCCTTTCTTGTGAAGCCAGACAATTTATGAGCGGTTTCCAACTGCCGAGAAACTACCTAGAGGATCCTGAGCAGCTGTTGAGGAGGTCTAGACGTCGTCAAGTCCCACCTTAGAGGTTCATCTCGAACCTGAATCCGTTCGAGGAAGGAGGCTCTACACCACCACTCAAGGAAACTATGGTCCAGAAGGCGATCTCTGACTTCTCGGCTCCGTCAGCTACCCACGTAGCTCAGGGCCCCAAAGTCAACTTCGGGGACGCCACCTTCGAGCTGAAGCCCGCCTAGATCCACATGGTGCAGGCCAATCCATTCTGCGGGAAGCCTCATGAGGATGCCAATGCTCATCTCGAGCACTTCATGGAGTTATGTGGCACATTCACTATCAAGGGAGTGGCGTCTGACGCCATTCGTCTTCGTCTTTTCCCATTCTCGCTATTGGGGAAGGTGAAGCAATGGTTCTACACCCACAAAGAAGAGGCCACTACATGGGAGAGGTGTGCTAATGCATTCCTCAAGAAGTTCTTCCTGACGGGCAAAACCAATGCCCTTCGTGGAAAGATTTCGAGCTTCTAGCAACAATGTGACGAGACGATTCCCGAAGCATGGGAGCGTCTCCAGGAGTATGTTCGTGCCTGTCCTCATCATGGGATAGACGACTGGCTCCTGATTCAAGGGTTCTACCACGGGCTGACTAGCATGGCCCGTAGTCACCTTGATGCTGACGCTGGAGGGGCATTTCTCCAACACACTGTGAGAAGTGCCAAGGACCTCATCGATAAGATGGTGACCAACCAAGGTTGGGGTGAGGAACGTCTCCAGCCAAAGAAGAGAGGTATGCACGCCGTCAATGAGGTGGACATGCTCTCTGCCAAGATGGACCTCTTAATGAAGAAGATAGAAGAGAGTTCCAAGAAGGAACGAGAGGCTATCTACCCCATCGCCGCCACACAAGCCATTGAAGTTGATCCATGGTGTGAGGTGTGCGGAGGAAATGATCACTCGGGCAATAGTTGCCCTGAGACACCGAAGGAGGACGTGAACTTCATCAGCAACAACAACAACAACAACAACGGGTATCGACCCCAACAACAAGGAAGCTGGAATTCGCGCCCCTTCTACCAAGGTAATGGAGGTAATAGCAATTATAACAATTACAATTCTTATAATCAACCTTCATTAAAAGATCTTGTTCTAGTGCAATCTAAGATTAATGATGGTATAAACAAGAAAATGATTGCCACTGATAAAGTTCTAGAAAGCTTTGGTGAGAAAATGGATAGATTTACAACTGCTATGAAAAATCAATTGAGCTTTAATAAAATGCTAGAGACATAATTAGCTCAGTTAGCAACAGCTATGCCATCATTAGAATAGGATAAGATCCCTGGGAAACTAGAGGACTCCATTGAGCATGTTAACATGGTCACAACCAAGTTCGGTAAGCCTCCACTATGCTCCTATTGGGGCTATCTTCTCGATCCTCCCTTCATCATGAAGAAGGAAGATCCAGGCCTCCCGACAATCAAGTGCTCAATCTGACAACAAACATTCCACACCGCCTTCTGTGATCTCGGATCGGGCGTCAACATCATGTCAAAGGTAACATATGATAATCTCTTAGGAGGACCTTTGGTCCCCACATGTGTTCGCCTGCAGATGGCCGATCAAACCATATGGTTTCCCGAGGGACTTGCAAGGGACATCTTGGTGAATATCCAAGATGAGTACATCCCCACCGACTTCATCGTCCTCAGCATGGGAGCTAATGTGGAAGTCCCCGTCATCTTGGGACGGCCCTTCCTCAACACCACCAACGCGGTCATCTACGTTGGATCGGGCCAGATCCACTTCCAGTTTCCAAGTCATAAGGTAAAATGTGATTTCAATGGTTACAAACTTAACAAATAGGTTGAAGCACAACCACCGAAAAGAAGAGTTCGAGCCCCGCACCAAAAGAAGCAACACCCGTTGGCTAAGGCCAACGAACTCGAAGAAGATGAACCTGCCAATCCAAGGCAGGTGTGGAAAGCAAAGGAGGTGCACACCCCGCGGTCTCCATCTCCGGACCCATCATGTGCACCTAAAGAATAAACAAGAAGGAGAGTCCTACTCCGAGGACTTAAAATCAAGGAGCCTTCGCCGAAAGGTAAATAGGTAATTATCTTTATTTCCCTTCTTTCATTTAGTTAAAACTTTCATACTTAAAATTTAGAAATAACAAAGTTAGTTTAAATAAAACTTGATAATTAGAATAGCATTAAAATTTGACAAAAGTTAGGGTCATAGGGGTGGTCGGCCGACCACCCATATGCACCCTACCTTGGCTTAGTTAATCACAAATCAATTAGGGACCCTTACGAAAGAAAAAGAAAAAAATGGAGCACTAGGGGGTCGGTCGACCACCCTAGTAGCATGGTGATCATCTCTCTTCCTTCCCCACCATCCTTTGTCCAAGAATCCCATGATTTGAGTAGTGTTGCTTTCAAAATCAGATTTATCTTTAGGAGACATAACTTTTGCTTTGTCATGCTTTACATCAAGCACTTTTGGTTAAAGCATGTCACATCCTTGTCTCCCACTACTCGTTGTCCAAAGTGGGGAATCATGGCACCTTCCACTTTGTCATGCTTTGCAAAAGAAAACACATCAATCGCCTTTGAGAAAAGCATGACATAACTTTGTCCCCCACTACTCTTTGTTTAAAGAGGAGAATCTTGACCACTTTAAGTCAGCTTTTGATCACTTCACATAGCATCTTTCACCTTTCACCAAGCACTAGAAAAATCATGAGTGGGTTCCCCACCATGGGGTGGTCGGCCGACCACCCTATGGTCACCTCCTCCCTCTCTTTTTCTTTGTGAAAGACATCCACCAAGGTGTGTGATCATGGCACCCAAGGGGCATGCCCATGGGTGGTCGGCCGACCACTCCATGGCACCCCCTTGGTGCCATCTCCTCTCCCCTATAAAACTCCATGCAAGGAGAGCTCATTCCCTCACACCTCAACCAGAATTTAGTTCTAGCTCAAGCCTCTCCTTGCCTTGCTCTCTCCTTTCAAGAGAAGTAGTGATACTCTCCCTAGTCTTGCCCTTGTGTTCTTCTTCCTCTCCAAAGATGAAGAACCCATTGACAGCCGCACTCGAGAAGATGAAGCAATCCATAGGTGGGAGCTGATCTCGTCGCTCCCACCCATCCGAGGATAGCTCTCATGGAAGAAGAAGGGGAGGTTCTGCCCGATACACTTGGGAGGGCCTCCAAACTAAAGAACATCCTCAGCAGGAAGAGGTGCCAACGGAGGTACCTCATATCGTGGCATTCACGGTGCCCCCGATGAGGACCTATGATCAGCAAAGCGGTCTCGAGTTCAACCAACTAGAGTACCAAAGATATCTCTCTCTCCGGGATCGATCTTTTGAGCATACATGGATATTGGATCCAAGCCTTCTCTCCAACGCAGGTATGACCACCGAGTTTAATACTATCTTTTCAGCTCTTGGTTGGTTTGGATTTTGGCAAGTAGATGAACTAGGAGTTGAGTTGCTCACTTTAGAATTCTTATGCTCTCTCCAAGTCTCTAATGTTGGAATTACCTTTCACATGTTTAATCAAAACCAAAGTCTAAATTGGGGTCAGCTAAGTGTTGCTCTTGGTTTTGAAAATTCATGCTTGATAGATTTGAACCTTGCCATGCATAGGTATAATAAGAAGAAATTTTGGTTCTCTATCTCCGCTCTTAATGATTGCTCAAATCCAAAGCCTGAGGAAATTCACAATCCAACCCTTCGCTTCATGCATCTTTGGATGAAATTAACTTTGTTTCCTGGAAGTGATGCTAGCTTCATAAGTGACATGAAATTAAAATTGCTTTATGCCATGGTTAACAAAATGCACATCTCTCCTGTGATATACTTAGTAGACTTTTGGCAAAATTAAATTGAGAGTAATGATCAATTCAATTTACATCCTTAATTACTCGTCTTGCGGAATCCATGGGCTTGTTAAATGGTAATTACCCCTTTGCATACATCTCTGCAACTAGAGCAATAATTTCATAAGAGTATCTTACAGTTGCTCAAATGCTAAAAAGAGATGCCAATGGTAATCTTAAAATGATTTACAGTGGCCATACAATTGAGGTGCCTCTTCCAAATAGGCAACTTCAATTGTATAGGACCCGTAAGCTAACCCTTGATCTAGATCAAGGCATTGGACAAAGAGGTTTTGCAGGTACAGACAGGAGAGCTCAGGAGGGGCTATACTTTGTTCATCTTGAGCAAGGTGGTTCCTCCCAAGGAACTATAGACGAGGAGGAAGACGATGCGTCTTCTGATCCCATGAACACTTCAAGTGGCATGCCTCCTTGATCCACACGTCCACAATGAGCATGAGCATCCTTCTCGTCCACACGAGAAAGGGAGCATCGTGAGCTATGACAACAATTCAATCATCTCACCAACACCTTGGGTGAGCTGCATGTTGAGCACGATGAGACAACACGCATCGTCCAACAAACTGCCGAAGATATCCAAGCAATGCAGGAAGAACAACATCGACATTGGAACATGTGGCGGCAATTCCATCCACAACCGCCGCACCACTGAGCAAAGAACAAGCTTTCCCTCCCCCACTAAGGTAAGTTTTTAATTTCAGCATTTATATTTATGTACTATTTTCTTATCTTTGCTTTGCATTTTAAAAAAAAACTGCATATGATAAAAATAATAAAAAGACTTTTCTCTACTCCACTCTCACATGCTTTATGAAAAATCAATATTTCCTATGGAAATGATGAATAGTTGCTCTGCTAAATGTCTCTCTAGTGCTAAGTTTACAACTTGATATTTCTCTAAGTATGGATTACTTGGCTTAAAAGAATTCATCATGAACCTGAAACTTTTGTGGGTTGCAAATGTTGTAACTAAGTCTAAGTTGTTGTGAGACATGATATAACAAGATAAGAGCTGCTATAATATTGTTCTAAGCAAGAATGACTATCAGAGTTTTATTTGTTAAAATGATAAAAACACTTTTTGTTCCTCAATGGTGAAAATTCTTACCAAAGCCATACATGCTCTTTCATGATATAAGCTTTCTACATAAGCTGCTCACTTTGTGTTGAGTTTGGTCAAGTTTTGTGACCCTTGTTGAGAGATTTATCATGCTCCCAAGATCAAGATCACGTACACACCACATATACAGCTGCTTCTACACTGGAAGTACGCAAAAACATGCCTTACATTTCTACATAGATCATCTCCATGCTTTAGTAGAAAAATCTCTCTCTAGTTTGTTGTTAGCAAACGAGACATAGACTATGCAAAATTATGAAAAATTCAAGGGCATTCAAAGTCCCAAGTTTTAGATCTCTTTGAGCACATCAAAGCTCATATAAAATAATAATAATAATAATAATAATAATAAAAGATGAGCAATCTTCAAAGCTCACAGAAAAATAAATAAAGATAGCTATGTCTCAACTTCATAAGTTAGGAAAGAGAGATCATTTAAAGGAGTATTGATCATTTTTCATGTTTCCACACACTTGCACATCTTGATCTAAGAGTATGACACTTCTCTCCTTGGATCCGGGATTTGACTTTACAATATATGCAAGGTAAGTTTGCTACATCTTTGATCCCTACCTATAGCTCCACATAAGCTTTAGAGATAGGATGAAAGAAGGCAAACTTTGATATATGCCTTGGTAAGGAATCATACACCATATGAGCGACTCGAGGGTACCATTCGAGGAACACTAAGTTTTCCTTTACAAAACCTCCGATAAGAAACTTGTGAAAGAATGAGAAAACTAGTGCTCAAGTCAAGTTGTTCTATCTCTCAACCTCTCAAGACAAGGGACAAAGCTATAAGCCCCATGAAGTTCTAAGGTAATATGGGTCAGTCTTATTTGCTAACTTTTCCATTCAAAAGAGAACTATGATTGTTGTAGCCTTAGTACTCTTGAAATATGAAGCATAGTAGCAACTCCTGATCCTTCGAGCTAAGTTTGATTGTTTGCTTGGGACGAGCAAAGGTTAAGCTTGGGGGATCTTGTTGGCAAAAATTATGTCCAACTTTTATATACTTGGAATGATGCCAATAATCTCTAGATCAGGGATAAAACAAACACATCATGAGCATAGTTTATCAAATAACTAGTTCCACATGTCCATGAGTGTTTGAGTGCAGGGATGAAGAAATGAAGCAAGTGAGAGCCAGTGGGACCCACATAGGGGGTCGGCCCACCACCCTATGGGCCCACCTGGCTCTCCCTCTCAGCCATAATCCAAGAGAAGCATCCCAGAGTGATTTCCAACCATTGGATCACTCTGTGCTTTCTCTCAATGGCTCACAAACAAAGCACAAGGATTCATGGGCCCACACCAAGGAGATAATCGTGACAAACATCTCAGAACCAACACCCAACATCCATGACAGGTGGGGCCAGCAGCTGGGAAGACCGAGGTGGGCCAGACACCCCAAGGGGGGTCGGCCAACCCCCCATCTGGGCCCACCAAGGTCCACTTGGTCCATGACCAGTGGGACCACCACCAGGAGGCCACAGGAGGGCCCACTAGACATAGGGGGGTTCGGCTGAATCACCCACTAGGTCGGATGGCTTTCCCCAACCGCCATATCTCTCCCCCATGTGTTGGATCACCACCATCCATCCCTTGGTCGGTTCTAAGGCGGTTGGATCTAATGGTGGAGGATGGGAGGCCCTGGATCGCTGACGTGGCGATGGAGTAGCCCCTACTCCACCTCCTACTATAAATAGAGGGCCATACCCCTCTCTCTAGACATGGTAAAGAAGCCTACAAGCTCCATTCCTTAGAATTGTTCTAGTAGTTAGTCTAGAGTGGGAATTAGAGTTCAGTCGAGCTTTCTCGGGATTTCTGGAGTTGTCTTCTAGGAAGTCTGGTATAGCTCTTGTATCTTTCCTTCTTTGTAAGACTTTATCTTTATTAATATATTATCCTTTCCCTTTACTTTACTTAGTATTTACTTTGAGCATTACTATACTAGAAATAGTATTGTTATATGCTTTTGCTCTTTAATAGCCTTTACATTTATAGTCTGTGATCCTTGTGACCTTTCCTGTATGCGATCATTGCCTGTCATAGGGTACTTTGATTACTGATCATAGTCAAAGTATTAATTTGTGTGTAAGCGTGGTGCTTATGCATTATCTTATCCTTTATTACCGCTTATTGCGTGGATTGTTTCTGGATGCTAGTAGAAGGTGACAACTCTATCTAGCCTTTGTATTCCACCACACGTGTTAGATAAGTTATTAAAAGGTAGGGCTTCAAGACAACAGGAGGGTGTGGTCCGGTAGGAGTTTTGTCCTCCTACTAGTCTATCCCCTCGCCTAGCATACTTGTATTGAGAAGGCAAACTATAGTGTTTAGTCTAGTTAATTAGCTAAGTATATTGAAGTAGAGTGAATTTCTTAGGAGTCCCTTGTACTCTTCTCGTTGTCCTCCCACCTAGCTAGTCTGTCGAGTCCGTTCTAAGTATCATTTACCTAGGCTCTTTCATTCATCAACCCCTTCCTATCACATTAATCATTTACCCCCTATACTAGTTGGTACTCAATTAAGGTACTTTCTAGGATCTCTCTCTAATTATCATTTCTAGCTTCGCTTTCCCTTGGGATAAAATAAATTACGATACCTTGGAATACTCCTAGGTGAAGTGATATAGTGGTATAATCTGTGCGCTTGCGGATTTATCCAATAGTCATAAGAAATACCCCTAAGCATTTCTAGCGTCGTTACTGGGGATAGAAATTTATCTCTATTTGTGGTGCGATGCTAAGAAGTGTCAACAACTGCTTTGTGTGATCTCTATTGATGGTAAATACGAGCTATTTTGTCATCATCAAAATACCGTCAACATACTCATATTCGATGCCCTGAACATATTGTGCCAAATAACTAGTTCCACATGTCCCTTGACTATTTGATGTAGGTAATGACAAATGGGGACTTTTGGGAGCTAGTGGGCCCACATAGGGGGTCGGCCGACCACCCTATGGGGCCACTAGGCTTCCCAAGCCCCCATGATCCATGTAACATCCTCTAGATCACTTTCTACCCCTTGGATCCAAGTGTGTTTCTTCCCAACGGTTCAGATTCACATCACGAGGATCCATGGGCCCACATTAAGGAGATAAGTGTGACAATCAACCCAGAACCAACATCAAACGCATATGACAGGTGGGACCAGCAGCCAAGACACAAAGGTGGGCCATAGACCCCTATATGTGGTCTGCCGACCTATAGATGGGCCCCACAAGCCCCCACTTGGTCCCTGACCAGTGGGCCACCATCTAGAAGGAGCAGAAGGGACCCACAGGACAGTAGGGCATTCGGCTGACCATCCCTATGGCGGTTTCAACCCCCTCAACCGCCTCACTCACTCCCCACATGGTTGAAATCATCACCGTTCAGCCTAAGGCAGTTCTGAAATCGGTTGGATCCAACGGTGGTTGATGAAGGTGACGCGGATCGCTGATGTGGCACCGGAGTAGCCCCTACTCCACCTCTAGCTATAAATAGACCCCTAGAGCTCCCTTCTCATTCATGCCTCATTGGAGAAACACTACTCCTTAGTCTCTTAGCGGAGCTCTCTAGTAGTGTTATGCTGGTTGGAGGAGAGTGAAGGAAGTCTTCTGGAGAAAGCCCCTGGCCTGTCGGGAATCTTCTTCGGAGTTCTTCCTCAGCAGATGCAAGTCTCTTGTAATTTTAGCACTTATAAGTGACTTCTTCTAAGTTCTTTATAGTATTCAGTATTCTAAATCTGGTTTAGCTGTTATACACCTTTTCACGCTTGTTCATCGCTTTGCTCTGAGTGAAGTGCTTTAATCTTAGGCCAAGGTTAAAGTAGTAAGATAAGTGTAGACGTGGTGTCTAGGCTAGATCTTACCTTTGTAAACCGCTTATCGCGTGGATTGTTTGTGGATGCTAGTAGAAGGTGACAGCTCTATCAAGCCTTTGTATTCCACCACGCGTATCAGATAAGTTCTTAAAAGGTAGGGCTTCAATACAACTTGACGACGCGGTTCGGTTAGAGTTTTGTCCTCTTTCTGATCTATCACGTCGCCTCCTGCAAGAGAAGGGCTGATAAAGCCAGTATAACCAGCTATACCTTGTTAGATATCTTTGCTATATCAAACCTCTCAACCCAGTTATCATAGTCTCCCTTAATCCATCATAGGACATATCCATAATCCTAGTTAACTCACTTCTCGTTCCCTGTGAAAAATACGATACCTGGAATACTCCCAGTGAAGTGCTACAGCAGTATAATCTGTGCGCTTGTGGATTTATCCAATAGTCATAAGAAATACCAACAAACATTTATGGCGTCATTGCTGGGGAACGGTAGCTATTTTAACTAGTACCCTTTGGTCCTATTTTATCTTTGTTTGATTTCATCCTTTCATTCCACATACACATATGGATCAAACACCCCTTTTCGAATATGGTTCTCCAACAGGCGCTAGCTTGGAGCCACCTAAATCATCTCAGGCCATTTTGGCCGTTCGTTATGAGCTTCACCCGAGTCTCATAGCGATGGTTCAGGAAAAACCATTTTCTGGGGACGAAGACGAGAATCCCTATACTCATATACGTGACTTTGAACAACTTTGTTCATGTGTCCATATCCAAGGGACGAGGCCAGGTACCCTTAAGTGGAAGCTATTTCCGTTCTCTTTAACGGGAATAGACAAACGATGGTATGCTCGCCACGTAGATGATGCAAAAGGAGAATGGGAAAAATTGCTGCCTAAATTCTGTTTAGCATTCTTCCCCATCCCTTGCGTCATTCGTCTTTGAAAAGAGGTCATCAATTTCTCGCAAAAGGAGAAAGAACCTCTAGGTGAAGCATGGGCCCATCTTGTAGATCTAGTATCTTCAGGCCCTGATCTTGCTATAACCGAGCTTACAATGTTACAACATTTTTATGGCGGTCATAGCAGAGATTCTGCGCAACTCTTTGACATATCTTTCGGGGGAGCCTTCCTGTGTTTACCCGTTAGTGCAGGGAAGAGTCTTCTCATGAAGATTCTTGATAACACCCCCTATACTAACATATATTATGAAGAACCCTTGGAAGAACAAAAACTAACCCCAGAATAGAAACAACATCGATAGCCGAAACTCTTCCTTCTACATCTCAAGATCCTGCTATCGAATCTGAACCATCAAGGGAAGAAGAAATTCATCCCTTGGAATTCCCCCTTGATATCCAGGCTAATTTATTTTCCGATTTTGGAAATGCCTTGAATCAATCTGTGAAAAAGAAGTATTCAGCTCAAAAAGTTCCAAACCTTCACATTCCTAGTCGCATAGAGGACGCCTATCTCCAGGAGACGGTTCAAGAGCTAGCTTCTATCATGAGCAATGAGTGGTTAGAAGAGGCCAAATCTTCATTCAAGCCAATTCGAATTCTTTCTTCCTCTACAACCATTCCTTGTCAGATCAATAGAGCAAGGTTAGACTCTCTTTACGATCCTGCCGTAGGAGTTAGCATTATGTCTAAGTCATTAGCTAATGCTCTCCTAGGCAAGGTAAATCTAACTCCAACCAATAAGTTCTTGAAGCTTTCTTCGGAACAATTGATTGAGAGTTGTGGTATTGCACAAACCATTCCTAGGCTAATTAACAAAGTCAATATCCTCTTGAATTTTTTCATATTTGATATAGAGGAATTCGACTTGTTAGTTGGACATCCACTCATGAGATTTATTGATGGATCTCTTGATGGAAGTCTTAAGGGTCATCTAGGGAGTAATATCAAACTCTCGATTCCGCTCACCAATTCCATAAACAACATGACAAAATCTCTCCCAGAATCTGACCCCATAGAGGTGGTGATGGTTGCATCTCTTCTAGAATCATCTCATCCTGATCTAGAAGAAGAAGCTGAAGATTTCATCCAGGAAGAAGATGATCTAGAAGAACCCATAGATCTAGAGAAATCTGAGCTCCCATCTAAGCCCTCTATAGAACTTAAACCCCTTCCAACTGGTTTAAAGTATGCCTTTCTAAATAACGATCATGAGGCCCCTGTGATCATCAGTGATAAACTCTCTCCTGAAGCACAGAATTTGCCCATCAATGATTTCCTCACAGATGACACACTCCTCAAGGTAATAGACTCCAACCCCAGGTATGCAAACATAGTCAATTTTATGGTTGCAGGCCACGTCCCACCAGGGGCAGATATGAAGAAACTAGTTCAAGAGAGTCGAGTGCATCTCTAGGATGAGCCATACCTCTATAGAGTATGCAATGATGGATTGCTAAGAAGATGCGTACCTATGGAGGAGGCAATCAAGATTATGGAAAGATGCCATGGAGCAGAATACGGAGGTCACAATGGAGCATTCACGACTCATGCTAAGATTTGGCAAAGTGGGTTTTTCTGGCCAACCATGTACAAGGACACCCATGACTATGTTAGAAGATGTGCAAGGTGCCAGAAGCATGGGAACATCAATGCCCGAGATGCCATGCCACTCACCAACAACCTACAAGTCGAGCTCTTTGATGTATGGGGTATCGACTACATGGGGCCCTTTCCTCCATCGAAAGGATATGAGTATATCTTAGTAGCGGTGGACTATGTGTCCAAATAGGTAGAAGCATTACCCTACCGCAAAGCTAATGCAGCCAATTCAAAGAGAATGTTCCATGAAGTGATATTCCCCAGATTTGGAACCCCAAAGTTAGTCATAAGTGACGGGGGATCTCACTTCATTCACAAAGGCTTCCGTCAGTTCCTCACTAATCAAGGAATCCGGCACAATGTTGCAACTCCATACCATCCTCAAACAAGTGGTCAAGCAAAAACATCCAACAAACAAATCAAGAACATTATGTAGAAGACCGTGGATGAGATGGGTACGGCTTGGAAGCACAAGCTACCAGAGGCACTTTGGGCATATCGGACCGCATACAAGACCCCAGTTGGTATGACGCCATACCAACTTGTATATGGGAAGACATGCCATTTGCCTGTGGAATGAGAGTTCAAAGCACATTGGGCAATCAAGAAATGGAACATGGATTTGCTAGTTGCTGGAAAGTTCAGGAAAATGCAAATCTCGGAATTAGAAGAATGGAGAGAGAAAGCATATCACAATGCCAGGATATACAAGGAGAGAACCAAGAAATGGCATTACAAGAGAATCAAGGTCAAGGAATTCAAGCCAGGAGACAAGGTCATGTTATTCAACTCAAGATTCAAGCTCTTCGGTCATGGGAAGCTGAGAAGCAAATGGGAAGGACCATACCTTGTTGTCAATGCCACAACTCATGGAGCAATCACACTCCAGGACGACGACGGCAAAATCTTTAAGGTAAATGGCCAACGTCTTAAAGTTTTTCATGAGCATGAAAATCCTGAACAAGAAATTGATATGATAGATCTTGTTCTAAATCCAAATTAGAACTAAAAAACTACATGTTTTAACTTTTTTGTTCAAATTTCAAGTTTGACCTTAGAAGTAGCCTAGATTTAGCCTTGACTTCCCCCTCGAAAAAGGTCGACCCATTTGGCCTCTAAAGGCGGTCGGCTGACTGTTGTTTTGGGCCAATCAGCCCGAAACTTCACAACCTGACTCACCTGACCCGAACAAGATCAGAACCTGGCTCGGTCGGACCATAACATTCAAAAAGCGATCGGCTGACCATGGTTCGAACTCGTTCAAAGCTCCCGTTGCACAGGAACATTGGGCCAACGTTCCCCTTGGTTTCATTGCGATCCGAGCGAGAACGAAAGGCCCTGCACGTTGGGTTTCTCCTTCTTAACCCCCTCTCCTCCTTCTTCCTCCTTCCACCTTTCTTTCCTTCACAACCAGCAGCACCAGCACCACTCTTTGCACTCCTTCACACCCACCTTGATCACCACCATGGCTCCACCAAGGAACAATGGCAAGATGCCACTCATCCCCATCGATGGAAGCCCCTCCAAGGCTCAAGACTTCATCAACACTGATGCTATGGCCGTCGAGGTTCTTGACATCGCCCCTCTTGCCATGGCACCGCCGTCCGCGCTGCCAACCAGCCCTAGGGGGGATCGGCCGACCAGGGCATGGAGCTCAGAGCGGATGCGGAGCATCTCCCGATCGATGTCTCCCAACTACAACTTGAACAAGCCAGTGGCGCGACCACTAGCCAATTGGGGGTGAAGAAGGCCACCGTCTCCACCATCGAAGGTGACACAAGTACGGGCAACACCAGCTCGTACTCACCGTCGACACCGACATGGATGCGCCTTCAGAGGGCTCATGGAGAACCAGGGATAGGCAAGGTGCTCATCCCTCCTCTCACCTCCGAGGAGCGGAGGGAGACACGCAGATCCCTTGAGATAGAGGAGTCTCACAAGTCTGTCCGGTGGACTAGCAACCCACCATCCATCTCCGGCCCTCCAGGACAGTTCCAGGATGAGGATGAAGAGAGCGACATGGAGAAGCTGCTGCGCATAGTCGCTAGGCTTAGGGAAAGTAACACTAAGCTAGCAGAGTGGGCAGTAGAGGAGAAAACGACCTGTTTGGATTTAGAAGATAGCTTCAACGATCTTCGCATTAGTACCAGTGAGAAGATCAAGCGTTTGGCCCAGGCAATCAAGAGAGAGGATCTCTTTGCCCCTCCATCTCCATAGATCACTAGTCCACTAATAAGTTAGGCACTTAGATTTATTTTCCAATCTTTCAATTTCCCTTCATCAATGTAACATGTGTCTAAGAAAATTTGAATTGAATAAAAAGTTTGGTTCTGCTAGTATTTGCCTAGCAGAAACCCTGCACTTGATTTGTTTCTGTCACTGATTTCAGCATGCCCCGAAACAAGTGTGGGGGAGGTCGGTTGACACTCCAACTTGACAAAACACCAGTTCGACCACTAAACCATGTTGTACACACTCATGACACGTTCCACAAAAAAGTTGGACCGAAATGGTCACTTTTGTGCATCGGCCGATGCACTTTGGATGCCAAATTTCAGAACGGGCAGAGTACATCAATATTCAGAGGTAAGGAATTCAGATGCAGAGTTCAAAGTGGCCAAACGGCCCCAAAGGGCGGTCGGCCGACCGTGCTTATAGGGCCCGGGCCCAACAGCCAGCATCCATTCAACTTCAAAGTTCTATCCTGACTGGTTTGCCACGTCTCTTCCCTTTTCCTTTATGCTTTTCAATTGTTTACTCATTTTCTCTTTCAAAAATAAAATAAAATAAAACTAATTTCTTCATGAAATTCATCACTTAGTTTAATTTCCTTTTATATTGAATAAAACAAGAAGATCGCATCCAAAATTAAAATTTTGAAAACTGACATGATCTATGAAATTTAAAGGGTAAAAGCGTCATAAAGACAAATTCCTGCTTTTTTCTTATGCTTATGGGAAAATACTTTGATAGGAAGATCATATGGACTAAGTTGGTGATTAATGTGATATAGTCTCGGCTAATGATTCCTACCATTCCTATTTAAAGATTTATCCAATAGTCATAAGAAATACCAACAATCTCTCGCCGCCGCGCAAACCCTAGATAGGTTGCCAACTGTTGTTTTTGCTTCTGCATCGCAGCCCTCCTTACATCATCTGGCGAATACCTAATGCTTTTAGTCACATGGACGTTGATCTTGTGATCGGTGTTGGAGTTTAGGGACGCTTTGCCCTAACTGCCGCCGCCGCCGCTGCCGCCGTCGTGTTGTGCCTTCCGGAAAACATAACTTGACATACCTTCGATAAAACAGGCATAACTTTTCACTCGTTTATCAGAAAAATCTAAAGAAAATTGTGGAGCTTCTTGACACCATTTGGAGCTGACCCAAACTGACCTTTAGCCTATTTGGTTTTGCCAAAATTGCCAAAAAATTGGGAAACTAAAGAAAAAATTATCAAGTTTTTGCACGCTTTTCAGAGAACGTGCGGAATTTCTGTAGACCACATCCCACCTCATTTGAAGGTGCCAATATTTTTGGTTACATCTTTTGTGATCCTTGTTCGGAGAAAAATATAAAAAATAGTGAAAAAATAAAAAAGTGTGATTCCTACTAGTGCCTTTTGGGAAAATCAGGGGAAATTGAGCAAAAAGGAAAAATCCAGGTTAGTTGTTCTGTGAGTTGTTTCCATCATCCTTTGTTTCACCTTGTTGCGCTACGTCTAGATAGGTCTTAGCCAGCAATTGTGATTTGCACTTTGGATACTAATTGAACAGCTAAATCTATACTCGTTAATTGCTAATCAGTGCTAATCATAGTGTGCCTTCCCAAAGCCCCACATATTTCTGTCAGCACAGGTTCATCTTGCAACTGTTACCACGCTCAACAACAGATTGTCTCGCCAATTTGGTTTTGCTTCTGTTTGGCTTTGGTAAGAACACTTGCAAGACGGTGGTACGTCGCTTGTGATTTTGCATTCCACTTTCACCACAACCACCACCACCACCACTTGGTTCCTTTTAGTTGATAGGGATAATACTTTGGTGTTGTCTTTTTTCTATCTTATAACCATGGCAGGTTCTCCAACAGATTTCAATGAGCGCGTGTCCAAGGGCGATCTTACAACGTTCATCACTGAACAACGTAATCTTATGAACGAGCTGACGCGCAACGTGAACAATCTGGTCACCCGCATTGAGCAGGTTGAGCAACGCCGTCCACCTCCTCATGATAATGATGAAGAGGGGGATGTTTTTGATGATGGAGATGTGGATGTTGATGGTGATGCACGCAACCGTCGCCGCTACAACTTCAATCGTCGTGGTATGGGAGGCAATAATCATGGTAATAATGATCCTTTTGTTAAGATTAAATTTTGTCCACCTCCGTTTGCTAGTAATATTGATCCTGAGGCATACTTAGATTGAGAGCTTGTTGTTCAACAAAAATTTGATTCTCATAATGTACCTGCTGAGAATAGAGTTAGACTTGCTACTAGTGAGTTTACTAATTTTGCTTTGTTCTAGTGGAGTGATCTTTGCAATGCTGGTAATGTTGCTGATGTGCCTCAAACTTAGAATGTTTTAAAGCAGCGCATGAAATCTCGTTTTGTTCCACCTTATTACCAACGTGATTTACGCTTGAAATTACAAACATTAAAATAAGGTGATAAAAGCGTAGAAGCATACTATCAAGAATTGCTTATTAGTTTAGCACGTTGTGGTACAAATGAAGATGATATTGATGCTAGTGCTAGATTCTTTGGTGGTTTAAATCATGATATACAGAACATTCTTGATTACAAAGAATGGCACAATTTTTCCAAATTGTATCATCTTGCTATTAAGGCCGAACGAGAAGTACAGGGACACACACAACAACAACCTTTCAGGTCTAACACTGGGAGGAATTTTCAACAGTGCTCCAAGCCGGAGATGCCCAAGACATCTACACCACCACCTTCTTCTATGGTAAGCAAATTGTCTAATGTGCAGCTTTCACAGTCGAAGAAAGGTGCCACCCTAGGTGCTTCTACTAGCTGCTCCTCCTCTAGCTCTAAAATCATTTGCTACCAATGCAAAGGCATGGTACATGTCATGCAGGAGTGCCCCAGTCATCGTGCCTTCATTGCTACTGAGGATGGATATGTAAGTGCTAGTGATGTTGAAGATGATTTAGCCCTTGCTGCTAACATTGCTGCAGATTCCACTGAGGGCGATCAAGACGAGGAGACCATTGATTCCGTGGCTACCGCCGTAGGCTACCCTAGCCTTCTTGTGCAACGTGTGTTGAGTTCATGTGTGGGACATGAAGAAGAGATGAAGATTCATCGCCACAATTTGTTCCACATGTATCTCATTGTGCAGGGTTGTCGTGTTCTCACCATCATTGATAGCGGGAGTTGCAACAACTTGGTGAGTTCAGATTTGGTTGAGAAGCTTGGCTTGACCACACTGCAACATTCGTATCCATATAAACTTCAATGGTTCAATAATAGTGGTAAAACTAAGGTAACTAAATCTTCCCGCATTAGCTTTTTCACAGGCTTTTATCATGATACTGCTGATTTTGATGTTGTACCTATGCAAGCTTGTTCAATTTTGTTAGGACGTCCATGGGAATTTGATAAGGATGCTTTACACCATGGTAGAACTAATACATACACTTTCATGCATAAGGACAAGAAAATAACTTTGCTGCCTTTGTGTCCTATGGATATTGTTAAACATGCTCAAGAGATTAAAAATAAACCTCCGCTAAACATTGATAAACCTAATGAGATTAAGTTACAAGGAGGTGCTTTTCTTGCTACAACTGCTGCTACTGCTGAGTTATGTGATAATCCTGATGCACCATGTTTTACTATGTTTTGTCAACCTATTATGTCTTGTGCATTGTTTACTGCCACTAACCTTTTGCAGGAGTTCGTTGATGGGATGGAGTCGAGGACGACTCCAATTCTAGAGGGAGGGGATGATGAGGCCATAACTATGATGGAGTCGAGGAAGACTCCAATTCAAGAAGGGGAGGATGATGAGGACATCACCACTCTGGACATGTCTACTCCATTGTCTTTTCCAACTTGCAACTCATCTCCAACTCAGCTGCCATGTCGACTTCGGGCCTGTTTTGGAGTCCAGGACCAGCAAGGAGTAAAACGGACGCCCAGGATGCATACGGACTCCGTTTTGGATGATTCACCCTCGGATGAAAAGATAATTTCATAAGGAAACCAGTGGCGTTGGTTTGAGTCCTAATTTCCTTCTGAGTCATCGGGAAACGTCGAAACAAGTCAGCATCTAGAATCTGTTCCGGTGCTGCGTCACCTATTTTGGGCCAACTTGCCCATGTATCGAGTCGGGCCTTAAGCCCAAGTTGTGGGCGCTCCCCCCCCCTAGTCTCCTACAACCCTAGGAAATATTTCCTTTATATTCCACGTAGCCGCCGCCATTGTGACACGAGTTTTGTTTTAGAGTTTAGTTTTCCATCGAGAAACTGAATCGTTCATTGTAACTGTGTCGATTAGTGCTTTTATAGTGATCCAGGGCCCCCCGTTCTTGATCTCCTCCACTATGTCGATTAGTCCTTTGGAACCAAGTTCTTGAACCCTCTATTGATATTCGCATCATTCATATTTGCAATTTCAGATTGCGTGTTTATATCCTCTTGCTTGTGTTCTTCGATTCGCTTGCAGGAAAAGCCTTATTAGCGAGGTCAATCAAGTTGTGCTTGGTTGATAACCAACGAAGCAGTGGTGTAACGGTTGCAGGGTTTGAATCGTGTCTGATTTGAAGCCGGATCGCCAACGTCGAGTTCTCCACCAATCGAACTTACCGGTTACCTCATGGAAGATCGGGCCAGTCCTCATCAGGAAAGGGGCCTCAGGCCAGAAAAGAAAAAAAGGAATGAAGGGGAAAAAGAAAGTCTTTTTCTTTTACTTTTAAATTTTTCTTTTACTTCCAAGCTTCCAAATCAAAACATTTTGAATTCAAACTTAAATTTTGAAACTAAACCACTCAATCAAAACTCCAAAATGCATGGCATGAATGAGCAAACATGTTGCTACCCTCCAAAAACTTTTAATTTGGTGAAAACGTCTTTATTTTCCTACATTTTCATCAGAACAAAATTAATAAATAAATCATTTAAACTATATTTTCTCGAAAGCAAATTTTAGGGTGTACAACACAAAACGAATCGATGGGTTACACAGAAAATAAAGATTCCTGTAGAATTGTGTGCATTGGTAGCCTAACAGTAAAATCTTGAATGCTTACACTAAAATATGGTATAAAATATATGAGCTCTCTTAATCCTACAGACTTTAGACTTATCATCTTTGAGAGGCTCATTTATTTTTCCTAGCATAATGATTTTTTTAGGATAAATGAATGGTTGATATTAATTCTGAAAATTAGAATGTACCATGATTAGATCCTGAAAAATGTTAGGATACTCGTAAGAATATTTTGTATAACCATCCACTATCTTTTTGCACCTTACCACTTGTTTACATGTACTAAACTTATATGCACATGATTTAATTTATGTTAATATATGCATGCTTTAACGAAAAAAAGTATCCTGAAATTACTCTGAACAGTATAATTATTCTTTATGGTCATTATTAAATCCATGAAGGATATTTTGCTACCATTGAAGTGTAGTGAATTTAGTATATATAATTCTCGATTATTCTCTAGAACGAGTATATGACCGAGAGAAATAACAAATGTTTTATGGGACTCATTGCATAAGAAAATCCCAAATTATGATTATAGAATATCATGTTGCATTGAAAGTCAAAATTTTCAAGCTTTTATGCCTATAGATTGAGGTGTAATGTTGCTTTACAAATAATAGCTTGAAGCTTTATATTGAATGTCTAGAAGATAAGATGGTAAATAAAAGTTTAGCAATATATATTCTTGAAGAATTATCTCTTTAGTATAGAATATCAAAGAGCATAATACATGAAGTATTTGAATTTATCATCATAAATGACTCAAATAGATGTTGAGTTAGAATTTTTTGACAGCTCAATGATCCAGGATATATGACTTGTATATATTCTACTACTAGAAGGATTATGATTACATAGTAATGGTGGTTGTAACACCCCGGCCTAGGGCTTAATAGGATTAATAGGATACTCATACCAACAAGTTGTAACTTTTTTCTGGAAGCCCATCTGCAAAGAACTCGAAAGTTAAGTGTGCTTCGCCTAGAGCAATTTTGGATGGGTGACCGACCAGGAAGTTCTTCCCGGAGGCGCATGAGTGAGGATAAAGTGCACCGAAAAGACTAGTGTTGATCTGTGAGGGCAGTCTATATCCTATGAAAGCTATCATACGTTAACAGGTCTGGCCTCGTGGAGGCGGGACGTTACAGTGGTGCATTAAGTTTTAATTGTAGTTGAATTAAGTGGATATGTAAACTCATATAAGAGTTAATGGTTACTTTATTAGCTCGATGACTAATACAAAGCATTTAATATTCTTAGCTGTAATTCTTACTTGAAGTAATATATGTTATTCTTGCATGGAATAAATTAGATTTATATGTTTTACATATAAATAATTGTCTAATTTTGCCTATTTAAATAATTTTGCATGAACAAAATTTTATAGTTTTATGTGCAATATTACCATGTAGGTAAAAGGGAACTGAATTTTCTAAAATCACATGAATAATTGTACTATATTAGCATATTAAAAAAACTAGAAGTTTATGTCCTACCCCAAATATATTGTTATATACCCTGAATAAATGAATTTCATGCCACAACCATTATATACTAGAAGTATGATGCATGAATGATGTTTCTACTTGAAATAATTATGGCATGAAAAGGGGGAGGAATTTTAGGTAAAGGCATAAGAAAATGAGGGTAATATATATTTAATAGGCATAACCTTTCTAAATGTATCTTTAAGTGAACCTTGTAGCTTTCCATTTTGTTGTTATCTATTTCGTTGGACTGAATACCAATATTTCACAATACACATGAATGTGTATCACTATGTTGTGATCTCGTTGAGCTACACATATCTTCTCTCCTATACAAATATTAGCATGGAAGCTATACTTGTAGCTGGTAGCTACTAATTTTCTCCTTTGCAGTCAAATTGGCTATCTAGCATGTTATGTCAAAATAATATTTATTGAAATAAAGAATATGTTGCTTTCTAATGCATTGCATACATAAGCAATATGATTGATCTAAGGTCAAGCAGGGGGAGAGTTAATATGAGATTAACTTAGTGGAGACTAACCCATTTGATATGATGAATAATTGTGGAATTAAGATAGTAGATAACATAATTGTGATGATTTGAGATTTATGAAGAAAATGCATTTAGCGATGTTAACACTAGATTTTAGTGCGCTTAGGAAGATGACAGGTGGGCCAATGCGCAGTAAGTTTACAGAGACGGGAGTTTAGAGCATTCGGCAAATATCTGTGCGGTCAGCTAATCGTCAAAGGTTCGGCAAAATGATCATGTGGTCAGCTATTCTGAGAAAGGGCGGTTTTCCGTTGAAGAAGTGACAAAAACGGCAAGCAAGAACCGATCGGGCAACGAAGATCGCGACAATTAAGGCAAATAAAGACTCCGAAGGATATTAAAGTAAAAAATGTCATGTTTTTCCTTTAATAATTTGTAATCGTGTCCTTTTAGGACTCATGTCATGACCAGGGTATAAATATAAACCCTTGGCCATTGTAAAAAGGGTTCACAACCAATTCAATACAACCGGCCCGTGCCAACTTCGAGTCCTTTGTCGTGTCGTCGAGTTCTTCGAGAGGAACCATCGATCCGTCGACCTCCGTAAGTCCCGGCAACCTTGTTATCATGTCTAGTATCATGCGGTGGATTTAGACGTTGATGCAAGTAGTCCTATTTGTTTTCAATGATCGTGCGGCGGATCTTTGCTCGACAATCAAGAGATCTTCGCTTATGTTTTGTTTATGAGTAGATACCGTGCGGCAGGCGTTTGCTCGATATGCTTAGCAAAAGCGAGATAGTTATCGGCTCTATTAGATTTGGCAAGATCTAGTAGATTCATCAAGTTACTAGATGTTGCATGCTTTATATATTTCATATATTGTAAACACTCCTTTGCCCAATCTAGATTAATACGGTTCGTCTTTGTTCTTTCTTATAGATCTATCTATGCTCTAATAATTCTTATTTTCACGTTGTTTCCACAAATAGATCTTACGATTGTAATAGCCAAAATAGTTTAATCTACATTGTTACGTGTTGCGGGTTCATGCATGTTAACCACGTTAAAGCTTTCATAAGGTTAAGTGTCGTGCGGCAGATACAAGCTTTAGATTATTTTGATCGTGTTTGCTTATATGTTCCTTCATCATGGACCCCAACTCGGTTGGATTGCCGAGCTTGGTTACGCCTTAGTTCATAATTAATTATGATTCGTTTACACGTACTTTTCTCATGCATGCACGTTTGGCAATCAACTCTTTACGTACTTTACGTCTACTGGCCGACAGCCGTCGCCGATGCTACCAAACTCGTTCGATCTTGCAAGGGATGCCAATTCTACGCCAGGCAGACCCACCTACCCGCCCAAGCTCTGTTGATGATACCCATAACTTGGCCATTCGTAGTATGGGGGCTCAACATGGTTGGCCCCCTGAAGAGAACCAAAGGTGGCCACACCCACCTCCTCGTGGCCGTAGACAAGTTTTCGAAGTGGATCGAGGCTCGACCCATCGCCAACATTCAATCTCGACAAGCTGTGTTGTTCTTCACCGACATCGTCCACCGCTTCGGGGTCCCCAACATCATCATCACCGACAACAGCACATAGTTCACCGGCCGAAAGTTCTTGGACTTCTGCGACCACCACAACATCAGGTTAAACTGGTCTACAGTCGCCCACCCTCGAACTAATGGCCAGGTCGAGCGCGCCAACGGTATGGTTTTGCAGGGCCTCAAGCCAAGGATCTTCGACCGGCTAAACAAACACGGGCAAGAGATGGGTCGATGAGCTGCCCGCTGTCCTATGGAGTCTCCGAACGACACCAAGTCGAGCCACGGGGTTCTCCCCGTTCTTCTTGGTCTATGGGTCCGAGGCCGTCCTCCCCACTGACCTCGAGTACGGGTCCCCTCGACTAAAGGCCTACAGCGAGCAGGCCAACGTAGCAGCCCGAGAGGACTCCCTCGACTAGCTCGAGGAAGCCCAAGACGTGGCCCTCTTCAAGTCGGCAAAGTACCAGCAAACGCTACGGCGCTACCACGACAAAAACATACGCAAAAGGGACCTCGACGTCGGCGACCTCGTACTGCGCCGCTGACAAAGCAACAAAGGACGTCACAAGCTGACGCCACCTTGGGAGGGACCCTTCATCATGGCAGAGGTGCTAAAACCAGGGACTTACAAGCTGAAGAACGACAAAGGCGAGATCCTCACCAACACATGGAACATCGAACAGCTACGTCGCTTCTACCCCTAAGGCTTCGAGGCCTTGTACATTTTCTACATTATGTACATTTATCGCATTATGAATGAATAAAATGTTCTCGAAATACATTTCACATTCGTTCATAACTTTGAGGTAGCCTCGACTCTGCTCCGGCAAAGTCAAGCCTCCCTCGGGGGCTGACAGGGGGGGACCCCCCTCCTAAGTCCTCTAAAAACCCGAACGTTTTTTCGAAACTTGGCTTTCCCTCTCTATCTTCGCCCCGAGTATGCTTCACGGCTAAGTAAAAAATGCCTCGAACTCCCTAAGGGTCGAGGGTCGTCGAGCTGGGGACTCTCCTACACCTCAGGGCTATGGTACCCCCACTCGCTCCCCCCCCTCCAGGGATACGAGCGTGCGTCGAATACTTAGTCCACAAGCAACGACTCAGGCAAAGAGAAATAGAGACAGCTCGAGAAATAAAAACAACCAGATGCATCTCGAACAAAATGCATTAAAATTAAGAAGCCCCCAGGGGCTCGACATCGTATCGTTACAAAAGCTAAACTATTACATGGATTTTCTTGTCCAGATTTGGCTCGCAGGCCTCCGCTACTCGTCGCCATCGCCGTCCGGCGGGGGAAGCACCTCGACCTCGAACAGCTTCGCCAACTCACCGTCGGGCACCTCTGTGGCGTCGATCAGCTCGTGGCATCTCGCCAGGTTCTCTTCATTGCTCAGCCCCGGGTCGACGACGAAGCCGCTGGAGACGACGTCGAGGTCGTAGATGTAGCCCGAGCGGACAACTACGAGCGCCCACTTCACACCTATGTGAAGGGCGGCACGGACCTGCTCCGTCACTCCATCGGTCGCGGCGAAGAGCCGGGGCAAGAGGGCGTCTCCGCGCACGTTGCCAGCAAGCGGCAGCTCCGGCTCGACCCCCAGACCGTCGCAGAAGGAGGAGATGACGTCCCTGAGCCTCTCGTTCAGGCTCGTTTCTGCCCCGAGGAGGTCCTAAAGACTGGTCAGATCCTCGTGGATTCGGGCCTTGTCCCCTTCGAGCTCTGCCAGAGCAAATAGAAGACTACGTCAAAACGAAAAAACAGGAGAAGGAGCGAAACCAAGCGAGTTCAATAACATTTCCAAAAAACTCACCATTGGCGTATCCCTCCAGGACAACGTAGTCCTGCTCAGCCCTCTGGAGTTGGTGGCGGACCTCGACGAGCTCTGTAGCTTGGTCGCTGCTTTTAGCCCGGAGGCCCTCGATGATCTTGCTAGTACCATCGAGGGCCCTCTTCTGGTTGGCTGCCACCTCCCCCAGAGTGGAGATCTGGGCTCGAGCCTTCTCCTCCGCGACACCAAGTGTATCGCGGTCGCGGGAGACGGTGTCAACGTCCGCCTGGAGCTCTTGGACCCGCCCCTCGAGGGAGGTGCGGTCGGCAGCCGTCTGCTTCAGGTCAGCCTCGAGCTGGCGGACACGTTCCGCCGCTCGGGCCAGCTCCTCCCTTAGCTGGGTGGACTCCTCCGCCTTGCGCCGGGCCTCCTAGGCAGCATTCCGCTGCTGCCCGACCTCGACAACCTCCTTGAGGGCGGCCTCAGCCCTCGACTGCGCCCCCGAGGTCTCCTCCTGGGCGGCCCTGGCCACCTCTTGCGCAGCCGCCACCTCGACCTTCGCCTGGGCGACCTCAGCCTCCGCCTTCTCCAGCGAGGTGCGGAGGACATGGAGCTGGCCCAATGGCTCCTGCGTCCGAAGGATGAACTGGGACTTGTCGGACGACCTCGCCCTTAGTACCTACCTGGGATAAAAAGGAAGGTCATCTGAAAGGAGCAGCAAAACAACCGAAGTAAATCAAAAGGGAAAGGACGAAACTTACCTCCATCCCCCGGAACAAATCCGCGGAAGCGACCTCCGCCGACACGCATACCACGTGGGCAAGCCACGCCCGGAACTCCTCCAGGTGCTCCCACTCCCCGAGCTTGGATTGGTCATTGAGCTTGAGGGAGGTGCGCCCTGGGTCTTGGGGGTCAGCCAGCTCGAGGGGCTCCTGCCCCCAGAGCTTGCTGCGGCGCTCGATCCTCCCCTAGACCTCCCGCATGAGGCCCTGGCGCATCTCGAGGTCACCCCTGTGGAGCCTCACCCGCTCCGCCAAAGTGGGGAAGGAGGTCGCCCCATCGAACCCGGTACTCCTGCCCTCAGACGACTGCCCGGCCTCGACAACAAGCCGAGCAGCCGCCTCGGACATTGTCACGTCTGGCGCACCGCTCCCGTGCACTGCGACGATGGTCCCCTCCGGTTCCGACTGGAGGGCCGTCGCCGCAGCCATCTCCCCCGGGACCACCAGCTCCGCCACCATATCAGCCACCTCTTCAGCGGTGGCCTCCACCGTCATCCCCGCCATCTCCGCCGCGGGCGTCGCCTCGAGCTCCTCGGCCCTTCCCCCCTCCTCCGCAGGTTCGGGGAGCGCTGCCGAGGTCCCCTCGACGAGGGTCTCCGCCGATGATGGCTCCTCCGACACGGCAACAACCGCACCCTCGTGCTCGCACCGTAGGCGCGCCTCCCATGATGCGAGGTTCTCGGGCCACCGCCTCGGCGCCGGGCGAGCCGGCGTCTCTTCCTCGCCGGCCGAGGTCACGTCCACCACCTCCACCTCAGCGAAGGGTTGGGGCTCGACCACCGTTGCCACAGCCGCCTCCGGCGCCGGTCCCACACCCGTCAAGCCCGTCGGCTCGACTTCCTCCGCTGCGACCTCCGCTGGCGCCGGCTCTGTCCCCGCCGAGGTCCCAGGCGCGCCCCCCTCCGACGGGCTGGCTAGCACGGCCTCGACCGCCACTCCCGCGGACCCCGCCGGTGCGACGGGTCGACCCGCCTCCTCCGCCCGAGCTCGCTCCGCAATGGCCAGCGCCTGCACGCGCCCTATGGCTGCCCGTGCCTTGACAGCCCACGCCTCGCCTGGGGCGGGGGTCGAGGGGGACGAAGTGGCCGGACTGGCCCCAACGGCCATCTTGACCGCAGCTTCCGCCTTCAGCCTCTTGGACGAAGTGAGGGTCGCGCCCTCCGCCGAGCGTTTCGTCCTGAAAAAGGAACACATACGCAACGGTAAGCATAAAGTCATAATTGGTCAAAAATACTCGGATCGACAGGAAGCGACTTACCCTAGCGGAATCGCAGGGGTCCGACTGGTGGACCTCAAGCCGCTCGGGGGCTTCTGCGAGGCACGACGGGAGCCACTTCTCCCGCCAGCGCTGGCCGCGACAGGGGTTGAGGCCGCTCCCGGTGCCGTCTCCTGGGCAGGGGCCGACGACGTTTCCGTCGCACCCCTCTTGACCTCCTCCTGCGTCGATGGGCCTGACGCCCGTGCGCTCGACCGAGTAGGCGCCGGGGGCGTGCTCGACCGACCCCTCGACGAGGATCGCGATGAACGGCCGCGCGTCTGCCGCGGCACTTCACCTCGAGGAGCCACGGGGCGCTCATCCCGCGGTTCAATCCCGCCAGTTGGGGCCGACCTCGACGTCGACCCCTCTCCTCCTCCGGTTCCGGCGGCCGCCCTCTGCCGCTCGGGCACCGCTCGTTCTTCCTCAAGCCCTCTTTGCGGCTCGGCCTCCCCATCGCTACTCGACTCCTCCTCCTCGTCGTCCTCCTCCGAAGGGGACTCCTCCTCGGGAAGGTTGGGCTGCCTCTGCCGTGCCCAGCGTTGTTCGCGCTCCTGCTTCTCTCAGGCCTTCTTGCCCTTATCCTTCTTGTCCTGCTCGGCCCAAAGGTGTCTCGCCTGGGAGTCGCCCCGCCCCTCCTTCACCGGCGGCAGCAGCTTCCGGAAGAAGACGTCCCCTTGAGGAACACAAGGCGGTTAGAACGCAGACAAAGGAGGCGAACAAGACAGACAAGAGGGCACTAACAGAGAGAAGGTGCCGTACCAGTTGGACGTGGCCCTGGTCAAGCATCATAGGGACGCTGGCGACGCCCCCCACCTTGAACGCGCCAGCGAAGGAGGCGCGTATACGGCGGACCACCCTCTCGAGGGGCAGCTCGTCCTCCAGGAGGCAGCACCCCGTGAGATCCACCCCCGGGCGCATCTCGTCGAGGCGTCGCGGGCGAGCCATTAGCTGGTGGAAGGCCGACGCGACGATCGCCGCCGTGAGTCCCGCCTTCTTCAGACGGTAGATCATGCCGAGGAGGTGGTTGAGGCGCTTCTTCTTCTTCTGCTCGACGTCGTACCTCCAGTGGTCGGGCCTCAAGTCGATCGTCCTCCTAGTGAAGGCGAGGAGCAGACCATCGTCGTTTCTCAGGTAGAACCACCCGGAGTGCCATCCGGAGTGGCTCAACGTAAGCTTCGCCAGAATCCAGCTGTCTGCCCTCTTGAGGGAGATACTGCAGCAGCCCGCCCTGACCATCCTGCGGTTGCCGCTCCTGGCCGAGGCGTGGAACAGGCTCGCCTCGAACAGGTGGAGCCACAGCTCCCAATGTGGCTCCATCCCTGGGTATCCTTCGCACACGCGATGAAAACCGCCGCATGACAGATACCATTGGGGGAGAGGTGTTGGAGCTCCACGCCGTAGTGGTGGAGGATCCCGCGCAGGAGACGGTTGGGGGGAGCGCCCAGCCCCGCTCGGTGAAAGGCTTCAAAGCTGACCACGTAACCCTCCAGCGGGTTGGGCTCAGCATCCTCCCTCGGCGGCACTACCCACTCGGCCGGTCCACGGAGGTGATGGGCCGGAGAAGGCCGCTCTCCACCAGATCTCCCAAGCGCGCCACGGTCGCCGACGACGGAAGCCAGGCATCAGGGCCGCGCAGACTGTAGCTGGCCATGGGAGCAGGGAAGCAAATGCGCTCAGATGTGGAGGTGGAAGGTATGTTGCCGATCTCTCCTCTCCCTACTCTCGCGCACGCAGAGATCCGGCTCGGAGGGCGACTAAGGCAATGGAGAGATGGAGGCAGGGAAGGCAATGGCGAGAAGGAGGCAGCCGACTCCCCGCCTCCAGTATTTATAACCGGAAGCCCAACCGGCAGATCCGACTAAAAGGCAAGTAAATCTCCGCATTTAATGCGTCCACCTACCGCCCCCTCATATTCCTATGCATAAGGCACACCCATCGTGTCATCGGGTTCCAGACCGCACTCTGTGCCGCACCCTACGCCTGCTACGGTTGCAATCGAACGGACATCTCCTAAAAAGGCGTGCCTACAGCGGACAACGTGCCACAGTGGGCGTTATCTTCGGAGGTAAGCAAACGATGTCGACCCGTCCGCCAAATCTCGAGGCGACGAAGGCTGGCCCTCAAACAGGGTTCGACAACCGCCCTCGAGTACCTGAGGTCCGGGAGGACCTCGGGTTATGGACTTCAGTCCACCCCCAAATCTCGAGGGGACGAAGGCTGACCCTCGAACAGGGTTCGACAGCCGCCCTCGAGTACCTGAGGTCTGAGAGGACCCAAGGTTATGGACTCCGGTCCACCCCCAAATCTCGAGGGGACGAAGGCTGGCCCTCGAACAGGGTTCGACAGCCGCCCTCGAGTACCTGAGGTCCGGGAGGACCTCGGGTTATGGACTCCGGTCCACCCCAAAATCTCGAGGGGACGAAGGCTGGCCCTCGAACAGGGTTCGACAGCCACCCTCGAGTACTTGAGGTTCGGGAGGACCTCGGGTTATGGACTCCGGTCCACCCCCAAATCTCGAGGGGACGAAGGCTGGCCCTCGAACAGGGTTCGACAGCCGCCCTCGAGTAACTGAGGTCTGAGAGGACCTCGGGTTATGGACTCCGGTCCACCCCCAAATCTCGAGGGGACGAAGGTTGGCCCTCGAACAGGGTTCGACAGCCGCCCTCGAGTACCTGAGGTCCGGGAGGACCTCGGTTATGGACTCCGGTCCACCCCCAAATCTCGAGGGGGCGAAGGCTGGCCCCACAAAACAGGGTTCGACAGCAGCCCTCGAGTACTCGAGCCCAACGGGCGGATCCAACAAAAAGACAGTCGAACGGGCATCTCCCAAAAAGGCGTGCCCACGGCAGACAACGTGCAACAGCGGGCGTCAACTTCGGAGGCAAGCGGCGGACGTCGACCCGTCCGTCAAAATCTCGAGGGAGCGAAGGCTGGCCCTTGCATAGGTTTTGACAGCGCCCTCGAGTACCTGAGGTCAGGAAGGACCCAGGGTTACGGACTCTGGTCCACCCCCAAATCTCGAGGAGGCAAAGGCTGGGCCTCGGAAGGGTTTCGACAGCCGCCCTCGAGCACTCCCTTTCTTCAGGAAGAGGAACGCTCATAGCTTGGCAAACGGAATCGACCGCTCGATAGGGCGCGACGACTCTAGGTAATCCTAACTCCCCTCGATGGAACACATGTCAAAGCTCCCAGAGGAGTTCTTAACCACTCCTCTGGGGTCTCGGGGGCTAACCCCGCGGGGTGCACTCGCGCGCACCCCACGGAGAATCAGTCCTTTGACTAACCCTACAGATCATCGGCAAAAGCCTCTATACGGATTCTTCTTATCCTCATAAAGGCTCGGGGGCTACTGTCGGGTACAAAGGTAAGGGGTACCCTAAACCTGCGATAAACTAACGCTCAACATAGCAACCATTTTTTAGACAGGATCCGATCAGTCGTTCAAGTCCATGGAGAAAGGCCCATCACACAAAGGCCTCCCTCACCGGCAACAGCAACCAAACGTGGGCCGGCCCATTACTGGAAAAACAGACGGACAAGGGGTCGAACGAACGACTCCTCCGCCTTGACCCCGATTGACGGACAAGGGGTCGAATGAACGACCCCTCCGCCTCCGCCTCGACCCCGATTGACGAACAGGGGGTCAAACGAATGACCCCCCGCCTCGCCTCTACCTCGACTGACGGACAGGGGTCGAACGAACGACCCGCGGGCAGGAGGCTCGATCAGCTTACCTGCTCCCGGTATGGGGTAAAGGGGATCCGATGCGCCTACCTGCCCCCGCCTAACACCATGGGCGCCCGCTGCCGTAGTCAAATCCATCAACTCATCGCCCATGCCCTGGACCTCCGTCAACTATGCTGTCGTTGTAGCCACGACACAGGTACGGAATCCAGAGGCACCCCCTCGAGCCATGAGTAGGACAACCCTCGACCGTGTCTTCAGGGATACGACAGGGCCATGCTGGTCTCAACCCCCCGCCTCGACCGGGGGCTCGACCCCCGCCTCCAACCACTCCAGCATGGGACCCGTCCCGTCCGCTCCGTCCCGCTTCAGCTGTGGGACTCGCACCCATCTTCCGAAGGTTAACCCTGCTGCATCATGTTGTACGGCGGTGTCCAGTCAGCCATCACCATGCCCTGAACACCAGAAGGGCGGGAAGGCCACGCCGCTACAGTGATCAATGTCCCCTCGCAAGCATGGCGCCGCGGAGACCCTTCCCACGCCACTACAGTCTAGGGTCACTATACTCTCAGGCCTCCTCTTGATCTATAAGAGGGGATGCTAGGATAGAAGGAAGGGAAGGGGGATCATTCGGACCCGAGATCCGAGAGACACTCATGCTGGCACACACCACACCCGATTGCTTGATCGACATATCAAGCAGTCCACCATCCGATCACCTAGGATAGCCCTGCTAGCCCTAGGCCTTAGCTCACTCTGAGCACCCCCGTGTAAAATAGCTTGTACCCCCCCCCCTGTACGAGCACTTCGGTGCAAGATAATACAATCCATCCTCCCCCGCTGGACATAGGGCCTTCTGTGCCCGAACCAGGATAAATCTTGTGTTCTTCTTGCATCACATCTGGGAGAGGGAACACGCAATATACAAATTTACTAGTTGGTGATCTTGACCCCCCGGGTCATAACACCGACACATCTCCTTCTTGACAAGATTCTTCAAGGATGACATGCCCACATGATCTTCTATGCCATAACCAACCCAAAGAATTCTTGGAGAATAGACAAGTTTGCAAGCTAGCCTCATTGGAAGTGAAGTCCACTAGATACAAGTTGTTGTGCCAGAATCCCTTGAATATCAATGAAGAGTCATCCACTTTGGTCACAACAACCTCACTTGGAGTGAAGAGACATTGGAAACCGAGATCGCAAAGTTGACCAACCGATAACAAGTTGAAGCTCAAAGATTGCATTAACAAGACATTGGAAATTGATTGCTCTTGGGAGATAGCCATTTTTCCTAAGCCTTGAACTTTGCCCTTTGAATTATCCCCAAATGTGATCTTGTCTTGATTTGCACAATCCTCATCAAGTGTGGTGAACATCCGGGGGTCACCGGTCATATGTTGAGTGCAACCACTATCAATCACCCAATGACTTCCACCTGTCTTGTAGTTCACCTACACACAAGCAACTTGGAGTTAAGCTTGTTGTTTGGGAACCCACTCATAGCGGGGCCCCATTGCCTTGGTAACCAACTCCTTTGCAACCCAAAGTACTCTAGGCTTGTTCTTCATAGGTGGACCAAGAAACACCACTTGAGGTCTACCCTTGGAATCTTTGTTCATGATGTAATGAGCATCATGAGCAAAGGGCCTTGTGTGCTTTGGCATTGCTTGGCGTTGAGGAGTGGTGCATTGAAAAGCAAAGTGTCCAACTTGTCCACACTCAAAACACCTTCTTGGCTTTGGCTTTGGCTTCTCTTGATTGTAGCCATTGTATTTGCTCTTGTAGTAATTCTTGGCTTCAATCTTGACCTTTGCCTTCATGAGTTGGTTCTCCTTGAACCCAATGTCCATCTTGTCGGTCTTCATCATGGTGTTCATCAAGAGCTCACTTTGAAGGTTGTGGCCCTTGGTGAACTTCTCCAAACCACTTGCAAGCTTCATCTTCTCATTCTTGAGCTTTGCATTCTCTTCTCTTATAGTGTCAATCAACTTGCTAGCTTCCTTGTCTTGATCACATGCCGGCTTGATGACAATGGGCTTGTTAGATTTGAGGTTGATTAGATCTTCCTTGATCTTTGAGTTCTCTTCCCTCATCTTCACATAGTCATCATACTTGTCGGCTTATACCACTTTCTTGCCCTTACACTTGGCACTTTGCTCAATAGCAATATCATCAAAGAAATCATCACAAGTGGTAGCTACATCAAGCTTCACACATGGGTTAGTAGCAACATGTGTAGAAAGATCATGAGTAAGCAATTCATTTGCTACCACTAGTGTGCCATACTCTTGCTTGACATTTGTGTAGTCATCTTTTAGCAAGTTATACCTTATGTGGAGATCTTGGGTTGACCTCTCAAGCTTATCATGTTTCTCTTTAGCTTGCTTGAGTGAGGCTTTGATCTCCGTAGTGCTAGATGAGAGAAATGTGTTCTCAAGCTTCAAATTATCATTAGCACTAGTCAAGATATCAAGATTAGCATGCAAGTTTTCTTGAACCTCAAGAAGTTTGTCATTTTTTAGCTTTGTACTTCCTTATGATGTTGGTGTATTTGTTGAAAATTTTTATTAGCTCATCATAGGAAGGTGCTTCATATTCATCATCACTATCAGATGAGCTATCACTATCATCCTCATCCTCTTTTTGTACCTTCTTGTCACCTTTAGCCATGAGGCATATGTGTGTAGAGGATGAGCTCGGTGATGATAGAGGAGGTGGCGGTGGAGTAGAAGAACTAATCACCAAGGTGGCCACCTTCTCATCTTCACTCTCACTCTCCTCATCAGAGGAGTCACTTGAGTCTTCAATGTCGGTGAGCCAATCACCAACAATGTAAGCTTTGCCATCCTTCTTCTTCTTGTGGAAGTTGAAGTTCTTCTTCTTCTTGAATGGCTTGTCTTGCTTCTTCTCATCATCATCACTTGAATCATCTTATGCACCCTTCTTGTTCTTGTAGTTCTTGAACTTTTTGTTCTTGAACTTGTCTTTCTTCTCTTCGGTGCATTGATGTGCTAGATGACCAAGAATCCCACAATTGTAACACTTCATTTGGGAGATTGGCTTCCTTGAAGAGCTTGTGAAGAATTTATTCTTCTTTGAGTCAAACTTGACTCCATTATTATTTAGCCTCTTCAACATCTTGATGGTTTTCTTCACCATGAGAGCGATGTTGTTTTCATCATCTTCACTTGAGTCCTCAACCACCAATTGGATCTTGCACTTCTCCTTGGTGGAGGCCTTGAGGGCCAAGTCCTTCTCCTTCTCTTTCTCTTTCTTCTTAGTGGAGGAAGATGAACCATCATTGATCTTCATGTACATCTCATGGGCATTGATCTTCCCCGAACTTGAGTAGGAGTTGATGTAGAGAGGTCTCCTTGGTGAAGCACGGTTACTATATGCCCATATTTGTCAATGGGGAGCACACATAGTATCTTCCTCACCACATCTGGCGAAGACATTTTGTTAAGCCCAAGTCCATTCAATTTCTCTACAAGAATGTTAAGGAGTGAATACATCTCATTTGCATTTTCATTTGCAAGCATAGTAAAGGAATTTAACTTTGCCATGACCAAATGATAGCGTTCCTCACGCTCACTTTTTGTGTCTTCATGAAGCGCACAAATAGTGGTCCACAACTTGTATGCGTCTTTGGCATTACACACACGGTTGAAGACATCCTTGCATATGCCGTGAAGGAGGATATTCTTCGCCTTGGCATTATGCTTCTCAAAGTAGGGGTCCTCGGCAAAGTAGAAACCTCCCTTAGTGGCGACTTTGAGAACTCCAATGTCCACGGCCTCTCGATAGGCTTCCATCCGAACCTTCCAATATGGAAAATCCTCACCATCGAACATAGGTGGTGGACCATCCCCATGGGACATCTTGCTCTAAGCGGTGAAGCCTAATTTAGAGCAACAAGGCTCTAATACCAACTAAAAGGATCAAGATGCCCAAGAGGGGGGTGAATTGGGCTTGTTTTAAATTTCTAAAGCAAAATGTAAAACCTATCAAATGTCAATCACTCCCTAGTACCTACCGGATGTGTGTCCTAGCTAGAAAGCGGTAGCAAGCCATAGAATTGAAGAACAACCTACGCAATTCTAGTATGAAAGGTAAGAACAAGTGCGGAATGTAAATGTGGGAAAGTAAAGAGCTAGGGATAGAAACAAGTTGACACGTGATGTTTTCCCAAGGTATCAAGGAGTCGACACTCCCCCTTATTCCTCGTTGGAGCACCTTGCAAGGTATTGATCCCCCTCGATCCGCGCAAGGTCCGAGTGCTCTCTACGGGCTGGTTCTTTGCCACTCCGGCTCGGTGAACTGCCCACAACCGATCACAAGTCGATGGAGAAGGGCCGCCAGCAATCTTCCGGCGATCACCTTCCCCCAAACACCACCAAGCCGTCTAGGTGCTGTCGATTACCAAGAGTAACAAGCACAAGACCTTCACTTGACTCACTCAAGGCTAGGAAGGTGGATGGATGCAAACTTGTCACTCCTAATCACCCTAGGGAGGAAGAACAAGCTTTGGATCTCACAAATCTCTTCCTCACTAGACTCTTGGTCTCTCAAGAACTCTCTCAAACTTCCTTCAGCTGAAACAATGGCCAAGAGAGCTAACTTGGACGAGATGGGCAACTATATATATATCCCCCACCTTCCAAACTAGCCGTTTTGTGCTTTTTTCACTTTCTGCGAACCGTCGAACCGGACCACACTCGGGTCCATCGAACCATTTCCTCTGGTCCGGAACATCCTAATACATAGGTAATACCACTGCTCGAGGGACCTCCGGACTACTTCCAATAGTCCAGAGCTAGGAGTCGGACCAAGTCCGACGCACTGTCCAAGCCAGACACAAAAGGATGACCGCAAGTCGTCCTTGAACATAATCGATTTCAAAATACACTGACTCTTGAAGTTGGACAGCCAAAGCATGGGGCTTGGTTCATGACGCTGAAAAATCTTATCATTTCTTAGCTTCCAGAGTTCCCAGACGGCAATGAGCATTGCTTCAGTGAAGAAGGGGATGGCATGGGAAGATCGCGCTTGGGTCAATCTATCCAGGAGCTCTAGACTTTCATCCCAAGCTATGCCAATTTTGGACCAGCATTCTTGAGCAAATGAGCAGTCAAAGAACAGGTGCTCTATATCTTCTAGATCTCCTATGTTGCACATGACACAAATTGAATTACCTTGGACATTGATATGTCTTCGCTGCAGCATGGTTTTTGTATTTAACCGGTCCACTAGAATCAACCACGCAAAGAACTTGATTCTAGGAGTGCATCTTGACTTCCAAATTATCCTGTATATTGGGTGGGACTCAATGGCACTAAAAACATATTTATAGTATTTCTTGGATGTGTACTTCAAGCCCCACATGGGTATCCATCTATCCTTTTCCTCCTCGTCATATTCTATCTCCTGCAGCTGTCCTTGCAAGGTTTCCAATTCAGCAAGGGCTTCTTCAGAGAGGGGGAGCATAAAAAGTGTATCTAAGTCATCAGCTTGCATAACTTCAAAGACAGAGATTCCATCGGTCTTAACAAAGGAAGCCAACCTTGGATATTTGAGTACTAGTATTCCATCAAGCCAGAGATCATCCCAGAAGCAAACTGTGGTACCATCGCCAACTTTGCAGCTAGCTATGCCTCTAAAAAGAATGTTGAGCCGAAAAACATCCTTCCACCAGAAGGATCCCATCTCCCGAGCTGTATGTGGCACACGGTTAGTATAATACTTACTCCAAATCAAGTTCACCCAAGGAATGTCAACCTTATCATAGAATTTGCTCAAATGCTTCATGAGCAAAGCATCATTCTGCAGCCTGAGATTAATGATGCCTAAACCACCTTTATCTTTGGGCATCATGACAGTTGGCCAGGAAGCTAGATTACCACCTTTCTTCTTTGCACTATTGCCTCTCCAGAGGCATTGTTTTCTTGCCCTATCAATATTTTCAATGACACCTTTGGGTAGCTTAATAGTACATATTGCATATGTCGTGATTGGGGAGATTGTGGAATTTATCATTTCCAGTCTTCCACTGTAAGAGAGCCAAGTAGAGCAAGCAGATAATCTTCGCTCCACCCTATCCATCATTGGTGTGAAGTCTTCTATTCTAGGTTTAGTCATCCCCATTGGCAGCCCCAGGTATGTAAATGGTATTGATCCGATATCACAACCAAAGGTACCAGCTAGTATGACCATTTTCTCAGCCGAGACATTGATCGGGTACATTTGTGATTTTCTGTGGTTGACACATAGACCTGTAGACTCAGCAAAGCTATGTAGCATTGCTTTGAGAAAAACAAGTTGTCTGGCATCAGCTTGGAGAAGTATCAACGTGTCATCTGCGTACTACACGATAGGAAAATCTTGTGATGGTTGAGGTATGGGCATTTTTAACAAATTCATTCCTGCAGCCCTGTTGATCAACACTTGCAATAGTTCTGCAGCTAGAACAAATATAAGAGGTGATAGGGGGTCCCTTTGACGTACACCTCGCTTGCATTTGAAAAAATTTCTAGGCACACCACCATTCAGCAGAATGGCTGATGAGCCTGATGACAGAAGGAGATGTATCCAATGAATCCACCGATCTGGTAAGCCTAAGTGAGTCATGACCTGAATTATGGTGGAGTGTTCAACCGTGTCAAAGGCTTTTTCAAAAATCTTACTTCAAGATTATCACTTCCATTTTAGATTGGTGGCATTGATGTATGTATTCATAGCTCCAAGCAAGACAATCTTGTATAGTCCTTGAGCGTATGAAACCATACTGGTTTTGATGTACTAGCTTCAAGATCATTGTCTGCAATCGATCTGCCAGAATCTTTGTTATCAGCTTGAGAGAAATATTCATCAGTGATATAGGCCTAAAGTCATTTACTGTCTCTAGACCATCCTTCTTGGGCACCAATGTGATATATGAGGTGTTTATACATTCAAGGTTAACTTGTCCATGATAGAAGGCTGAGCAGAGTGCATAGAAGTCACTTTTAATGAATTGCCAACATTTTTTCATAAATAAACCATTAAAACCATCGGGACCCGGGGCCTTGTCTGCTGGCATATGCTTAACCACCGAATCTATTTCTTCAATTTCAAAGGGAACCACTAGATTTTGCACACCATCCACTAGTGTAAATAAACTGGAAAGATCAAAGAGCATTGTAGGTGTGATGTCATACCCATGCGGTGTCTGAAAGAGTTCCAAAGAAGGCCAGCCTTCCCATCATGATCTTGGATCCACGCACCATGCTCATTTTTCAGCTGAGATATTGCATTTCTTCTATATGAAATTGTTGCCATGCCATGGAAAAACTTCGTACATTCATCTCCAGATTTTATTCTATTTACAGTGTACATGTTGCGCCAATAGATATTTTTATATCGAAGCCATATTTTCAGTTGCCTTCTGACTGCAATTCTAATGTTGCCCTCTCTGATCTTCCAAGGAGTCAAAATAGCCAATTACAACATTACAGTTACCAATAAGAAGCCTCAGGTTAGATATGCGCTTGCTCCAGTTCTTCAAACATGATCTTAAGGCTTTAAATTTGGATGAGATGTTTCTTGCTGTATCGGTCAATGGAGTTGAGGAATTCCAGTTCTCTTGAACTTTTGCTGTAAAATCACTTCTCTCTGCCCAAATATTTTCAAAACGAAAGACATTTGCTTTAGGAATCTTGGTGCCAATAGAAATCTGACATGGAACATGGTCTGAAGTTATCTTGGCCAGAGGCAGCACTTCTGTGTTCAGATACTCAACAGTACAGTTTGGAGATGTAAAAAACCAATCTAGTTGTTCTAGTAGAGGATTTGACTGCATATTACTCCATGTATAGGCTCTCCCTTTTAGTGGCCATTCTACTAAACCCAAATGTCCAATAGCATCATTAAAAATAAGCGTGTCACCAAGGTTCCCACCCGGTCTATTGCGATTGTTTAGAACGATAAAAGTTAAAATCACCTAAGAAGATCCAGTTCTCCTCATCCTCAATTTCATGGCCTCTGAACCAGTTGATGAAGTCTGATCGTTCTGGTTCATCACATGGTCCATACACTATGGTCAACTTCCATGTCTCACTATTGTGCATAGAGGAGAAACTAACTGTGATGCCAAACTGCCGTTTGTCAATGATGGTGCCCGTAAAGCTTGCACTATTCCATATCAACAGAATTCCCCCGGATGCACCAATGGATGGAATGAAATCAAAACTATCGAGACGGCGCGGTGCGAACTTTCTGATGTAAGACATGTCGAAGTGTTCTCGTTTAGTCTCTTGAAGGCACACAACAGAGCTAGCACTTTCTTCGATTTTATCCCTGACCGCGTCCCATTTTTCTGAGGTGTTGATTCCACGAATGTTCCAGCACACTACGTGTATTCATCGGGAAACATTCTAGGGAGCGAGAGACCTGATGTCACTAGGAGCATCAGCTTATGAGCAAGCCAACCAGATTGATCAAAATGCCAAACAGGGGTAAGAGATAGCAAACAGATAATTGGTAGCACCCCATAGGATGTGAGGACGGGGTTATTCAGCGTCATCAACATCAGTAACAGCTGTAGAGGGTACTTGGAGAAGCGCATATTTGGTGAGGTCGCTAGGATTTACACCACACTTGACGCCCCAGTCCTGAAGAACTTCAACAGACAGAGGACCGACTTCCCCAGTCTCTTCATTGATCTGGATCACCCAATTCTTGGTTCTCTTTGATGGATCCTTCTCAATCCTAACCGAACAGTACCCTTCCTTGGCAACTGAAAGCCTTGAGCTGCGCCGAACATCCTTCTGAGCTAGAGGAGTACGAGCATCACTGTTGGAGACAACATCTGGGAGAGCCATGGTCTTTCTCTTCTGCTCAACCTGTCTGGCATTGTGGCCCATGCTCTCAGTTGGGCTGATCCTGATCTGCTCGGTTTGAGATTCAAAAAACTCTGGGCCAGAATCAGCAGCATGAACAACTCCATTTGCATCAATTACTAGGAGTGGAGAGGGAGCTTGTAGGGGCATGAGGCGTCTCGCTGCAAGCACATATGGCCGCACATATATCCAAAGCTGCGGTGCTAAAGCATCTAGGACCAGGCTCCAAGGCACAATATCAAGTCTACATGTAGTTGCATTCTGCCTATGTTTATTCACAGTTGTTTCAGTGATTTGGTTTCCCCTCCAAGTTTTATCAATGAAAATCTACATTTTGGCACATCTCTTATGTGCAGCAGCGAATCTTTCTTTCTCATCCACCAGTGTTTTATTTGCATCACTAGACGCAGCAAAAATGGCCGGGTTCCATGCTAGCCACTCGTTATCAGCTTCATCTACTTCCATGTTGTCTACATCTTGCTGATGGTTCTCCGACGTTCCTGGCTGCTGCTCCACAGGGCCCGCTGGTGATGTTGTCCATGATGGACTGGTTGGTTTGGATTGGGGTGCGAATCAAGGTTTAGGTTATTTTCCTTGACATTTGGTGTGACAGAACCTCTTAAGATAGAGCCTACTTGTCAGGATTACCCAACTTAATCCCAACAAATGATCCAAACCTTAATTAGTCTGTCAGGTGTCGCCACTTTGCAGCGGGTCATCCACCTCTATCCGAACAGGATCATCCTTATCACAACCATTGCAGAAGTAATACAGTAATTTAATTTACATCAAAGTAGCGAAAATTTAAAGTCATATTACAAACCATAGGTTTTGAAACATAACATAATGTCATACGATATTATTATATCAAGCGATGATAAAGTTTAAACAAAGAACCGAAGTACTCTTGCCCAAGAGTCAAGCAAAGACAATTATTCTTCATCTTCATCCACAGTGGCTACGGTCATGCAGCACGAAGTCACACAGACCAGGTTGTGGCCCTCATCTGCAACAGGGGTTAACAAACCCTGAGTATGGGAGTACTCAACAAGACTTATCTGACAAATCAAAATATTTGGTGGACAAAACAGTATGCAAGTCATAGGATTCAAGGTATGGTTTGCAAGAATCAAATATTTTGCATAAATGAGCATTTATAAAAGAATTGAAAGTCATTTATTTTGTTCATAAGATTACTCAGGTACCGATCTAGATGTATGATCGATAACAAGGTAATAACCATCCATGAAGGGATCCACAAGTATCCACATCAAGTTTTATTAACTACGATGTAAAAGACAGGGTTATGTTTCCATATCCGAGGAACACGACGATTCGAACCAGTTAAACCCAGCTGGGGCTTCCCAATCACATGACATATACAGCACTAAAGCACTCATATGACTACCTTTCCCTGGATCCTTCAGCCAAGACTGGGGTTCCGCCACTCGAGAGCACACTACACCTCCATCCAGTTCCTTAAACTTGGAGGGTACACACTACTCTCACCATCTCTCCACTCCCAGTGCGGGTTAACCGTTCTTAAGACTGGAATAGCCAGAGTCCAGCTTCCCAAAGCATGTGATAAGTACTCCAAGGTCATAACCCATGGACTTGTTACAACGGCAAGGCCCTAATGACACAGGCGGAAAGAACCCGCTCACCAGTCACCACTGGTAGCTCCCAAACACCATGTTCGCCCGGTCTCGATTATTATTTCCAACAACATCCCTTTCTCAGAAAAACATAACCATTTACCGGAGCAATACGCTATGCGTAGGTGACCGGGAATCACCTACTATAAAAGTTCTAAGCATACTAAACATTTTAGCAAAAGATTTACATCTTTAAACAAGTATCAAGGTTAAAGGTACAATTAATACAAGGATAAGGCTATGCATCAAGTAGAAATTTAATAAAGTACCATTATGCAATAGTATAACCATAAGTGTATTTAAAACAAACATTTTAAATACAAGGGAAGGTTTGGATGCACCGGGGCTTGCCTTGGTTGGAGGTAAACACAATCTCGGGCTCAGATTCAAGAACAGAAAAACCCCCTTCATCAGGGTGGTTATCCAACCCAACCAACGAGATATCTACACGATATAATGCTATGCTTAAATGATGCTTATAAAGATAGACATGATGCTTTGCAACACACAAACATGTACTTAAGAGATGATTACAACAGGTTAAACACCTTGAGTACAACTTACCTTCATGAAGATAAACTAAACTAGAGCATAAAGCAATTTAAGTAAACCCTAATTAACTTGATTAACTAGGTTAACAATTAAATCCAAAAGAACTGAGCAGACAACACCATCATCAAACATGTCCAAACTGTTGTTGTTACTGGACAAATGACCATTAGCATCAAACAATCCAAAATCACAAAAAACCTAAAGTCATTAGGGTTACTAATCATTTTATTATTAATTGTACAAATAGCCATGTATAACAGATCATCCAAAAATTCCCAAACTTTTTTACAGTAAGGTATCAGCACATAAATGTTACACAAAAATTAATTCTGAGAATTTTTGGAGCAACACACAGAGCATGAAAATTCATTAAAAAGCCATTTCTTAATTACTTTGAGCATTTTTATAGGATTAAGAACATACTAAACAGAGACATGTTATATTTTTCTTAAATACTACACATCACAGAGAGCATACACAAATTTTTGCAGAATTTAAACATGCACAGATTTAAACATATGAAAATAACAAAAGTTACTACTGTGTAAAACAGGAAATTAGAAAACCCTTTCGCTGCTCACTGACACCTGGGTCCCGCATGTCAGCGTCCCCAAAATAGAGCAGCGGCGCCGACGACCATAGAACACGGCGGCGCATCGCCAGCGGTGAGCCAATCGTTCAACCAACCCGTGCGCTGGCTTCCTCTCTTCACCCCGAACCCAACGAGGTACGACACGCCCGAGCTTAACCCTTGCAAACCCCTCACCGGCGGCGATGGCGGCGACCCATGCTCGGTCGCGCATGCGCCGGCGAGTACAAGTGTACACTGGAGTAACCAAGCCTACCAATGCACTCAGGAAGCAAACGCGAACACATCACACAAAGAAACCGAGACTATAACCTACTCTGGTGACCTCGCCGACAGCAATGGCGGCACACCGCACGCGGCCGCACATGCGCCGGCGAACACAAGCCGTAATCGGCTCAACCAAGCACCCCAGCAGACTTAGCGGCCCCCACACAACGCGAAGCGAGCGAAAAAACGAACCAAAACCCTAACCTATCGACCTCGCCGACGGCCATGGCGCACGGTCGGGATCCACGCGACAAACGCCGGCCAAACAACGCACGTGCTCGAACAACCAACACCGCGGACGGACTGACGACAGCTAGGCGAAGCTAGCGCAGGACTCAGACCAGGAAACGATCAACTACAACGACCAAACGACGAACGCACCGTCGCAACTGCCATGAACCGCGGCGGCGCGTCGTGGACAGAGCTCAACGGCTCGATTCAAAGACAACCGAGCGTGCGGAGAGATCGAGGAGCTTACCCCAGTTACGAAGCACTCGCAAACATGGCCGGAGGTGAAGTAGAACGACCGGTCGACGAAGACCGTGCTGGTGGAGTTGGTGAACCGAGTGGCAACGACGGCGTTCCCGGAGCTGCGGTTCCACAAAGAAGAAACGGAGAAGCCGACGATGATCAGTGACGAACAAGGAGTAAGAAACACAAGATAAAAGTGCAATGTGGCTCCTGTGTAGCCCGGTCGATAGCTGACCAGAGCAGCGGCGCTCTCGCCGGAGCTACGCCGGCCAATTCACGCGGTCGCAGCTTCAACCAACCCTTGCGTAAGATGCACTAGGTCAAGACGAAAATCATTGCGGTGGATGGGGAGCTTGGCAGTGGCTGGAAAGCTTGCGCAAGCTCGACAACGTGAAGTTCACGCTCGGCGGGACAGAGCAGACGACGACGCGAGCGTGGAAAGAGGGCAAGGGGTGAATGGTGTCCGTTTTGAAGGTGCTAATGGGGCTGTGGTGATGACACACACGCGATGGGACGCTCGTCCACGCCAGGAGTCGCACGGCGAGCTTGGCAGCTGGTTGGCCAGGTGTCGACGTCGAGTTCAACGTCGCCATGCAACTGCTTGATGAAATGACTAAACAGCCCTTGGTACTATTTTGCAGATTGCTCAAGCTTCCAGGGGTTTCATGAAAAACTTTGAATACCAAAGTTTCTCAAAATTTCATAATCTACATTTTTGTGAATACACACTTTTTCAAATTCGGCCTAAAAATGAAAATGCATTTTTGAAATTTGAAACCCTTTTTGAAAAGATTTACCCCCTTTTAAATTATTCCAAAAATTTGAATAACACTTGAAAAACTGCCAACACAACAAATGTAATTCAAACAGAGCTCTACAACTTTGCTTAAACAACCATAGGCAAATTCTTTTTAGATTTTGAAAATCATGTTTAGGGTTTGATTTAACCCTCTAGGAATTTAGGGTTTGCATTATAATTTGAAAATTTTAATTTGAAAAGATGACCAACATTCAAACAATTGATCAAACACAATCAAGTAAACTCATTTTAGTTCAATGCATAGCAGGGTTCTCAATCAATTGAATGATGCTTAATGCATATGATGATATGATCAATTTTTAATTAAGTGATGAACACCAGTGGTGTTACATTTGGGATTTTTGGTTTCCAAACTAGGTGAGGAGCAGTACACGTAACAAGATTTTTTGTGCATTCAGACTTTGGTTGCCATACCCAACTGGACTGAGTACGTGATAGGCAATGTTTCTTGGTGTGCGCCCAGTTTAAGCATTTCCAGCACCGGATTAGGAAGGGACATTTCGAACTAAAATGGCCAAGGTTTGAGCAGCGGGAGCAGATGGGCCCAGAGCCGGCGGACATGAAATTTGAGAAGAGAGCCATAGTCCCATGCCGATTGAGTCATTCTTCCGAAACAGACGCAGAAATCTCTCCTGGCCGCTTCAAGTAGGGTGGGTGTTGATTGCCTTCAGACTTGCCTAGCAACTGCATGCATGATGGACGTTGCTTGCAGTCAGTTTGAAGAACATGACCATGAGCATCACCCTTATGAATTTTGGTATTTCCAAAGAGAAGATTTCTGGGCTGATTGACAGGAGTAGAGAAAGCACCAAAGGAGATTGACAACTGCGGGGAATGCTTAGGAGAATTGTGTACCAAATTTTTAGCGAATCTAACTTTCTTATGAGATTTGGAGGCTTTAGCAGTCTCTTTTTTGGATCTCGTGGAGAGTACTTTTGTCCATTCTTTCTCTTGTTCTTCCTCCCAGGCACGTTTCGCACGTGTCCTTGTGGATCTCTCCTGACCACCAGTTCTTCCACTATGGTTTCAGAGGACGAGACTACAAGGTCACAGCTGAGAGGTTCAGGGAGATCTTCCACCTGGAGGCCTAAGAGATGAGCATACATAGTTTGTGCTATGGAAGCCAGGAGGCACCTCGTCGACCTCACGACGGGATCGTCCCCTCGACAGACTACGTGAGGCCCTGCTTCCTACAGCCATTTGGAGAGGGTTCGAGACGCACTCCACGTACCTCATGCCACTCGCTCGGACTCTCCACGAGGTATTGAGGACGATTTTGCCCAGAGTAGGAGCCCGTGACACACTTACACACTTACAGTTGTGGCTCCTAGCTCATATCATGAGGAAGGAGAAATTTGATCTATGGGATCTGATAGTCAGCGAGATGGAGGACATCATAGCTGCAGGCTTGAGGGGGCACTAGCAGCTTCAGTACGCTCATTGGATCTCTTTCTTGATGATCTCTAGGGTCGGGTCACCCTCTTTGCTTACTACTCTCACCCGGTCAGCTGCTGTGTTCCCCGAGTATCAGATGAGCCAGCTAGTCATTCACGGGAACCTACCTCGCCCCAATCGTGCTTACAGACCAGACACCATGCAGACAGGAGTGCCACCGCAGACTGAGGAGCAGACAGACGCCATAGTTGAGCGCATCGCTCAGGCAGAGCTTGCAGATCTTGATGCACATATAGATGCAGCTGCCGACGCTACCTACAGAGAGGATCTGGCCTTAGACAACTCAGGTGAGGACTACCGTCCAATCCCAGAGTACGTGCCTCGTTCCCACAACCACGAGACCGGCGGGTCCCGTGCAGTTCCAGCTCCAGCCTCAGGTTACTCAGAGGCGACCACTCTTACCATCCTATCTAGGATGCAGGAGGAGCAGACCCGTCAGGCAGAGGAGCAGAGGAGGCAGGCTGAGGAGGTCAGGAGACTCACCGCTCAGCAGCTAGCAGCTCAGGCTCAGGCACAGGCTCGTCGGGATGAGTTCCATATGCAGTTTCTGGCCTTCCAAAAGCAGCAGGCCGAGGTGCAGCGACAGCAAACAGAGTTACTTAGTCGGCTCCTTGGGTCCAGCTCTGGTCTTTCACCTTCACCCCAGCTAGCTTTACCTGAGACCTCCCAGCAGCAGTACACCTCTCAGGCTCGGACACTTCCCGCAGTGATGCCGACTCCAGCTTTACAGCCCAGCAGGCTTCAGAGTCAGGCACCAGCCTCGCCAGTCTTTCAGACACCTATGACTCAGATCTCCGCGTGGCTGGCTACCCCAGTGTGTTCCAGACTAGCTACACACCTACCCGGGGGGCACTTTTGGAGATGCTACGCGTGACCTCACAACTTCTTACAGAGAGATTACTGGTGAGGATTCACCTGTCGGACCAGCACTAGTGACACAGCTGGAAGAGGTTCCTCGTCCGACGACAGGCACCCACCTTTCTTCAGTTGCCTCGTCGGAGGTCGCACCGGACTAGTCTGCTCAGACAGTGACTACTCCTCCTCTTGTTGCAGTACAGATGCCACATCCATTGCAGCAGAGGCAGCAGAGTCAGAGGTTCCAGTAGAGCCAGCAGAGGGTGAACCAGTAGAGGTTGAGGCAGCTACTACCCTTGCAGAGCTGGCAGTCACCCCATCTCCTCCGCCTCGAGTTTACACTTGTTGGGCCCCTGTGCTCGCTACCACAGAGGTAGGAACGTCTAATACTCCAGCTCTGGATGTTACACCTTCCGAGCCTCAGGGGGAGTTGGGACAGTCTACACCTTCTGAGTCAGCAAGTCCAGCTCCGGAATCCACTCCCGCAAAGACTACACCAGCACAACCTTCTTAGACAGAGCCTCAGGGTGATGAGTCAGATGATTCAGATCTTCAGGACTTCATCATGCTAGATCGCAAGGCTGCAGCTACCTCGGCTCCACCCCGGCTCCAGATGCTTAGTTTTTGGTGCTAGACGCCAAAGGGGGAGAGAGGTCGAGTATATCAGAGATAGGGGGAGAATTGTGAGATAGGGGATTTGGTTCTTACTATGTGTGATTTTTATTCCCCGTACTCATGCATCATGTCTATCCTTTTGCATTGTATATATGTGATGGTTGATGATTGTGAGATACTTGTGTGAGACATACTCTTATGCTTATCACTAATACATGTTGTGAGTTGTCACTTGTTCATGATATATCTCTAATGATCAATGGTAATTGAGCTTCTGCGACATACTCCGATTTTCACTTGAGAATATCATGAGGTACTCCGATTCTATTTCATATCTTTCAGTACCATGTTTGTGGCTTGGCTTGGATGAGCAAGTATTGTTCAATTTTATTCACTTACCTTGCTCAACCAACTAAGTCACTTGAAATCCTAACCTTTCAAATCTTATATCTTATACTCGAGGATTATTGTCGTCAATCACCAAAAAGGGGGAGATTGAAGAATCATGGCCCTAATGGTTTCGGTGATTATCGACAAATTGAGGATTATTATGGCTAACGTGTGTTTTGCAGAGGCTATGCGTAGCTTAGCCATAGTGATCAATGAGAATGGGCATCAACGGTTATCACTAAGCCCCCAAGATGGATATCGTTTTCGGATTTCAAAGACGACATGATGAAAACCCTAGAATGACAGGTCTAGGTGCCATAAGGAGATGAAGGGCACTTAGAAGTAGATAGGGCTTTATTTGATCTTTGACCGTACTATCAAGGGGGGGTCTTGATGAGTAGCTCGACTTAGGAGAGCTTCATGACTTAGGTGTGGTGCACGCTTGACTACCTTAGCTCTAAGCAAGCCTATGGCAACCGGAAGATAGCCTAGAACAACTTCCGTATTCATCGCGACGAATTTCGAAGTTGAGAGGGTTGAGTTCTGGGCGACGGACGCTCCAGACAGAGGCGTCGGACGTTGTCCATCGCGCCAGACAGAGGCATCGAACGCTGGGGTGTGAGCCCTCGAGCGTCCGTCGGCCTATCAGTGAGCTCTGAGTTGGCCTGTGAGTTTTCAAGCGCGTCGGACGATATCCATCGCTTTGGCGTCGGACGCTGTGAGAGCGTCTGTCGGCCTTCCAAAGAGGCCTGTTTTCAGCCCAAGCCAGAGAGCAGCGTCGGACGCTGAGGCAGAGCGTCCGCCGCCCCTACGACGGAGCATCCGTCGCTGGGAAAAGGTGGCAGAACTAGGCGTTGGGCAGGGCGAAGGAGCGTCCGTCGCCTAGGCGATGGAGCGTCCATCGCCAACTTAAGCAGTCTGTTTTCACCAGCCCGAGGCAGTTTTTCAGAGGGGTTATTTATAGCCCACCCCTTGCCTTCCCACCTTGTCGTTGCTCATTTCAGTTGCTGAGATACTTGAGAAGGTTGGGAAGAGAGTAAGAGCCCTAGAGAGAGAGATTTGCGAATTCATCCATCAACTTCTCTTCCTAGTTCTTCCAAGAGTTCAAGTGTGCATCCACTCTAGTTTTGAGGCTTGATTGAGTCAAGTGAAGATCAAAGCTTGTTACTCTTGGTGATCGATATCACCTAGACGGTCCAGTGGTGCTTGAAGGAAGGTGATCGCCCGGGAGATTGTCGGCGGCCCTTCTTCATCGACTTGTGATCGGTTGTGGGCGGTTCACCGAGCCGGAGTGGCGAAGAACCAGCCCGTAAAGAGCAATCATCCCTTGCGCGGGATTGAGTGGGAGCAATACCTTGCGAGGTGCTCCAACGAGGACTAGGGGGAGTGTCGACTCCTCGATACCTCGGCAAAACGTCGTCGTGTCAAGATTTTCTATCCCTAGCTCTTTCATACCGCATTACTTTCTGCACTTGTTCTTTCATTCATACTAGACTTGTGTAGGGTGCCTTTACTTTCACTGACCTGCTACCGCTTTCATAGTCTAAGGCAAATAAATCGTTAGGCACGGGGTGATTGGCACTTGCTAGGATTTCATATTTGCTTTAGAAAATTGAAATAAGCCCAATTCACCCCCCCTCTTGGGCATCTTGATCCTTTCACCGTGCCATTGTTCCACAAGTGGAAAAAGAGATCAAACGTAGAGGTGATCACTCTACGAAGTTTGTACACATGAAATCCGACTTGTGTGGAGAAAACGGAGAACCGAAAATGATTAGTACTCAGAAAAGTCACGTGGAAATCCAGACCACGGTCTCCCAAACAAGATTGCAGCGCCATCGAAACAGTCTTCCGTTAGACGGAACAGGTAACACCGGAAGGTGACAAGAAGGAAGAACGAACCAGTGGGGAGTAGTGAGGATAGTGTACTGGAGATTTGAAGAGCCTGCGCACTTCATCTTGGAATTGCAGCCCAAGATCAAAGTCCATGCGGGAGGACAAGTCCGACGACGAACCCATGGCCTGCCAGAGGGGGTCAGGCGATCATCGAAGTCGCCACGCCAGAGCCATCCGACACTCTATAGAATTGGCAGTCGCTCTGGCAATACGTCGAACAGGTCCCGTGCTTGAGCTTCAGGAGTTACCAGGAGTGGCAAGTCATCGAGGTTGAAGGCACACACGCTTCACCAGAGAACAGTGGTAGGGCAGGGCAGGGCAACGCAGCGCATGGCAGAATACAGACTTGAATTGATGCATAATGAGCTGAAGGGCGATTCAACGGCACCTGAAATGGGCAGCTAGCCGGCGTGATGGGCGGCGATGCTTGGTCACCAGGTAATCGTCGCCGGCGACGCGGGCTCCAGCTAACTCATTAATCTTGACCGTCACTGCTCGTGGGGCGCAGATGAACGTCGTTGGTCGCTGTCGGTCGACGCCGCCGCAGTCTGCTGCTTTGCACTTGCCGACGTAATGAAGCAGGAGACCGGAGCCGGCAGCGTGGAGGAGGCGGCGCAGGTCGGGGAGGCATCGTGGAGTCCGGCGGAGGCGTGGCGCGGGCAGAGCCGAGTCGCAGCCGGGGCAGCCGGCGCCAGGATCTCTTCACCTTCTTGCTGGCCGAAAACCTTCTTGCTGGCTCAGCTCTCCCGATGGCGTATCCTTGGCCAACGAGCGGGTCAGCTGGACAAGGAGGAAGGGGATCCGTCGCAGTGGAGCTAGCGGTGGAAGGGACGGCGACGGAGCTGATGGGAGAAATGGGACGGCGGCATCTTCTAGGTCGGAGAGGGGGCGGCGCCGAGACAATGACTGTTTGTCACAAGAAAATTGGCAGGACCAATGTCTCCTAGCTAGGTTGGATAGCTATATCCATGAAATTTTCTTGTGCAGAATAGAACCAAGAACGGATGGATCCTATGAGGCACGACTATTGGGGATTTGGGGTTGGATCTGCAATTAGATCAAAGGAGCAGCCATAGGTCGTTGTGGGAACATTTCCTCCCCATCCACCCGCCGAGAGGAGAGGAGAGGAGAGCAGAGCGGCGAGTCTTGTGTACCTGCTACGGCTCCGGAGAAGGGGAAAAGCTGTCAGCCGCCAGCGTGCAGGATGAAGGAATCACCGAGCGAGCTTTCTATGGAGCGATAGCGCCCTCGCCGCTCGCCGATGGGGGCGTGCCAGTCCGAGACTAGACCCACTATTCATTCCGAGTTCTTGCACTAGGTCCGCTAAAAAGAGCCTGGTTACTAAGGGCCTGCTTGGTTTTTTTACTCACTGCTGTGCAGCCTAGCCTAGCAATGATACCCAGCCGGCCAGGCGTTTGGATGCGGAGCAAGCTTTTCTAGGAGCTTGTGCTAGCAAGCTACAGTCCTTGCTGGCGTGAGAGACGGCCAGGCGTTTGGATGCGGAGCAAGCTTTTCTAGGGAGCTTGTGCGAGCAAGCTACAGTCCTTGCTGGCGTGAGAGAGCCAAATTGGCTCGCCCAGCCGAGCAAGTTTCTTGTAGCCCGTGCAGCGAGGCGAGGCGACCTGCTTCCAGGAACCAAGCAGGCCCTAAAATTTAGCCAATTAAAGCTTAGTGACTTTAGTCTGTGCTGTTTCAATATAAAGAGATAGCCTTGGATTTCTCGTTAATTTTCAACACATGTACAGAAGTGAACGACAAATCCACTCTACCTAGTATTGAATCTTCGAGAGTTTATAATTTGGTAAGCATGAAGCACCTTTCTATTTTGAACATTTCATAAGTTTGAACATGGCAGCAGTGGACTAAGAGATAAAACAATACCATGCCTCGGATACACAATACAGTAATAGAAAGATCTAGACTGATCTAACCTTCAGTTTTTTTAGTTTGACAATAAACTCTCTAGGTAACATAGAAGCTGCTAATGCCACTACCAATTCTCAGTCGCTGGAAATGCCATAACATAAGCTACATCACACAACTCCAAAAAATACAGCAGGGCAGCTCAGCTAGAGCAGCAGCCACCCTTCTTCACCGCTGAAACATCATCCTTTATGTTGATCTTCTCGCCCTTGCCAGGCCCAGATGCCGCATCATCGCCTGCTTCCACTGCTCTCTTACTCACAATGCGGTAGATCTGAGTTAAGACCTCTGCAAATGCATTCTCAACGTTGGTGGACTCAAGTGCAGAGGTCTCCATGAAATACAATGATTCTCTCTCTGCGAATGCCTTTCCTTCATCAGTTTGAACTGCTACAAGATGGCGGAGATCAGATTTGTTGCCAACCAGCATAACAACTATATTGGGGTCTGTGTGGTCCCTCAACTCCTTCAGCCAACGCTCAACGTTCTCAAAGGTAGAGTGACGAGTGACATCATATACAAGCAACGCGCCAACAGCACCTCGGTAATACGCACTAGTAATAGCACGATATCTGCAGTAATATTGGATCAGAAATGCAGTGAGATAAGTAAATCAAAAGGACAGTATTCTGAATTGCAAGAAAAATCAGTTCAGTGAAGACCAAATGAAAGAACATTAATGCAATACAATTGATCAAGTCAACAAATAAATAATCAAGCACAATGAGAATGACAATTACTCCACATAAGATGGGAAGTATAGAACTCCTAACAACAACATTGCTACTGCAAAAAAAAGTAATAACAATGACTCCACTTGATGCGCAAGGATACCCTTAGATCACTGCCAATTTTTATAAAGAATGCTAATGGAAAACTGTAAGACAATGTTTTTACAAAAATCAATAGTGATAGATGTAAACATTAGTAACTCATCAACCATCCACTCAGGTCATCGTACATTTGTATTGTCAAATGGAATCCATCGCATCAAATTGCTTGTGTTGTAGTGAGGTATTGGTGGAAGGAATGTCATAAGAGTTAAGGCAGTAGAGTATTACATGCAGGTTATTTCAGTTTATAAGCTCTTGTCTCATAAACTCACTGGTCAGGAAGCACTAACCATTGCTAAATGTAAGACAATTGTTGACTCTGGACCGATAATTGTTGTTTCAATAGACCCTTGTTTCGATTGCTACATGCAAGGCAGCAGACTTTGTGTGTGCACTTGTCAGATCTTGTACCATTCTGCTCAGATTCTAGTGCTTCAATATGAACAAGTCACATGCAGCAGTGCACAATGTTAACCAGAGCTACTGACAAACACATGCCATCCCCACCCTTTAACATCTCCGTTATAGTTCCCAATAGAAAATTTTCTTCCTCAAAAAAAGAAACAGCACTACACTCATATGTGTTATCATGACTAACTTCCATGCTTATAAGTATCAAACCCACTTCGATGTACTTTGTGTGAATTCCTCATTTATCCTAGTTATTAGTTTTAGTTGCAGGAATAAATGCCACCAAAATTGCTCTAGACAGTTGTCTAGACTGCTTACCAGCAGTACGCATTGCAAACAACACACAATACATCTGCCCCCTTAGAATCCAAACCACACCCAAAAACAAAGAATTTAGTTCCATGGCACACAAATGGAAAACCCTAGAAAGGTGCCCAGACATTACTGTCCAGTCCATTAGTTTCAAATGTTGGATATATCTTCAAAGATTAGGTGTTATTTAGTCATTCTTCAAAGATCAGATGGCCTTTTCAAAGTTTTGTCTTAACTAATTCCATGTCAATAATAAGCGCTAGTCAATACAAACTGTGTCAGGTCCTTTCCTAAACTCTTGAAGAAGAAAATTTATCTATAACACAAGGTGTATTACATCTTGAAGCATCAATTTATGTAAACAATCAAGACAATAATATAGATGGCATGGATACATGATCAGCATATACAACAAAGACTCACCGCAAGTTTGTAAGCAAATGCTAAAATTCCCAATCACAACGTCTAATTGTAACCATGGACATGTCTGGCAGAACAAGCTAACACGAAGTTTACAAAATGGTGGAATGAAGAAAAGAAAAGAAGAGAAGTCAAAATTGTTCACTTTTCAGAAATGCTGTGCAGTATGAAACAAGATGAATAGGCAAAGTTTTGGGTGAGGCGTAAGAATGCAAAATACTTTGATGGGCAGTTCCAATTTCAGAAAATAAATTGAGTTTTTAAGCTATGATGTTCCAAACGCCGCATCAGTTCCAATTTGAGGTGACCATGTTCAGAAAACCTGTTTATGACATACAAATTGTAGCAGGGCCAGGACGACTGAATTTTAGGGGGAAACAGTGTACAGAATATACCTATTTATAGCATTGTGTGTTTTACTGTTCTGATGACTAAATTAACTGAATTGGCGAGGCATGCTGCATGCATACGATTGAAAGGAAAAATGGCCGATCTGTCCGCCCAGGTCAAATGACCATCGTGAGCCAAGACAAAGAAACCTAGTAACCTTCAGAAAGTCATCTCCAGTCCACGCCACCTGCTGCGTACGAGAAAACCAGACTCCAGACAGTGATAACTTCGTTTGGGCAATAAAAGAATATCCTATCATCCAACACCTCTAGCCTAAAATCGGATGCCTGCCTGCTGATTCGTCGTGTGTAATTCAACTCCAGGATCGGATCCAGAAATGGAAAAGCACCAAACCCTACACTAGAAATGGTTATCAACAGTAGCACGCGACGCAATCGGCAGCAAGATCCAAAGCGCGGAGCCCCACGCTTGGACGGTTGAAACGAGGACGCGCACGCTAGCAGCAGCCGAGGTCAGATCTACCACCAGTTGCGGCGGAGGGAGAGGCGAGGCGAGCTGAAACGAAACGTACCGTTCCTGGCCGGCGGTGTCCCAAATCTGGGCCTTGACGACCTTGCCGTCGACCTGGAGGGAGCGGGTGGCGAACTCGACGCCGATGGTGGACTTGGACTCGAGGCTGAACTCGTTGCGCGTGAAGCGGGAGAGCAGGTTGGACTTGCCGACGCCGGAGTCGCCGATCAGGACCACCTTGAAGAGGTAGTCGTAGTCGTCCTCCGCCCGGTAGCCCGCCGCCATTGCTCCGCGCCGCTCCGGGGGCCTCTGCTCTCGTCGTAGCCGATCTGGTTTTGGGGCGAGAGAGTAGTGGGGGCGTGGGGAAAGGAAGAGGGAGGCGGAAACGGGAAAGGAAGGGGGCACGGGCACGGCAGCGAGCGCGGCGGTGCGGTGCGGTGCGGGCGCGTGGACTGCGGCGGGTGGGGGATTTTGGTCGGGTGGGTTTCCGTTTTCTCACGCGACAGCTAAAAAATGGAAAACGCGTAACTTTTGTTTTGATAGGGAAAACGCGTCCGCAGCCCCAAGTAAACTTCGTTTTTTTCTGAATTCAGACGCCAGTCCGTGTTGTCACGTTTGAATTTCACACAAATTGCATATCTTCAAAAAAAATGTAGCATAACAAAATCACCACATTCTAATAAAAGAAATTAAACCACATGTCGACACAGCGACAACATCTCCACTCCAACTACAAACAAGTTTAAAATTTCATAACATTGTAGATGCAATAAAACAAGCTATTATTATAACAACTTTTGGCAGTGTACCACTTAATTCTTTCTTTGGAAGAGGTTTAGAGCATCTTTAAGAGTACCTAATATTTTTTGAAAAAAAACATAGAGTTTTACAACTTCAAAAAACATATAGGGAGGAATAAATAAGGTCATCTTAAAAAAAATCTAATAGTCCACTTCTAAAATATAGAAAATAATTTTATATCACAAATTTATAGATTTTTAAAATTACGCTAACCACTTATATATATTTTTTCTCTTAATTATACATTTACATTAAGACTTTTTTCTATGCTTTATTAATTATTATTATTTCACACGCTCCATCTCCTTTAGATTGACTTACCCATATACACCAGGAAAAAAATATGCACCGCAGATCTTTAAGTACAATGGAGGATTTTTTTCCCAAGTGGCAAAAGATTAAAAGATGAGTTTGGAAGTTGTTGGAGATGGATTTTTTTTATTATTCCTAAAAAAAGTCATAGATTAAAAAGAATTATTGGGTACTCATGGAAAAGCTCGAAGAAGGTATTCTCTCCATTCCCAGTTATACTTTTTAGCTTTTGTAAATATATTGCTTTGACTATATATTTAGACATAATATATTTAAATACATAGAAAAACTACTAACTAAAAAGTCAAGTATCTTATAATTTAGAATGAAGAGAGTAATAAATTGTTAAAGTGGCAGCACCTGGTATTAAGATTTGAGAACGCTGATTTACAAGTAGGAAGAGATGCTTTTTTTAATTGCTTAAAAATAATAGTTCTCAAATCTATGCATAGATATCTTTAAAAATGGAATTCAAAAAATATATCGAGGCTAAAGATACCACTTATAATTAATTTTTTGTATGGTTCCTACAAAGAGGTATATTCTAACCAAAGATATTGTGTGTTTTGTATTCTAGGAACTAAACAAGATATCTCTTTTATGATTGTTTATATGCTAAATTTCTATGGAGAGTGGTTCATTTTTTACTAGGATTGACGATAAAAAATGTTCTTTTAAGGCAAAATAATGGGGAGTCTCAAACAAATCGTTATTGCTGATAGGATGTGCAACCTTTTGATGAATATATGGTCGATCCAAAAAAATTTTACAGGTAATATTCAAAGGAATGCATTGGCTATGCGAATAAAAAATTACGGTGGGATAAAGCCAATAAGTAGCACATTATCTAAGTATATCAAATGCTATAGGCAATGGTAATTATTTTTTTCGTCCTTTGGAAACAAGAGTTGAAGCAAGATTTATCTATAGATCTAAAATGGATATGCAATATCTTCTCATCAATGAAGGTAGATCCCAAATTTCTTAGGAATAGTTACTCATTTTTCATCTAGAGACTTTTATATACAACAATATATTAGGGCACCCTCAATAATAGTGTCAACTTGTTAGTTCATATGAACTTAAAAATAATAAAAATAGAGATAACCTATTAGTATAGAAAAAACTTGTGAGCATAGACACATCATAAGGAAGTGTATGAGCTCAGCTTTTCGTGAAGAGCTAGTTTATCATTTTCTCTCCTTACTAAAATAATATTCTATAATATAACTGCTTTAATATTGTTGGAGTTGCTCTTAGAGAACTTATTTTCTCTCCTTAATCTCTTATTCCATTTTAAGAGTTCAAACACACAAAAAAAGTCTCTCCAACTGAGCTCCTATTTAGGCCTGATGGATGAGGGGCTCTTATTCCTCTCTCCTAAACCCCAAGATGCAGGAGGCTCTCATCCTCCTTCATACTCCTTTCTCTCTTCCATAAAGCTAACAATTGGGTCGATGAGCAGGGCCCATGATAGTGTAGCATAAAGTAATAGAAACTTAGAAGATTGGTTAGGGTGATAAAATATGGATGAGAGGTTCCCATTTGAGGAAATAAAATTTGAGGACTTGGTTGGAATTGTTTTTAGTAGATAGAGGCTTAACATCAATGGCTGAACATGGTTGATTATTACTATGATTTTGTCTCTCCTTCTTTTTCCTCTTATCCATGGCAAATATTGTAACATGTCTATGGGTTTAAGTTGGCCCAGCAATGAATTATATAAAAATAACATGATATCACGTACTGATCCTATGGCTCTATATAAGAAATATTTGAATTGAATTGTGTTGTGTTGTGTTATGAAAAGGTTGGACTTTATACATGGCCCATGCTTTAAAATGAGGAAAGAGCCTTCTCTAAAAGTCAATGTGAAAGGATATAGATGACTAGAGGAGGGATGAATAGCCTATAAAAATTATCTCCAGATTCTCACAAACATTAGAGCGAAGTGATTAGTTAAATAACAAGTTGTAATAGTCAATACTTGCACTAGCTCTAGTTCACTCAAGCAATCTCCTGCACAATTCTAGTAGCGATTTATTACTACACTAAAGAGCTTTACCACACAAGAGCTACTAGCTAAACAAACTACACTAGAGAAAAGAAAGCAACTACAACCAGTTACTTCTAAACTAAAACTACAACCACTCTAGTGAGTTACCACTACAAGCAACTACCATACACAAGTACAATATATGAATATAATTAAGTGTAGATCACTATACCGAACCGAGTAAAAGATTGAGATAATGATTTATCCTAAGGTTTGGTTGCTTACTAGAAACCTATGTTCTCACTATGGTGAATCTCAATGGATGATTCATGAGCTAACTAGCCACTCAAGCTAGACCCTAAGGATCACTTCAACTAGCCATGATCATTACACTAGAGTATCCACTTGCAACTCTGTGAGGTGGGACAAAACCTCTCACAAATCACTGGTTGGAAGCGGAGAACAATCACCAATACTGCCCTCAACAACCACAACTAATCCAAGCTATCTTGGTGGCGACAAAAACCATGAGTAACAATAAAAATGTAACATAAACAATGAAATAGTTCCACTAGATACAAATTGACAAAGCAAATGCACTAGATATCTCCCAACTTCACTTTGGATCAATCGCATGCAAGTAGATGATTGCTTGGAGTTTTTGGAGGCTCACACAAGTGTTGGAATGTTTAGAATGCCAAGAGGAGCTCACCAAGAGTTGGCCAACAATTATTTGTAAGCCCCCAATAAACTAGTTGTTAGAAGCTCCCTGGTGGGTGGTCTACATAGGCACTAGATAAGTCCACATGCTCTATATAGTCACAAGTGAGTGTGTAGTGGTAGGAAAAGATCCCAGATGGAGAAACAACCAAAATAAAAGTTTTATATATCAAAAACTTATGCAACTTTATATCTCACAATTTTTTTATTTCAAGTCAATTTGATGCTGAAATATTTGAGTCACAAGATTTTATAAAAATTAATACCAAAGAAATCCATATGCTCTATAGTCATAAGAGTGTGTAGTGGTAGTTAAGGACCTTGGACGAAGAAGCAACCAAAGCAAAAGTTGTATATCTCAACAAGTTATGCAATTTTGTAGTTAACTATTTTGTTTGAAAGCATATATCTAATGAAAGTTATATTTCAATTCTCATATTTAAAATTCAATTTTTTAAATAGTCTCAGATGCAGAAACAACCAAAACAAAAGTTGTAATCTCAAAAAGCTATGCAACAATGTAGGTGATAGCCTTTTCATATGAAATCATCTATCAAAGAAATATCATGTTAATTTCTTCACATTTGAAATCCAAATTCTTCAAACGACATCAGATGGAGAAATGACCAAAACCAAAGATGTGGATCCCAAAAAATTATAAAATACTCATTTCAAATCTAGATAAACATAAAATGGGGGAGGACGAATATCTCGAATGAACACAGGTGTCTTAAGAGTAGAGTGGTTAGGAGACGGACGATGTTGACACCAGAAGTGGCAAATGAAAAAAGACCGCAAGCGTACGGCTGTCAAGTGTAGCTTTCACCGGGAGTATTCCAGGTATCGTATTTTCCACGGGGAACGAGAAGTGAGTTAACTAGGATTATGGATATGTCCTATGATGAATCAAGGGAGACTATGATAACTGGGTTGAGAGGTTCGATATAGCAAAGATATCTAACAAGGTATAGCTAGTTATACTGGCTTTATTAGCCCTTCTCTTGCAGGAGGCGATGGGATAGATCAGAAAGAGGGCAAAACTCTAACCGGACCGCGCCATCATGTTGTATTGAGGCCCTACCTTTTAAGAAATTATCTTACACACGGGGTGGAATACGAAGATTAGATAGGGTTGTCACTTCCTACTAGCATCCACTGACTTTCCGTGCGATAAACAGTTTACAAAGGCAAGGTCTAGTCTAGACACCACGTCTACAATATTCTTACTACTTTAACCTCAGCTAAAGGCTAAAGCTCTCTACTTAAAGTAAAGCGATGAACAAGCGTGAAAAGATGTATAACAGCTAAACCAGATTTAGAATATTAAATGCTATAAAGAACTCGGATGTATCACTTACAAGTGCTGAACTTACAAGGGGATCGCATCCGCTGAGGCGCAGCTCGGAGAAGACGCCAGATAGGCCCGGCTCTCCTCCAGACTCTCCTCACTCTCTTCCAACTAGCATAGCACTACTGCAGAGCTTACTAAGCTACTAAGGAGTAGTTTCTTCAATGAGGCATGAATGAGAGTGAAGGCCTAGGGGGTATTTATAGCTAGAGGTAGAGTAGGGGCTACTTTGGTGCCACATCAGCGATCCGCGCCACCTCCATCAGCCATTGTAGGATGAAACCGTCATTGTAACCATCTTAAATCAACGGTGGAGATCAAGTGGATGCATGGAGGCATGCAGGAAGGCGGTGGAGAGCTCGGGATGCTCAGGGGCACCTGAAGGTGGTCGGCCGACCTCCCCCTGCCAGGTGGGCCCTGCCACTCCTAGAAGCTGACCCCACTGATCAGGGGGCCTGTGGGTGGTCTCTGGCTCCACCTAGGCGGTCGGCCGACCGTCTTTTGTGACAAAATAAGCACATCTTTTGCAGGTAGCTTCTAGAGGTAATGTCCATCATGATGATGTATTGGAATTGCACATTTGCCATACTTGGAAATATGTTATGTTGGACCCCAAATCATGACGTTTTGTGCCTACATTTAAATATAGGACATATACATGTGGAACCAAGTTATTTGAACCAAATCATTTCTTCTTTGCTTATTCGGTTCCTAAAATGGTCCTTTATTGATGGTTTTGAGTATGTAAAAGTACGTCATTCTTACCGTCAACAGACGCGTGAATCCCGAGGTAGTGATCGACAGTGATAGTCTTTTTTGGGGTATTGTGTGTGCTACCCATTTGATCTACTATGTGTAGTATGCTGAGTAGTACTCCATCTATGTTTTTTTGAGGGAAATTGGCTCCTAGACACTAAAAATGACCACCCTTTGCTATTAGACATTAAAAATGAAGCGATTTGCAAGAGGGCACTCTGGTTCTTGACAAATTTGCCAGTGAATACTGCACCTGATAAAACATTTTAATAAAATAGATATAAAATTATATAAGTGTCAGAAAAATATACGATAAATTCTTCTAGGCTCTACGTGATGAGAACTATAAAGTAAAAATATTGTTTTGCAATGAAAGATTAATTTGCCCCTCTTCATAAATAGACAAAGTTAACCATAATTAATTTGTTCATATATTTGTAGACCCTAAAAATCTTGAAAAAATCACCTAATGCATATATCACCAAATATTGATTATGCTAAAAAATATTATCTCAAAATAATTGTTGGGGATATAACCTCGGCATATCCACAGGGACCTTATGGGCCTGCTGACCAGGAGACGACCTAGCCCACGAGGCCTTCCGGCACGCGACCAGCCCGCCGTGCTCGCCAAGGACTCTGAAGAAGACTTGCTCGCCAAGGAAGATCCTAGTACATAGACTCGGATCCCTTGCCATAAGGAACCGATCGTGATCTGTTAGGATATGGAAATTGTAACCCTGCTTATTGGCTATATAAGGTGAGCAGAGGCCCCCTCAAAAACTCTCTCACAACATCTCTCAGATCACCTACAGATCTTATAACATAATACGCAAGATCAATCCAGCCACCAGAACACAGGACGTAGGGTATTACGGCGGTTTGCCGGCCTGAACCTGTATAAATCGCCGTGTCTACGCTCTATGTGTTACGCTTGATCGCCGTCGCCACACCTCCGCCTACAATCTACTACCGTGGGGTACCCCCTAGGTAGACTGCGACGCATATTTCGTCGACAGTTGGTGCGTCAGGTAGGGGGTGTGTGCATCGACTTCATGGCTCATCAAGCGATCACCTTCCCGGATTCGATGGTCCTTCCGGCGCCCGGCACCGTACTCCAGATCGGATCTATATCCTGCACCATCGGATCTGCGCCATGCGGGGTAAGTGTGCCGCCATCTCCATGTCGTCTCGCCACGCCGATGTACCACCCGCTTAAGGACATCAACACCGACGACCTAATCGACGTCGTCGACCGCGCCAACGCCGGCGTCATCGACTGCATCGACCTCGTCCAGGCGGCGCGACGCTGACTCCCCGGTCACCACGGTCGCCGATCACGCCGACATCGAGCCTCAGCAAAAGCAATGTCCGTGACCAGGCTTCGTGGATATGGCAACCTGGTGCTCCGATCCATCTCCGACCAGATCCCTGCGGCGCCTGTCGTGAACACCGTCATCATCTCGCCGATATCCAGTGACTCCGACCAGGCAGTGTCCCTCGGTGGCACGATCTCTTCAGGCTCGGTCGCCACCACGAGGCTCGAAACACCCGATCCCTCCGAATAGACCAGCGACTTCCCGGAATTCCCCCCAGGTTTCGAGGGGATGATTTTTCAAGCCTCTGTCCACAGCACTCCTCGCGATAACAAGGCGGAGGCCACCCCCATCCTCTCCAGTGGCCTGCCAATCGACGAGTTCAGAAATAAGTTGGCGGGGACCTCCCAGTCCCACCAAGACAACGCCACATGAAGCAGGGAAAACGAGCGACGTCACTCTCGTTTCCCGGAACGCAAAAGAGACAAGGATCGACGACCAACCTACCGGAGCAAAGAAAGGGCCGGTGATCACCGGGGCTAACAATCGGGCGACTTCGAGCCTTACCCGCAGAGGTACGATCATAGGCGAGACCACCACTACGACGTCAACGCAAACGTTCAACCAAAGATAGACTACGACGCTAGTTATGAAAGGATCCTCGATGGCCCCTGCCCCATACACAAGAACTCTAGGCACTCCATGCGCAACTGTGAACTCCTTGAGTCAATGGTGAAATGAAGAGACGACAAGAGAGCAAAGAAAGATGACTTCAACAAAGGCGGAGACTAAGACCCATCAGCACCGAAGTTCCGACCACCTTCAACGATGTACTCCATCTTTGGAGGCAGCATGGTTGTCGAAGGAGAAAGACGACGTCGCCAAGTTTGCAAAGACATTTACTCTTTCACCGCCAAAGAAGATGATTCGGCCAACGCTCAGTACCTAGACTGGTCGGAGCAGCCTATCAGTTTCTCCAGGGAAGACGAGTGGACGGACTACAGGTACCCTGGCCGCTTCCCACTCATCATCGACCCAACCATTGCCACGTGCCACTTCAGGAAGGTGCTAGTCGACGGTGGTAGCACGTTAAACATCATCTTCGCTGATGCATTCCGCCAACTCGATTACTCAAAGAAGGACCTCCTACCGGCGAACTTTCCTTTCTGGGGTATCATCCCAGACAAGGCATCCACACCAGTATGAAAAATTATGCTCCCAGTATAGTTTGGCGACCAGAACCACTTCAGGATCGAGAACATCAACTTCATCGTTGCTGACTTCCAAACAGCCTACCATGCAATCCTCGGCCGACCGGCACTAGCAAAGCTCATGGCAGTACCGCATTGCACCTACATGGTGTTGAAAATACCAACACAGCAAGGCATCCTTAGCCTCCGCACCGACTTGAAAGTCGCATACGAGTGCGAACAACAAACAATAAACGCCACCGGGAGGTCCCATCCCAACGACAAATATAGCTCCAGCACTAATGACAACCCTATTGCCAAAAGGTCGAAGGAAATGCAAGCATCAACGATCGGCACCGACCGCCGCCGCAACTACGCATGAAGGCTTACGACCCCGGCAATACAAATAGTCTAGATACTTAAAGTGATTCGATGAAGTTTGTATTCTATATCCCCGATAAATAAATAAAGTGATGTTTTTCTTTATACTCTATGTACAATTCAACTTCTGCAAAACGCTAACGGTGTTCGACGACCTCTGCAAAACGCATACGGCGTTCGACGACCTCTCCAAAACACTCCCACAGTGTTCGACGACCTCTCTAAAACACTCCCACAGTGTTCGATGACCTCTCCAAAACACTCCCACAGTGTTCGACGACCCCTCCAAATGCATTACGGCGTTCTCCAAACAACCTGGCCATAACTAGAAACCTTCAAATCTGGTCTATCAATTTCATAACGCACAGAAGTAGCTACCCTATATGCTATGATCATATTGATAGACCTCTTAGATGATGTATCTCCACCAAACGAGAAACATCACCTGAGTTGAAGGCTATGAGGATATGCGCCCAGAATCTGTATACGACCACGGCACGGTCGACGACTCTACAAGCAACATGGCTTCACGCCCAGCGTCTACAGGAACGGTCTCCACAGGCCCTAGTCACGCCACGATCGAGCCTCTCGGAAAAGGGTTCTGTCCCTAGCATCACCCTAAGCGTGCATGAGTTGTTCGCCCTCTGCGCCGCGGGTTGCTAGCAGCCTACCCCCCTGGTAATCCCCGTGGTACCTATGCGTGCAGTAGCTCTGGGCTCTACGATCTGGGCCACAGGGAACCCATGAAAGGTCCTAATCCAAGGCTAGAGGGGGTGAATAGCCTAAAACAAAATCTAAAACAAATCTCAACAACAAGTTAGAATATAAGGAAGCGAAGCTAACAAAGCACTAGCCTACTAGAGAAGCCAAGCCACCTAATGAGCAATTCTAGCCTAATATCTCTAGAATCACACAACTCCTACACAAGCTACTAAGGCACAACCTAATATCTCTACTAAGAAAGTACTAGATAGATAGAGAGAGATAGTAGGTGATCGATATACCATCGTGGAGTGAAGGGGATGAACCAATCAAGTGAATACCAATCAATCACAAGAGACAAAGGTTGACACTTGATTTTCTCCCGAGGTTCACTAGTTTGCCAACTAGCTATGTCCCTGTTGTGGCAAGACACTCACTTGGAGGTTCACGCGCTTATTGGCATCACACGTCAAACCCGTCACCGGGTGCCGTACAACCAACACAAGATGAGGCTATTGAAACGCCACGACCAATCCACTAGAGTTACCTTTACGATCTCCCGCGGGGAAGGCACAAGAACCCCTCACAATCACCACTTGTGGTCGACGAAGCACAATCACCAAGCTTCTCGAATCCACACCGCTTGCTCCAAACCGTCTAGGTGATGGCAATCACCAAGAGTAACAAGAAACTAGCAGCGGTATCAACTCCCAAGTGCCACTAGGATGAACTCACTTCATGCAATGCACTAGAACACTCAAACTCTCAAATGGATGATCAAATGATTAAGAGATGAGTGGGAGTGTGTGCAACAAGCTTCTCAAGTGTATGCAATATCAGAATGAGCAAGAGGGTGAGCTTGGGTCGGCCAAACACCTTAAATAGCCCCTCACAAGGAACTAGCTGTTATGCCTTTTTCGCAGCCTGAAAACTGACTGTCGGACCACTCTGCATCACCGTCAGACCATAGCACCTGGTCCGACGCCTCCATTGATCGCCATGTGTCTTGCCAATTTGAATTCGACCGTTGGCCCACAGGAACACAACACCGTCGGACCACTTGCTATAGTCCGAAGAGCTGGTCCGACGCCTCGTCCGATGCCTTGCCCTTGGCTTCAACAATTCACGCAGTACGCATCTGGCCTTCCGACCTCACTGTCGGACTGGTCCACCGGACCATGCTGTCTGGTCCAGAGCCTCCTCAGGCTTCGCCGATTTTACGCAGGGATCACCCTTGCTTCGGACCTGACCGTCGGACTTGGCCACCGGACCATGCCACCTGGTCCGGAGGTCCCTTTGACTTCTGCTCTGTTGTTGACTGAGCCACCGGACCATTCGCCTATGGTCTGGAGCCTCTTTTTGCCACTGGTCCGGAGCTTCTGTGTCAGCCAGTTAGTGCTGGGAGCAGCCGTCGGACCACCTCCGTTAGTCCGGAGCTCCCATGCTCAACTGGTCCGACGCTTCTAACTTGGTCAGATTTCTCTTCTCTTTGCTTCCCTTGATCTCATGTGCCACCACCAAGTGTTTCACTGACTTGTGCAAGTGTGTTGGCATATTTTATCAAGTTTACAAGGGATTGTTCATTAGGTTAGAATGCAATGCAATTATGGTCAACCTAATGGCACTCGATAGTTGTAACCACATACTATTTTCCCCTCTTAATAGTACGGTTATCTATCCTAAATGTGATCACACCCACTAGGTGTCTTGATCACTCAAATGGAAAAGCCCTAGCAATACCTTTGCCTTGAATAGCTTAGGGTCTCCTCCTTCTCTTCTTCTCCAAGTGTGGAACCTTGATAGCTTTCACCTTAGCCTCCTCCTTGTTCCATCACTTGTTCATCTTCTCTTCACTTTGGTGTACTAAACCTACTCACACTTAGAGATAGGTTAGTACTTAGGCTTCATCAATTACCAAAATCACCATGGAGTCTTCAATCTCCCCCTTTTTGGTAATTGATGACAACCCTATATAAAAATATGAAATATGATTTTGATTTCAACTTGAAATGCTTGTCCAAGCAAGATACCAATTGAAAAGAGATGGACAACCATTTCTAAGTTGGTTTGATAGTGTTTACTCCCTCTACATATGTGCACTTCTATGCATATGAGTCAAAGCTTTGCACATATGCTTAGATAGAAAATTTTGGAGGGGTGAACAACTAGCAAACTATGACATGATGCTAAGGTATAAGAGATAGACCTTTGAAGCGTGATACCAATCGAAGTGCATCATTCATTTCACCCTTAGCAACATGGTTAGCTCGATACCAAATGTATGCACAAACCTACTGTATTCTAAGGTTCTAGCTAACACCTATTCGTGCTAGTGATCAAATCATCAATCAAGATTATAACTAGGCATGAACCACACAAGCATGTCATATTGAATGAAATACAATGCAAGCAAGCATATGTGTGAATGTACATTCAAATGCAACAACTTGTTCATAGGCTTGCTCCCCCTACTTGTGTGCATATAAATTTTAAATTTTTCACTTTCAAAATTTCTCCCCCTTTGTCCTTTACACTATCTTTCTCTCTTTTTGTATCATATTTTATATCATTTCTCTCCCCCTTTGTCAGACATTACCACAAAGGGTCACTTGTTAAAGTTTCATCAAGTCAATTAAGAAAATGATGTGTGATTATCAAATTTGATTCAATCTAGACCACTTGTCCTATATATTTAACACGGTTTAAACCATGGACAAGCTTGTTCACACATCTTGCGATGGTTATATTATCCATGTTGGTTAAATACAAGAGCAAATGTTCTAGACTAAATATGTGAGGGTGCAAGCTTATCAACATGTCATATGATATCACTAGGTCAATCAAGTCATCGAAGCAATAGTGATAGCATATGTACATTCAAAACATTTTGTTTTTCATGAATGAGCCTAAATGAGTGATGTCTAGCAAAGGATGAATGCATATGTCAAACAATTGTACCTTGCTATCTTGGAGTAGAGGCATGTCATAACTGGGGATGCATCAACTCATGTTGGAGAAATCCAAGATATTTAACTCATTCCTTAACTTGCAAAACCTCTTCTCATCAAGTGGCTTAGTGAATATGTCGGCTAATTGATCATTGGTGCCCACATTGTCAATGTAAATGTCACCCTTTTGTTGATGATCTCTTATGAAGTGGTGTCTCACATCTATGTGCTTTGTTCTTGAGTGTTGGATGGGATTGCTTGTAAGCTTCACGGCGCTTTCATTGTCACATAGCAAGGGAACCTTCTTGAATTTGATTCCATAATCATTGAATGTGGCCTTCATCCATAATAGTTGTGCACAACAACTCCCCGCACTAATGTATTCGGCTTCGGCGGTAGAGAGTGCCACACTATTTTGCTTCTTGGATGACCATGAGACTAGTGATCTTCCCAACAATTGGCATGTTCCACTAGTGCTCTTCCTATCAATCTTGCATCCCGCATAGTCGGAGTCCGAGTATCCAACCAATTCAAATCTTGACCCCTTGGGAAACCATAATCCAACATCTTGTGTATGCTTCAAATATCTCAATATCCTCTTTGTGACCTTCAAATGACTCTCTCTAGGAGATGCTTGAAATCTAGCACACATGCATACACTAAACATAACATCCGGCCTTGATGCGGTCACATAGAGTAGACTTCCAATCATTGACCGATATAGTGTTTGCTCAACCATCATGCCACTTGTGTCACTATCCAAATGTCCATTAGTTCCCATAGGTGTACTAATGCCTTTTGCATCTTCCAAGCCAAACTTCTTGATCATATCTTTGATGTACTTGCCTTGACTCACAAATGTATCATTCTTCATTTTCTTGATTTGAAGTCCAAGGAAGTAACTAAGTTCACCAATTATTGACATTTCAAATTCATTAGCCATCATCTCCCCAAACTCTTCACAAAAGTCTTGATTTATAGACCCAAAGATAATATCGTCCACATAGATTTGCAAGACAAACAAGTCACTTCCAATCTTCTTGGTGAATAGGGTGGTGTCAACCAAACCAATCTTGAATCCCTTAGAGAGGAGAAAACTTCTCAATCTCTCATACCATGCTCTAGGTGCTTGCTTCAATCCATATAGAGCCTTCTTGAGCTTGAATACATGGTTGGGCTTCTTGACATCTTCAAATCCGGGTGGTTGCTCAACATATACTTCCTCATTGATGTACCCATTGAGAAATGCACTCTTTACATCCATTTGGTACAACTTGATGTTATGTGCACAAGCATAGGCCAATAGAATTCTAATTGCCTCTAATATTGCCACCGGAGCATATGTTTCCCCAAAGTCAAGACCTTCAACTTGAGAGTAACCTTGAGCTACAAGTCTTGCTTTGTTCCTCACCACTATTCCATCTTGATCTTGCTTGTTCTTGAATACCCATTTGGTTCCAATGACATTGTGATTCTTTGGTCTTTCCACTAGTTCCCACACTTGATTTCTTGTGAAGTTGTTAAGCTCATCATGCATAGAATTTATCCAATCCACATCCTTCAAAGCTTCATCAATTTTGGTTGGCTCAAATGATGAGACAAAAGAATAATGCTCACAAAATGAAGCCAATCTAGATCTTGTTTGAACACCACTTTGAATGCCTCCAATAACTTGATCTAGAGGATGATCTCTTGCAATATTAGTAGGTTGAAGCACTTGCATGTGAACATCTTGAACAATCAGTTGAGATGATGAACTAGCTTGATTTGGATCTTGCACTTGAGCTTCACTAGTATTTCTTGATCTTGAGTTGGAGAGCCACTTGCTTCTTCATTTGGAATGATCACTTGTTCATCTTCATCTTGTACTTGTCTTGGTCTAATGTCACCAATATCCATATCTTTCATTGAATTGACTAACTTGTCACCTCTCACATCATCCAAGTTTTCTTGTTCATCTTGATAGCCTTGTGTTTCATCAAATTCCACATAATGCACTTCCTCAAGAATCCCACTAGATAAGTTCCACACTCTATAAGCCTTGCTTGATGTAGAGTAACCAAGTAAGAAGTCTTCATCACATTTCTTTTCAAACTTGCTTAGCCTTGTTCCCTTCTTCAAGATATAGCACTTGCACCCAAATACTCTAAAGTATGCAATATTTGGCTTTCTTCCATTCAAGAGTTCATATGGAGTCTTCTCAAGCATTCCATGACAATAAAGACGGTTGCTAGAGTAGCAAGCCGTGTTGATAGCTTCGGCCCAAAGGAATGATTAACATTGTATTCACTCAACATTGATCTTGCCATGTCAATCAAGGTTCTATTCTTCCTTTCAACTATCCCATTTGATAGTGGAGTGTACTTTGGAGAGAATTGATGGTTGATCCCAAAGTCATCACAAAGTTCATCAACTCTTGTGTTCTTGAACTCACTCCCATTGTCACTTCTAACTCTCTTGATAGTTGTTTCAAACTCATTGTCGCATCTCTTGAAAAATGTCTTGAAGATATCAAATGTGTCACTCTTGTCACTCAAGAAGAATACCCATGTGTATCTTGTGAAGTCATCAACTATCACAAAGCCATACTTGTTTCCACCAATGCTTGCATATGTTGTTGGTCCAAAGAGATCCATGTGCAATAACTCAAAAGCTTTGCTTGTACTCATAATGCTCTTCTTTGGGTGAGTGTTTCCAACTTGCTTTCCGGCTTGACAAGAACTACATAGCTTGTCCTTCTGAAATGTGACATCCTTCAATCCTCTAACAAGATCATGCTTGACTAGCTTGTTCAATTGCTTCATGCCAACATGTCCAAGTATTCTATGTCATAGCCAACCCATGCTAGATCTTGAGATGAGACATGTAGAAAGTTGAGTCTTACTAGCATTGAAATCCACCAGATATAAGTTTTCATACCGAAATCCCTTGAAGATCATATTTGACCCATCCAAACTTATGATTCCCACATCCTCCACTCCAAAGATGCACTTGAAACCGAGATCACACAATTGGGCCATCGACAATAGATTGAATTCAAGCCTTTCAACTAGAAGCACATTGCTAATGCTTAGATCATTTGAGACAGCAATCTTTCCAAGCCCTTTCACCTTGACTTTTCCATTGTCACCAAATGTGATACTATCAAATCCATGGTCACTATCTTGGTTGATTGAGTTGAAGATCCTTCCATCACCGGTCATGTGTTGAGTGCAACCACTATCAAGCACCCAATGCCTCCCTCCAGCTTTATAATTGACCTACAAGAGAGATCAATTCTTTTTAGGTACCCAAACTTACTTGGGTCCTCCAAGGTTAGTTACCAAGGATTTTGGTACCCAAATGGACTTCTTAGTAGTCATCCATGGTGCACCAACAAACTTGGCATGAACACCATTAGTACCCTTGGAAAGGACATAGAGTGAATCAACTCTTATTGAGGATACATCTTCATTGGGCTTCTTGTTCTTGCATTGTTGCTCTAGGTGACCAACTTGCTTGCAACTCTTGCAATACCTACTAGTGTCCTTCACAAAACGAGTCTTGTGAGGGGCAAAAGCGGCCTTGCCTTTCTTGGGGTATAGCCCAATCCCTCTTTGTAGAGAGATGCTCTTTGTCTACCCAAGCACATAAGCAATCGGTCCTCACCTCCATAAGCCTTAGCTAAGGAGTGATTGAGCTTTGTAACCTCCTTCTTGAGGGTTTCATTTTCAACCATTAGTGAGGCATCACAAGTAGAGCCATCACTAGTAGATGAAGTAGAAGTAGTAGTGCTACAAAGGGGTTAGTAGGAGCAACAACAATAGGAGTATAAAAGGATTCATCAAGAATATCACAAGTCACTCCCATATCACATGTTTGAACAATCTCCTTTTTACTTTGGTCAAGGAGGGAGGAATGAGCTCTTTCCAGCTTAGTGTGAGACTTCACTAGCTTCTCATAGGCTTCCATTAGCCTCTCATGAGATGCTACGGCCTCATCAAGGTTTTGCTCAAGAGCCACATTGGTCTTGCGCAATCCCTTGCATTCCTTCCTCTTCTTGTCAATGTATTCCTTAGCTTGTTCAAGCATGTCCATGAGTTCCTCCTTGGAGGGCTCCTCATCCTCACTCTCACTTTCACTCTCACTCTCATCATGAGAAAATACCTTAGTGGACTTAGCCATGAAGCATGATGATGGAGTGTCAAATAGAGAATCTTGTCCCTCATTGCAATGCTTGCAAAAACCTTCTTCTTGGTAGATGTCTTCTTTTCTTGATCATCATCTTCACCCCCAAAAAGAGTCACTATCCCAGGTCACAATGTGAGAATACCCCTTCTTCTTGTTGTTGTCAAAGGTGGGCTTCTTCTCTTTCTTGCCTCTCTTCTTGTGATCATCATCATCCTTATCACTATTGTATGGACAATGAGCAATGAGATGATCAAAGCTTCCACACTTGAAGCACTTCCTTGGCTCATCATGATTCTTGAAAGAAGTCTTGTTTCTTCTTGCACCATAGCCCTTCTTCTTCATGAACTTGCCAAATCTCTTCACAAAGAGAGCCATTTCTTCTTCATCAACCTCACTAGCACTTGAGTCTTCACTTTCACTAGATTCTTCAATCTTTGCTTTGCCCTTGCTCTTGTGTGATGAAGTGGCCTTGAATGCCAAGCTCTTCTTATCATCCTTCTTGTCTTCCTTCTTCACATCTTCTTCCTTGTTGTCCCGATAAGCATCTTGGGTCATTACATCTCCCAATACTTGATTAGGATTCACGGTGTCCAATCCACTTCTCACAATCAAAGTCACAAGAGTCTCAAATCGAGATGGGAGACTTCTCAAGAATTTGTGAGAGAAATCCTTGTCCTCAACCTTCTCACCAAGAGCCGTGAGATCATTGACTAGCACTTGTAGCCTATGAAACATCTCCGGCACATTCTCATCATCCTTCATCTTGAAGCTTGCAAATTTCTCCTTGAGAATGTATGCCTTGGCACTCTTGACGGCTTGAGTGCCTTCAAATGATTCTTCAAGCTTATTCCAAGCCTCGTGAGCACTCTCTAGATTCTTGATTTGCTCAAACACCTTCTCATCAAGAGCCTCATGAATAGCACTAAGAGCAATATCATTGTGTTGAAGCTTTTCTTCTTCTTGAGGACTGGGAGCTTCCTCATTTGCAACCTCAAACTTCTTTTCCACCACAAGCCATACCTTCCGGCTAATTGACTTGATGTGAGCGGTCATCTTGACTTTCCAATAGCCATAGTTGGTGCCATCGAACTTGGGTGGCTTCTTCATGTTGTTGATATGAGCCATGATCACACCGTAGGTTGTTAAGCCTCAAATCAACGGTGTCCAAGCTCTGATACCACTTGAAAGGTCCTAATCCAAGGCTAGAGGGGGGGGGGTGAATAGCCTAAAACAAAATCTAAAACAAATCTCAACAACAAGTTAGAATATAAGGAAGCGAAGCTAACAAAGCACTAGCCTACTAGAGAAGCCAAGCCACCTAATAAGCAATTCTAGCCTAATATCTCTAGAATCACACAACTCCTACACAAGCTACTAAGGCACAACCTAGTATCTCTACTAAGAAAGTACTAGATAGATAGAGAGAGATAGTAGGTGATCGATATACCGTCGTGGAGTGAAGGGGATGAACCAATCAAGTGAATACTAATCAATCACAAGAGACAAAGGTTGACACTTGATTTTCTCCCAAGGTTCACTAGTTTGCCAACTAGCTACGTCCCCGTTGTGGCAAGACACTCACTTGGAGGTTCACGCGCTTATTGGCATCACACGCCAAACGCGTCACCGGGTGCCGCACAACCAACACAAGATGAGGCTATTGAAACGCCATGAGCAATCCACTAGAGTTACCTTTGTGATCTCCCGCGGGGAAGGCACAAGAACCCCTTACAATCACCACTTGTGGTCGACGAAGCACAATCACCAAGCTTCTCGAATCCACACCGCTTGCTCCAAACCGTCTAGGTGATGGCAATCACCAAGAGTAACAAGAAACTAGCAGCGGTATCAACTCCCAAGTGCCACTAGGATGAACTCACTTCATGAAATGCACTAGAACACTCAAACTCTCAAATGGATGATCAAATGATTAAGAGATGAATGGGAGTGTGTGCAACAAGCTTCTCAAGTGTATGCAATATCAGAATGAGCAAGAGGGTGAGCTTGGGTTGGCCAAACACCTTAAATAGCCCCTCACAAGGAACTAGACGTTATTCCTTTTTCGCAGCCTGAAAACTGACTGTCGGACCACTCTGCGTCACCGTCGGACCATAGCACCTGGTCCGACGCTCTAGTCCGATGCCTCTGTTGATCGCCACGTGTCTTGCCAATTTGAATTCAACCGTTGGCCCGCAGGAACACAACACCGTCAGACCACTTGCCATAGTCCGAAGAGCTGGTCCGACGCCTCGTCCGACGCCTTGCCCTTGGCTTCAACAATTCACGCAGTACGCATCTGGCCTTCGGACCTCACTGTCGGACTGGTCCACCGGACCATGCTGTCTGGTCCAGAGCCTCCTCAAAGCTTCGCCGATTTCACGCAGGGATCACCCTTGCTTCGGACCTGACCGTCGGACTTGGCCACCGGACCATGCCACCTGGTCCGGAGGTCCCTTTGACTTCTGCTCTGTTGTTGACTGAGCCACCGAACCATTCGCCTATGGTCCGGAGCCTCTTTTTGCCACTGGTCCGGAGCTTCTGTGTCAGCCAGTTAGTGCTGGGAGCAGCCGTCGGACCACCTCCGTTAGTCCGGAGCTCCCATGCTCAACTGGTCCGACGCTTCTAACTTGGTCAGATTTCTCTTCTCTTTGCTTCCCTTGATCTCATGTGCCACCACCAAGTGTTTCACTGACTTGTGCAAGTGTGTTGGCATATTTTATAGAGTTACAAGGGATTGTTCATTAGGTTAGAATGCAATGCAATTATGATCAACCTAATGGCACTCGATAGTTGTAACCACATACTATTTTCCTCTCTTAATAGTACGGTTATCTATCCTAAATGTGATCACACCCACTAGGTGTCTTGATCACTCAAATGGAAAAGCCCTAGCAATAACTTTGCCTTGAATAGCTTAGGGTCTCCTCCTTCTCTTCTTCTCCAAGTGTGGAACCTTGATAGCTTTCACCTTAGCCTCCTCCTTGCTCCATCACTTGTTCATCTTCTCTTCACTTTGGTGAACTAAACCTACTCACACTTAGAGATAGGTTAGTACTTAGGCTTCATCAATTACCAAAATCACCATGGAGTCTTCAACCCAGGGCCGAACGATTCATCGCTACGGCTCACGACTTAGAAGGCACGACAGGACATACAAGTGAAACAAAAGCTCACCGCCCAGATATTTTACAGCTTTGTAGTTTTCACTTACACATCCGAATTCATGTATCTGGGATACAAACTACTGCTGTCCAGCAGCAAACAGATCAACGTCTTTAGCTACAATCTCCGCAACATGATCAACATTCGCCTTGAGACGATCCGCATCCTCATCCAACGTTCCTGACACAAACCCGGTCTCGATACGATCAAGCTCAAGCTTTGGATAGTGAGATTGCAGCATAGCCAGACCATGAGCAGCCACACTCTGTGCCGCCAAAGTTGTAAATGATCGAAGTCTGCCCCACAGTCCGCGAACCTTTGTTAACACACCCTCCATGGTTGCTTGGCCAGCAAGCTCGGGAATAAGTGCCCGACCATCTACGCACCCCACCACAGGGGTGATCTCTCACGCCAACGACCAGAAGTTATCATAGTAAGAATCCACCTTCGCCTGTAGGTCTGCAAATTGAAGACAAACATTGCCTCGGTAAGCTGCAGAAGCGACAAACACCAAGTAAAGAAGCCATATGAACGTAAGGACAGATAGTAAAGTGCTACCTTCGTGCATCGGCCGCATCTTGTAAACCCCCGTTCGGCAGCATCGGTCTTCTCCTCCGCAAGACGTCTTGCCTCTCGAGCGTCAAGCAGTTCTACGCAACGAGCAAAGGAAGTTATCGCAAAAGACCACGACAACAAGCTTTATGGCCAAAGAAAAATGAAGACTTACCAGAGGAAAGCTCGTCGACTTTCTCAACATGCGACTGAAGCTCAGTGATTTCATGCTCCCGATCTCTAATCGCGGTTCGCAGCGCGTCTGAACACTGGTGTGCCACCTCCAAGCTCTCCTCCAGCCCCACAAATTGACCCTCGACACGAGCGACATCACCGCGCAGACGCTCATTTTCAGCAGTCAACTTCGCAAGCTGGTCGGCCATCATCTTACGTTCCCTTCCAAACTTAAAAAGACCCTACGATGACACAGTAGAAGTTCAACGTTCGGGGCACAGAGACAACGCAAAAATAGCCAAAGGCCCGAAGTTACCTTGATTCACCCAAACAGATCGCTAGCGTCATTAAGAAAGGCAGCTGCTTCTTCTTCGTCCTTGTCACCTTCGACAACAACAAAACCCTCACCATCACGACGAATAGTGCGAACTGGCGCCAGCTTCGACTTGTCTTCCGTGCGAGGAATCTCCTCCACTACCTCCGGCTCCTCCAGCAGCACTGTCGCCCTCTCCCTCTTCCCCGGCCTCGGACCCGGCGCCGAGACCGCCAACAGATTCGGCACACCTCCACAGACCGGTTCCCCATCTTCAGCCACAAAACTAGAAGCACCATCAACAAACGCCGCCCCACCACCCGCAGCACAAAAAGGAACAGGACCCTCCTCACAAGTTGAGGAATCGTCAGGCATGGGGGAACCACATTTCTCTGAGCCAACCTCAAAGTGCTCTCACCCAAAGGCGTTAGACTCATCACCAGCAGGTACCCACGGGTCCTCAGAATTTGATACCCTACCAATGGCCACATCATAAGCTAATCAACAAGAGCGACTAGGACTCAAACGGAAGTGAAGTACTTACAGGACGACTTTCGGCGCGCCGTCACGAATCGCCGACCCGGAACTTCCCCCGTAAAGTTGGATGGCACACCTGCAGACGGACGCTCCGATGATGCGGCAAAATGCTCCGCCCCAAAAACTTTCCCGGTAGTGACCTTGGCGCTTGAGCCAGAACACCCCTCCCCATCAGGGGTCACGACCGGTGTGTCATCCCCATCCGATTCCTCGTCAGTCAAGTCAGAAGTCGACGACGAAAGCTGAGCGACGCCCTCATTGATAACAAACTTGCCCCCCGTTCCAACTGACGGCTTCACCTTCTTCCGGAGCAGGACCGCCCGACGCTTCCCGGCTCGGTCGCCACGCACTTGGCGCTTCTTACTAAGGGGCTCACGAACTACCCCCTCGCCAGAAGATTCGCGGCCACCTTCACTCATTACGGCCTCCATACTCCGTGCCTGGTCAACACCAAGAGGCCATTCCGCTGACGGAACTTGAGAAAAGAAGATGGCACAATCCTGAACAAGAAGATTTGAGTAACCCCACCAAAAACACAAGAAAGATAGATGATCGCTAAAGAGGCATAGTCAAAACTCACCGATGGTGGTGGCAGCTCAGCACGAAAGGCATCCCGCGGATTCTTCATATAGGGCAAAGAAAGATCAAAGATCGTAGAAACACGATCAAAAGCTTGATCTGGCTCCAACTTCTGGGGCGTCTCTCGAGTCGGGTCACTATGGCCAGTGTAAAGGAAAGCAGGATGAACCCTGTCCTTACAAGGCTGGCAGCGCCTGATCACGAAACTCCAACAAACCGAAACGCCATCAATCGACGACTGGTCCATTAACAACAGCAACTCCTTCACCTGTTCCATTGCCGCACGCGAAGTGGTAGCTGACCAGTTAGGTTGCGACACCGGGATGACCGCCGGGTCGCCGCGCGCATACGGTTCCTCCTGAGGAATGTAGAACCAGCGATACTTGTACTCCGCCACCTTCGAAGGTAACGGGGTAGCAAGATACACATCCGTCATACCCTCCCGGAGCTGAAGATATACAGAACCAACAATTAGGGACGCGGCGGTCCCATTTGGCTTGAGACGGAAGAAATGACGAAATAGCTCGAAATGTGGCTCGATCCCCAAATATGCTTCACAGAAATGCACAAACACTGCGATATGCAGAATTGAGTTGGGATGGAGGTTGCACAATGTGATCTTGTAAAACTCCAAAAGGCCGCGGAGAAAGGGATGAACAGGAACCCCGAGCCCGCGCCAGAAGAAAGGCTCAAAGACAACAAGCTCACCGGTGTTAGGGGTCGGGAACTCCTCACCGGTCGCCGACCTCCAACCCACAATTGACTTATCCTGAAGAATGCCAGCGGTAACAAGAAGCTGAATGTCCTCCTCCTTCAAGGTGCACTTGGCCCAATACTTGGTCCAATCTGGAAGAACATCTACCATCCTCGAAGCCTTCCCCCCCTTCTTCACCAATGAGCGAGTACTTGGCCTCTTCCGAGGAGCCATCGTCAGGAAAAAACGATGAAGAACTAAGAATGCGGTGGATCTTAGAGCAAGAGAAAAGCAGACCGAGGAACGCAAACAAAGATGTGGAGGTCGCCGCCGCCGCTGTTTCCCTTTTATACCTAGGGGCGCAACACTTCCCATTCAAGGGTTTTTGGGAAACCGCAACGACCGAATAAGGAACCGTCACGCCCACTTTTTACGCCGTGACTTGGGCCGCTGGACGCCCGGTTGTTTCGGCCCATTTACCTCCTTTTCCTTACATATTTACTTAAAGTTAATTCCTTGATTTACGACTAATTATTTTCTTTGTAATTTCAACAACGCTACAGTCCCAAGGCTGGACGCGCATCTCGTTATTCTTTACGCAGCAACAGCAGGATAGCTACAGTAACTTGGTCGACAAGGTTGACAGAGCTGGCCGCACAAACACGCTCGGGGACTCCGTCGCCAGCAACCACGACTCGAGCGCTGGTCGCATTCCCGAGCAGGCTCGGGGACTCCGTCCAGCTTCACACCGAGCAACGCTCGGGACTGCGGCCAGGGCACCATAGAACGACGCCCGGGGACTGCGAATAAAAACTAAGTGACCCCGATGCAAGAATCACTCAAAGCTCCTTCCATCAGGTTCGGGGACTACAGGTATTCGCAATCATTTATTACTAAACTAGCATTTCGATTCTTTATTCTTCACATACTTGATCCTGATACAAGAAGCTTCCAGTTTCTTATATTAGGCTCGGGACTACAAATACTTGCAGTCGTTTTTACAAAACTCATTTTACAAAATTCATTTACATACCTTATTAACCATTTTATAGAGCATGGCACCACGTGCATACTCCACCTGCTACCATGCTCGGGACTAAGTAGGTACACTTGACCTTGCGGTGAATGTACCGATTTTATTCTCGACGAAGCTCTACTATTTTTTATGTTATTTTTGCAGAGCCTAAGTGGGTACACTTCACCAGAGAAGGACCTTTCAAAAGTTTTTTTCTTCTTCGGCACGTCACATTCTTCTAACAAGTAGCCGTAACATCCGGCAAGGCGACCAGCTCGCACATCAAGCTACGATGTTCTCGACCAGATCGACCTAGTCGGCAGACTTCTCCGAGCAGCGCCTCGACCAGCCACGCTGGTTGGGACTCTACGACGACCACTTCGCATGACGGCGACCAGCTGAACACCTCTCAGGATGACGTTGCGGGCTCGCCGGAAGAATGCAACGAGCTCGGGGACTTGTTGGGGACATAACCTCGGCATATCCCCAGGGACCTTATGGGCCTGCCGACCAGGAGATGGCCCAGCCCACGAGGCCTTGCGGCACGCGACCAGCCCGCCGTGCTCACCAAAGACTCCGAAGAAGACTTGTTCGCTAAGGAAGATCCTAATAGATAGACTCGGATCCCTTGCCATAAGGAACTGATCGTGATCTGTTAGGATATGGAAATTGTAACCCTGCTCCCTGGCTATATAAGGCGAGCAGGGACCTCCCTAACAAACTCTCTCACAACATCTCTCAGATCACCTACAGATCTTGTAACCTAATACGCAAGATCAATCCAGCCACCAGAACACAGGACGTAGGGTATTATGGCGGTTTGCCGGCCTGAACCTGTATAAATCGTCGTGTCTACGCTCTCTGTGTTACGTTTGATCGCCGTCGCCACACCTCTGCCTACAATCTACTACCGTGGGTACCCCCTAGGTAGACTGCGACGCATATTTCGTCGACAATAATAAAGTTTATAATGATATATTTAGCATGATTGAGTTATAGATTCATCTCCTATAAAGCTTAACTGATATATTAAACTTTATTAGTTCGAGATAATATTTTTAGCATAGTCATGATTTAGTGATGTAAGAATTCTTTGATTTTTCCAAGATTTTTAGTATCCTACAATATATGAAAAAAAATTAAGTAGGGTTAACTTTGTATATTTATGAAGAGGGACAAAATGATCGTTTCATCGCAAAACAATATCTTTACCATATAGTTCTCATCATGTAGAGCATACAAAATTTTATAGTATAATTTTTGAGTACTTCTATGATTTTATATCTATTTTGTTAAAATGTTTTATTAGGCGCGATGTCCACCAGTAAATTTGTCAAAAATCAAAGCGTCCTCCAGTAAATTGCTCTATTTTAGGTGTTCAACAACGAAGAGTGGTCACTTTGAGTGTTCAGGAGCCAATTTTCCCTATTTTTCTTATATAATATATCTAGAAATTAAAAGACAAGATGTATTATAATTTGAAACGGGAGGAGTTGTCACGTGTACTTACAAAAGTTTGGTTCATTGTGATGTGGAAGTGTAATTCAAACAGAGTTATGTGCACAGGAGGAAGAGAAATGAAAGAAAGAAATCTAAGGGGAGGAGGGGTTTTAGAGGGGAAAAAATTAGTACTACTATCTGTCGGAGAGAGGCGCTAACCAACGAGTCGGATGAGAACCCCCCCCCCCCCCCCCCCCCCCCCCCCCCCTCTTTTTTTTTGGTCTCTGTTTAAGATCTGGTTGTATCGATATCGATCATGGTATAACGGTGACAGTGCGTACCTGCCTTGCTGGATTCGTTCGTACAGTAGGAGTATAAAGTTCCTCGTGAAGATTAACTGCAATCACGTTGGTTTCCACACTTCAATGTTGAGCAGGAGTAGCTTACTTGACTACAAATGGAGAAGTAGCTTGGACGTGCGACAAGGCACCTCCCCGGCCGGCCTCTTTTGCGGAGAAAAGTGTCATTTATTTTTCTGCATTCATGGTTTTTAACTGAGGAAAGTGAGCAAACCCAACGTGATTTCTCACGAGTCACGCACAAACCAGCTGTACGTTCCTGTGTTCACAGCTATCAGCTGCCGCCGACCTATCCCCCAGTAGGTTGAACCATAAGAACAGTTGTTTGCGTTAATATAACATTACACCGCGCGTACCAACTATTATTTTATTTTTCTAAACCCTGTTCATCCGATTGAATCTCGGATCTAACGAGTCACATCACATCAGCCCATGCATTATTCTCCATCCTGGCAGGATCCCAGAGGGATCGACCCGGAAAAGGACGTGGTGAGATCATCATCGATTAGCCTGTCCGCTCCAATGCTAGGCGGTGGGCTCAGTACTCACGCTCAGGATCCGCGCTTGAGCTGAACTTTGTACAAGTTTTCTATTGAAGCAATAATATCATTCAGCTTATTAGTCACAACAATCATCAGCCGACTAAGATGCTCTTTGGATCATTAGTCCATAAAATTTAGCCCCTTTAGTCCACAAAGTTTAGCCCCTAAACTTTAGTCCCGATGGATTGTTGATCCATAGGCTAAACTTTAGTCCATCACCTTACGATGACTAATTTGCTCCTCTTTCACTCCAACCATCTCCACTTCCCCTTCTCTTCCTCGTGCAGCCAAAAGGTCGAGCTCCCTATCAGCGTTGATCGAGCTCGCCCCCAACTGCCCCCCCCCCCCCCCCCCCCCCCGCGCGCGAGGACCGTGCTCACGCCTACAGCAGCAGCGCCGCCACGGCCATGGCAGATCTGGACCCTCAACGGCGTGCGGCGCAGCTTCCACACCATGGGACCGGTCCTCTTCCCTTCCCTACAACCCCGTGCCCCATCAGCTAAGGCCGTCGTAGCCCTGAGCTCCTCCGCGCGTGAGCTCATCGGCCGTGGCAGATCTAGCCACAACCACGGGCGGATCCGGTCCCTCCTCTTCCTCGGGGTGGGCGCAGCCAGATGCGGCGCGGCGTGGCATGGACATGGCATGGTGCGGGCAGGGGCTCACGGTGTGCACGGGACAGGGGCACGGGACTGGGGCATGGGGCGTCTAGCGCCCACCGCGAGATAGTTTGGCCCAGTTTAAGGCCTCTTTAGAAGCAAAATATTTTAGCTATTTGCTCACTTTAGCCCTCCTGTTTGATCCCATAGAAAAATAAGGGGTTAAAAGTTTTACCATGGGATTCAAATAGGCCCTATATAACCCTACCAACCGGTTTGTCACCCACAGGTCAGGCCGTACAGTAGCTGCTTGATACTCCTTCCATATTGTAAAAGAAAGTCATTTTGGACAAGGTTTTGGTCAAACATTATGAAAATAAATCATGAATAACTTTTAAGTTGTTGAGTTTTAAAATATAAAAACCATACGAATATATTTGTCTTAAAATATACTTTCATAAAAATATACATATACCATTTTTAAATAAATATTTTTATACAAATATGAAGTCAAAATCATGCTTTAACGACCGTATCAATGTTCAGAACCACTTCTTAGGGAGTACAACACCAACGCAACCGCACAGTATGTAGTTGGTTGATACCACACCAATGCAAAAAGGCTCGGCTTAACTATTGCTAGCTATACGTCCCGGTGAGGTGAACGTGAACCCCTCCTAGCTTAATTAGGTAGCCCGCCGACCTGGATCGAGATCCGCTCTGCTCTGATTCTGAAAGAAGGCCCGCAGTAGTAGCTCATAATTGCCAAGAGGAAGGAATTTCATTCAGTGCAAGAACATGGCGACGTGTAGTGTAGGAGTACGTAGTTTGGCCAGCGAGGAGGGATCAGATGATGAGTGAGAGGACTAAAAACTGCTCATATTGATTATTCGTTGTCATTAACGTGGCTGCCATTAAGCGTGCGGTGCCCATACTATTGCTAGTATATCAATATCCATCGGCGCATCACGGCAGTTGTCCTTGAAACACTGCACTCGATCGATCTCCTGGCTAGCTCTAGCTAGCTAGATGTGATGGAGGCTTCATCATCACCTCCGATCCCCTCCCTATCGCCATCAGCGGCAGTCTTTAGAGGGCTCACATGACGCGGATGTTGGTTGATGGAATGAGAGAGAGAGAGGGATCGGCCGCCGCACGAGGTAGTGACAGAGAGGAGGAGGACACTGGAACGTGAGACAGCAATAAAGAAAGCAAGAGGTGGCCTCGGAGTGGCCCCCTCGCTCCCATCCCATGAGCGACTACAGATCAATCATGCTTTGCACAGACGATGCAGGCAGGCAGCAGCAGGCTTCTCCCCCACCCCACAGCTGCTTCCTTGCAGGCCAGGGCCAGGCCGCAGGCTGGGGGGAGGGATGATCGAATGGAGCCTCGCCTCACCTCACCTCAGCCTGCCGGTCCTTTTCCCTTCAACCACCGCGCGATCTGCCGCAAATCCTCCTCCTCCATGCCAATATGCCATGCTTTCCCCCGCGCCGCGCGCGTGGAAAAGGAAACACATACTAGATATATTACCCTGCTGCTACTGCTATACCGCAACCACCGGAACAGCCCACCCGCCGGTGCAAGTTCCTAGTGATTCCATTTCCTCTTGCTGATCATCAGCGCACAATTATTCATAATGCCAGCGGCGGCGTCGGCGTCGTCGCCCGAGATCGTGAGCTGCTCCGCTCTGGAGGGCCCGTGGTCTCCGGTGATGATGATCACCAGCGCCGGCGCCGGCGCCGGCGACGACGACTTCTTCATGGTGCAGCTGGTGCCCAGGGACGTCTCGGACGGGCTCCTCGGCAAGTTCGCGGACACCAGCGCGTTCGACTTCGACTACGACCGCAGCGGGCTCTGGTCGCCGCCGCTGCTGCTGCGCCCCGAGGTCATGCTGCTCGCGCAGTCCCCGGCGGCCGGGCGCCGCGGCCGGCGGCCACGGCGGCGGTGGCGCCGGAAGCGGAGGAAGGTGCGTACCGCTTGCTCAAATTAATCTCTCATCTCGGCGTGCCATGCGTTGCACTGCAACAGAGCAGCAGGCAGCAGTGCTTTAATTTTGCTCACCGCCATAGCAACTCCTGCTCTTGTGCTTGCCTGCAGGTGCTCTGCGGCTGCTGGCGATGGTGGTGGCTGCCTAACGGACGGACGGACGGACCAAACATCTGATCCGAAATAATGCTGCAAACGTTCATCTGCAGCTGCTGAAAATCTTGGATTTCTTCATTCCTCTGCAATATACATACAAAGAGTGTCAAAAAAAAAAAGAGTCAAGCTGAGAAGTGAGAACTGTATGTAACATGTTATATGCATGCAGCGATGCAAGGTCCAGATACAAGATGGCGACATGACTGTGTAATGTAGTCACTGTACCTAGTACATTTACTTTTTGATATGCCAATTGGACGCGAATTGTTGTATCGTGATTCTTGGAGGCATCTCCAATATGGATGAACCCTGTAATTACGTTAGTTTTTTAAGAAAATACTTTTTTGTTCCAAGTGGTATTAAACCTTGTTTTTTAGAAAGTACTTTTTGGTCCACATGATTTATTGAAGCTTAGAATATTTTCAAGAGTTTTTTTTTAAAAAAAATACCAGATCCTTAATTATATCAAGTCCACAAACTGAGTAAGGGTCTGTTTGGTAGAGCTCAGCTTATGAAGCTGTTGTAAACTGTTTTTCTTACCAAATACCTATTTTAAAACAACTTTATAGTTTAAGATGTTTTTCTTTCCCTCTCACAAAGACATAAAGTAGAATGAAGCTGAAAAAAGTAGTTTATCTCAACTCTCTCATTTCTCTCTCATATCCATGCATGAAGTTGTTGGTGAAGCTATTTTGTTAAAAAAAAATTTAAAATAGCTCAGCTTCACCTAAAAAATCATTTTTGAAGTTATTTTCTAAAAAAACATATTTACTAGTAAAACTGAGGCCCTAAGTTTTTTTAATAGTTTGTAGTTTTTTTTTTACTTAATTTTTTTGAAGCGGTACAACTTATTTTCACTAGTGAATTATCTTTTCTTGCCTTTGGCTCCGAAAGCGGCTTACCAATAAGGCTGAATATGTTTTCATAAGCGTTTGGCAAACTTCTCGGCTTCTCCTCGATTGTGAAATGAGAGGAGCTAAACAGATTTTAGAGCGTTGTTTTGAAAGGATCTGTTCACTAAGGAGAAGCCGAAAGCAGCTTTGTGAAGCTAAGATAGAATCCCTACCAAATAAGCCCTATGGGGACACTTGTAGGACCTGTTTTGTGTGCTATTTCTACCCAAAAAAAACTTATTTTGGGTAGTTTTATATTAGCAACCTCTTTTGGAGAAGTTCTTATGGTCATATTCGACTTTCTATACTAGAATTTTTGTTTGCTCTTTTTTATTGTTGTCCACCTACTTTGCATCTTCACAGTCACTCTCCTCCTTACCACCATCATGTCCTTCCGAGCTATTGGTGTTGTTGCGGTCCTCATGTTGCCTATGTCGGTGCTCAAAGGATGATTTGTGGATGGCTAGAGGAGGATGAATAGCCTGTTTAAAATTTTCTCAAAGGCACACCACTAGGCAAAATGATTAGTATAAAATACAATTCTAATAACTCCTACAAGCTTAGCCTAATCACTTAAAAGCAACCCTTTCCTATGCAATTCTAGTAGCACGGTTAAGACTACCACTATACAACACAAGCTACTTAAGTCTAGAAGTGACTTTGCTTATTGTGACAAAGTGGCTACAATATGATTCATTGTGCTTGTGTGGCACTTGACATATCATTTGGTGAGACTAAACTTGACCTAGTGACAAGTTGGACATCCCATTGATGCGTGTTACATGATCTGGTGTGCTTGTGTGGCACTCGACAGACAGTTCTATGAAGCCAAACTTGACTTAGTGACAAATTCCCAAGGTTACAAGGCTAATAGAACATGTCATGTGATTCTATAGAGACTTAGTGACTGCCCAGGCTGACTTTGTAACAAGCTCGTCCAAGTCTTCACCCCATGTTAGGTGCTATCCATGTGGGTTATTTGGAGTTGATCTTCCACCTCATGTGCCTTTGAGCTATTATACCTTGGGAAACAAAGATGTCCACCAATGCATTATTTATATAGTTCCAATTTTATTAGAAACAAAATTTGTCTTATTAGAACTTGGTGTGGCCATTAGTTCAACTAATCAAACCATGAACTAAGATATTGAGTAGTTTGTGCTCCAATCTAGTGTAAATAAATGTGTCATGCACAAATCTAGGCCAATGTGGACACCAAAGGTGGCAAACGGATAAAAGACCGCAAGCGTACGGTTGTCAAGTGTAGCTTTCACCGGGAGTATTCCAGGTATCGTATTTTTCCACAGGGAACAAGAAGTGAGTTAACTAGGATTATGGATATGTCCTATGATGGATCAAGGAAGACTATGATAACTGGGTTGAGAGGTTCGATATAGCAAGGATATCTAACAAGGTAAAGCTAGTTATACTGGCTTTATCAGCCCTTCTCTTGCAGGAGGCGATGGGATAGATCACAAAGAGGGCAAAACTCTAACCGGACCGCACCATCATGTTGTATTGAGACCCTACCTTTTAAGAACTTATCTTACACACGTGGTGAAATACGAGGACTAGATAGGGCTGTCACTTCCTACTAGCTACCACAAACAATCCGTGCGATAAGCGGTTTACAAAGGCAAGATCAAGTTTAGACACCACGTCTACACCAATCTTACTACTTTAACCTTGGCCTAAGATTAAAGCACTTCACTCAGAGCAAAGCGATGAACAAGTATGAAAAGATGTATAATAGCTAAACCAGATTTAGAATATTAAATGCTATAAAGAACTCGGAAGAATCACTTACAAGTGCTGAACTTACAAGAGACTCGCATCCACCGAGGTGCAGCTCCGGAGAAGATTCTCGACAGGCCCGAGGCTTTCTCCAGAAGACTTCCCTCACTCTCCTCCAACTAGCATAGCACTACTACAGAGCTCCGTTAAGCTAAGTAGTTTCTCCAATGAGGCATGAATGATAAGAGAGCTCTATGGGGCTATTTATAGCTAGAGGTGGAGTAGGGGCTACTGTAGTGCCATGTCAGCGATCCGCATCACCTTCATCAGCCACCGTAGGATCAAACCGACTCTGAACCGCCTTAGGATGGATGGTAGTGATATTCAGCATGTGTTTAGCATGTGGGGGGTCATTGGGCCCTGCACCGACCTAGGGGGAGGTCGGCCGATCCCCCCTATGGCCAGTGGGTCTTCTCTGATTCTTCTAGGTGGTGCCCCACTGGTCAGGGACCAAATGGGGGGCTAGTGGGCCCAATGGGAGTTTATGGATTTGGTAGGCATTTTCTCACTATAGAGGAGTAATGACATTATGGTTTTATGTCATTTTCAAAAATTAATCTCCAAATACTTTAAATAGAAAGGGTATGAATCATAAACCGAGAACTATATCTCATTAATCAACAACTTAGTCAATATGATCTTCCTATCAAAGTATTTTCCCACTAGCATAAGCAAAAAGCTAGAATTTATCTTTATGATGCTTTTGCCCTTTAAATATCATAGATCATGTCACTTTTCAAAATTCAGATGCGATCTTCTTATTTTATTCAATATTAAAAAGGGAAATAAACTAAGTGATTAATTTCATGAAGAAATTATTTTTATTTCATTTTTATTTAAAAGGGGAAATGAGTAAAACAAATAAAAGCATAAAGAAAAAGGGGAGAGACGTGGCAAACCAGTCAGGATTGATGTTGAGGCTGAGTAGATGCTGGCTAGTGGGCCCGAGGCTTCTAGGTGAGGTCAACCGACCTCACTTCGGGCCGTTTGGCCACTTCGGTCTCTGAATTAGAATCCCTTACCTCTGAACATTGATCTGCTCTGTTAGTTCTGCATTTTGGCTTCTAAGGTGCATCGGCCGATGCACAAAAGTGTCCGTTGAGGTCTAACTTTTTTGTGGAACGTGTCATGACCGTGTACACCATGGTTCAATGGCTAAACTGATGAATTGACATGTTGGGGTGTCGACCGACACCCCCCATACTTGTTTTAGAGCATACTGTAAACAGTGACAGAAAGAGATCAAATGCAGGGGTTCTGCTGGGGTAAGACACCGGCAGAACTAAAACTTTATTCAATTCAAATTTTCATTCTAGGCACAAGTTACATTAATAAAGGGAAATAATTGGAAACAAATCTAAGTGCCTAACTTATTAGAGATACTAATGATCTATGGAGAATAAGGGGCAAAGAGATCCTCCCTCTCTATTGCCTTGGCCAAGCGCTTGATCTTCGCACTAGTGCTAATGCGAATATCATTGAAACTATCTTCTAAGTCTAAGTGCGCCATTCTTTCTTCTGCTGCCCTCTCTGCTAGTTTGGTATTGCTTTCCCTAAGCCTACCAACTATGCGCAGCAGCTTCTCCATGTTGCTCTCCTCGTCCTCCTCTTGGAATTGGCCTGGAGGGCCGGAGATGGAAGGCGGGTTGCTGGTTCACCGGATTGACTTGCGAGAAGCCTCAGACTCAAGGGAGTTGCGTGTCTCCCTCCGCTCCTCAGAGGTGAGGGGAGGGACAAGCAACTTGCCCATCCCCGGTCCATCATGAGCCCTTTGAAGGCGTATCCACGTCGGTGTCGATGGCGAGTACGAGCTAGTGTAGCCCGTGCTTGTATCGCCTTTGGTGGCGGAGACGATGGCCTTCTTCACCCCCAATTGGCCGGTGGTTGGCCTTTTAAGAGTTACTGGACGTGCAGCCGGCTTGTTCAGATTGCGGCGAGGAGACATTGATCGGGCAATGCTCCTCGCCCTCTCTGAGTGTCAGCTAGAGGTCGGCCGACCCCCCCCTTGGGGTGCTCGGCTAGGCTGACGGCGGCGCCATGGCTAGGGGAGCAACGTCGAGAACTTCGACGGCCATGGCGTCGGTGTTGATGGGATCTTGGACCTTGGAAGGGCTTCCATTGAAGGGGATGAGTGGCATTTATCTATTGTTTCTTGGTTGAGCCATGGTGAGGATTAAGGGGTGTGAAAGGATGCAAGGAGTGATGGAGGTTCTGCTGGTTGTGAGAAAGAGCAAGGTAGGAGGAGGAAGAAGAAGGAGATGGGGTTAAGAAGATGGATTCCAACGTTCAGCGCCTTCGTTCTCGCTCGGATAGCGATGAAATAGAAGGGGAATGTTGGTACAACGTTCATGTGCAACGGGCACTTTGAACGGGCTCGAACCACTGTCGGCCGACCTCCTTTTGAAAGGTCTAGTCCGACCGAGCCAGGTTTCGGACTCCCACGGGTCAGGCTAGGCAGGCTGTGCAACCTCGGGCTAAACGGCCCTAACATGAGGTCGGCTGACCTCCTATGAGGCCAAATGGGTCAAACTTTTTCGTGGGAGGAGACAAGACTAAATCTAGGCTATGTCTAAGGTCAAATATGAAATTTGAACAAGAAAGTTAAAACATGTCGATTTTAGTTCTAATTTGGATTAAGAACAAAACCTATCATGTCAATTTCTTGTTCAGGGGTTTCATGCTCATGGAAAACTTTAAGACATTGGCCATTTACCTTAAAGATTTTGCCATCGTCGTTCTGGAGTGTGATTGCTCCATGAGTCACGGCGTTGACGATGAGGTATGGCCCTTCCCACTTGCTTTTGAACTTTCCATGACCAAAGAGCTTGAATCTTGAGTTGAATAGCAAGACCTTATCTCCTGGGTTGAATTCCTTGAATTGGATTCTCTTGTCATGCCATCTTTTGGTTCTCTCCTTGTTTATTCTGGCATTATGATATGCCTTCTCTCTCCACTCTTCTAATTCAGAGATTTGCATTCTCTTAAATTTTCCAGCAGCTGGTAGATCCATATTCCACTTCTTGATCACCCAATGTGCCTTGAACTCCAATTCCATAGGCAAATGGCATGTCTTTCCATATACAAGTTGGTATGGTGTCTTGTATGCGGTCCGATATGCCCATAATGCCTCTGGTAGCTTGTGCTTCCAAGTTGTACCCATCTCATCCATGGTCGTCTGCAGAATGTTCTTGATTTGTTTGTTAGATGTTTCTGTTTGACCACTTGTTTGAGGATGGTATGGAGTTGCAACATTGTGTCGAATTCCTTGATCAGTGAGGAACTGGTGGAAGCCTTTGTCAATGAAGTGAGATCCCCGTCACTTATGACTAACTTTGGGGTCCGAATCTGGGGAATATCACTTCATGGAACATTCTCTTTGAATTGGCTGCATTTGCTTTGTGGCAGGGTATTGCTTCTACCCATTTGGACACATATTCCACCGCTACTAAGATATACTCTTTCGATGGAGGAAAGGGTCCCATGTAGTCGATGCCCCATGCGTCAAAGAGCTCAACTTGTAGGTTGTTCGTGAGTGGCATGGCATCTCGTGCATATATTGTAAAGTCAAATTCCGGATCCAAGGAGAGAAGTGTCATACTCTTAGATCAAGATGTGCAAGTGTGTGGAAACATGGTAATCGATCAATACTCCTATATTTGATCTCTCTTTCCTAACTTATAAACTTTTGAGACATAACTATCTTTATTTATCTTTCTATGAGCTTTGAAGATGCGTAATTTTTTTTTGATGAGCTTTGATGTGCTCATTATAATTTTTCATAGTCTTTGTCTCATTTACTAGCATCATACTAGAGAGAGATTTTTCTACTAGAGCATGGAGTATGAACTATGTGGAAATGTAAGGCATGTTTCTGTGTACTTCCAGTGTAGAAGCAGCATGTATATGTGGCGTGTACGTGATCTTGATCTTGGGAGCATGATAAATCTCTCAACAAGGGTCACAAAAGTTGACCAAACTCAACACAGAGTAAGCAGCTTATGTAGAAAGCTTATATCATGAAAGAGCATGTATGGCTTTGGTAGGAATTTTCACCATTGAGGAACAAAAGGTGTTTTATCATTTTAATAAATAAAACTCCGATAATCATTCTTGCTTAGAACAAAATTATAGCAGCTCTTATCTTGTCATATCTCACAACAACTTAGACTTAGTTACAACATTTGCAACCCACAAAAGTTTCAGGTTCATGATGAATTCTTTTTAAGACAAGTAATCCATACTTAGAGAAATACCAAGTTGCAAACTAAGTACTAGAGAAACATTTAGCAAAGAAACTATTCATCATTTCGATAGGAGATATAAATTTTTCATGAAACATGTGAGAGTGGAGTAGAGAAAGTCTTTTTATTATTTTTATCATATGCAGATTTTTTTTAGATGCAAAGAAAAGATAAGGTAGTGCATCAATACAATGCTGAAATTAAAAACTTACCTTAGTGGGGGAGGGAACCTTCCCCAAGCTTATCTTTTGCTCAATAATGCGGCGGATGTGGATGTTGCTGCCGCCATAAGTTCCAATGCCGATGTTGTTCTTCTTGCATTGCTTGAATGTCTTCGGCATTTTGCTGGACGATGCGTGTTGTCTCATCGTGCTCAACACGTAGCTCACCAAAGGTGTTGGTGAGATGATCGAATTGTTGCCGCTGTTCACGATGCTCTCTTTCTCATGTGGACGAGAAGGATGATCGTGCACGTTGCGGACGTGATGGTCGAGGAGGCATGCCACTAGAAGTGTGCATGGGATCGGAAGATGCATCGTATTCTTCATTGCCAATAGCTCCTTGGGAAGGACCACCTTGCTCAAGATGAACAAAGTATCGCCCCTCATGAGCTCTCCTGTCTGTACCTGCAAAACCTCTTTGCCCCATGCCTTGATCTAAATCAAGGGTTAGCTTATGGGTCCTATACAACTGAAGTTGCCTATTTGGAAGAGGCACCTCAATTGTATGGCCACTGTAAATAATTTTAAGCTCACCATTGGCATCTCTTTTTATCATTTGAGCATAAGTAAGATATTCTTCTGAGATTACAGCTATAGGAGCAGAGATGTAAATAAAGGGTTGCGTTCCATTTAGCAAGTTCATAAATTCAGCAAGATGAGTAATTAAAGATGTAAACTGGATAGATTCATTACTCTCAATTGAACTTTGCCGAAATTCCACTAAGCATTTAACAGGAGAGATTTGAATTTTGTTTACCATGGCATAAAGTAATTTTAATTCCATGTAACTTATCAAGCTAGCATTACTTCCAGGAAACAAAGTCATTTTCATCCAAAGATGCATGAAACGAAGAGTTGGATTATGAATTTCCTCAGGTTTAGGATTTGAGCAATCATTAAGAGTAGAGATAGAGAACCAAAACTTCCTCTTGTTAAACCTACGCATGGCAAGGTCTAAGTCTATCAAACATGAATTTTCAAAGCCAAGAACAACACTTAGATGACTCCAAGTTAGATTATAACTTTGATTAAACATATGAAAAGAAATTCCAACATTAGAGACTTGGAGAGAGCATAGGAATTCTTTAGTAAGCAACTCAATTCCAAGCTCATTTACTTGCCAAAAACCAGACCAACCAATAGTGGAAAAAATAGTGTTGAATTCGGTGGTCATACCTGCGTTGGAGAGAAGACTCGGATCCAATATCCTTGTGTGCTCAAAAGATCAATCCTGGAGAGAGAGAGATACCTTTGGTACCCTGGTTGGTCGAACTAGAGACCGCTCTATTGATCATAAGTCCTCATTGGGGGCACCATGAATGCCCCGTTATGAGGTACCTCCGTCGGCACTTCTTCCTCCTCCTGAGGGTGTTCTTCGGTTTGGACGTTCTCCCAAGTGTATCGGGCAGAACCTCCCTTTCTTCTTCCTTGGGAACTATCCTCAGATGGGTGGGAGCGACGAGATGAGCTCCCACCTATGGCTTGATTTATCTTCTTGAATGCGGATGTCATTGGGTTCTTCATCTTCTAGAGAGGAAGAAGGACACAAGGGCAAGACTAGGGAGAGTTGTGTGAAGTGGATCTCTAGTTTGCCTTGTGGGGAGAAGTTTGAGCTAAGAGAAGAGATATTCTTGTGAACTAGAGGGAGTAGCACTACTTCTCTTGAGGGCTAAGAACTTCTCTTGAATGAAGAGAGGAGAGAGCAAGGCAAGAAGAGGCTTTAACTGAATTCTGGTGGAGGTGTGAGGGATGAAACTCTCCTTGCTTGGGCTTTTATAGAGGAAGGAGATGGCACCAAGGGGGTGCCATGGAGTGGTCGACCGACCACCCTTTGGGCATGCCCTTGGGTGCCATTACCACTCACTTTAGTGGATTCCTTACACAAAGCAAAAGAGAGAGAGGAGGTGACCAAAGCATGGTCGGCCGACCCCCTAAAGTGGGGATTCCACTCATGCTTTTCTAGTGCTTAGTGAAAGGTGAAAGATGCTATGTGATGTGATCAAAAGCTGAGTTAAATTGTTCAAGGTTCTCCTCTTTAAACAAAGGGTAGTGGGGGACAAAGGTATGTCATGCTTTGAGTGATGTGTTTTCTTCTCTTTTTTTCAAAGCATGACAAAGTGAAAGAGAAAGTGAAAGTTGGTTACCCACTTTTGACATGGAGTAGTGGAAGACAAGGGTGTGTCATGCTTTAACCAAAAGTGATTGATGTACTTTAAAGAATGACAAAGAAAAAGAGATGTCTCCCAAAGCAAGATTTGGATTTTTGAAAGTCCCACTACGCAAATCATGAGATGCTTGGACAAAGGATGATGGGGAAGAAAGAGGGATGAACATGGGATCCTAGGGTGGTCGGCCGACCCCCTAGGTCTCCATTTTTTTTCTTTTTCTGTTATGAAGATCAAAAAGAGAAATGTAATTAAATGAGCCAAGGTAGGATGCATAGGGTGGTTGGGGTCCACCTTTTGTCAAATTTTTAAACTAAACTACTTCTCAAGTTTTATTTGATCTAAACTTTAGTTTTTTGAATTTTAAGCATGAAAGAAAGTGAAGGTTTGAACTAAATGCAAGAAGGAAAATAAAAGATAACTACCGATTTACCTTTCGATGAAGGCTCCTTGATTTTAAGTCCCTGGAGTAGGACTCTCCTTCTGTTCAGTCCTCGGGTGTACTTGATGGCTCCGGAGACGGAGACCGTGGTGTGTGCACCTCCTTTGCTTTCCAAACCTGCCTTGGATTGGCAGGTTCATCCTCCTTGAGTTCTTTGATCTTGGCCTCTGGGTACTGCTTCTTTTGGCGCGGGGCTCGAACCCTTCTTCTTGGTGGTTGTGTTTTAGCCTATTTGTTAAGTGTATAGCCATTGAAAGCACATTTTACCTTGTGGCTCGGAAACTGGAAGCGGATTTTGCCCGATCCAACGTAGATGACCGCGTTGGTGGTGTTGAGGAAGGGCCTTCCCAAGATGACGGGGACTTCCACGTTGGCTCCCATGTCGAGGATGATGAAGTCGGTGGGGATGTATTCGTCTTGGATGTTCACCAAGATGTCCCTTGCGAATCCCTTGGGAAACCTTATCGTTTGATCTACCATCTACAAGCGAACACATGTAGGGACCAACGGTCCTCCTAATAAGTTGTCATAAGGTACCTTAGACATGATGTTGACGCCTGATCCGAGATCGTAGAAGGCGGTGTGGAATGTCTGTTGTCCGATTGAGCACTTAATCATCGGGTGGCCTGGATCTTCCTTCTTCATGATGAAGGGAGGATCGAGAAGATAGCCCCAATTGGAGCGAAGTGGAGGCTTACCGAACTTTGTTGTTACCATGTTCACATGCTCAATTGAATCCTCTGGTTTCCCAGGAATTTTACCTTGTTCTATAGAGGTGTTGACACAAAAAGCGTCAGGATCTGCAAACACCTCGGGCTTATACCCGAAATTCGATATCCGAGGGTGTGCCAGTCGATTTGACCAATTAATCGACAAGGACGATAATTAGAACAAGATTCAATCAAGACAACGGCGATGCGCCCGGATGCCAAGATTGGGACTTGATCAGGATAACTAGAGCAGAGCTAAACGAGACAACAACGATGCACCCGGATGTCAAAGCTCAGAGGTACTCCCACGCGGAACTTACAAGGATTTGACGGAGATCGAGATGATGCAGCCCATCGAAGCTTGAAGAACTCGTAGATAAACTAAGACTAATGCAATAAAGGGTAAATTGCGATAAAAGTAGAATAAGAGTAGATTGATTTGTTTTTGATATGATTGATATTTTTACACGCAGCCCTTGGACACATATTTATACTCCCGCATGGAGAGTTGTACAGAAACACGACCCATACCTTTCCTAAAACAAACTCCTAACTTTAAGGAAACTGACTCGCGTAGGAGTCGGATCTAAAATAACAATATTATTTTCCTAAACAAACACGCCTATTTAAAGGAAAACAAACGACTCATGCAAGAGTCAAACTCAAACTACTATAATAATACTGGTATAAAATCACCAGTTTCCTTATGTCCTTCTTTTGATGAAAACTTTCCATCGGCAGACCCCTTCAATCCGCAACTTCCCTTTTTCACCATCAGCTATTCCTTGCTGACGTCCAACACTAAGTCACCCTGTGCCTATCGGCACTCCATACCCATCGGCATCGGTAATACTTTCCGATCAGCAACCTCGTACTGGTAACTTGTCTTCACCACTCAACCCTTATCGGCAATCGGCATTGGCAACATCTCCTCATCGGCAATCGGCATCAGCAACTTTGCAATCGGCCTCTGGTGAGCCATTCAACTCCTATCGGCAAAATCCGAAACTTCCAGCTTCCATCGGCAACACACTTAGTCTTCCCACAGCACACTCCCATCGGCAATATTGACTCATGACTTCCCGATGCCGATGGAAAACGGCTGCTGATCAACACAAGTCTTAGCTCATTTGACACGTGCCAAAAAATTGTGTCAACACATGCCCCTCAATTTCGGAGTGTAGAATATTTTACGCGCCAAAATTTCCTCCACTGTAGCCGTTCCTTCCGAGATAACTGCACAACTTTCTCGATCCCCGCGCGCAGAACTGCAATTTATTAATAAAATCCCTCGATCATAGCGCAAACAGTTGCAAATCTAACAATATCTCCTTGATTATTGCGCACATCCACCGCAGGCCTCTCCACATTCCTGCACAGTATGAACCGAAATCCCAAAATACCCCTGAGTAAGCTTATAAAAGTTACCAGGATCCAATCTGCCTTTTTACCCTAGGCCCACTTTCACTTTTTTATCTGCCTTCGTCTTCAACCTCCGGCGGCATCTCCGAAGAACACCCTCTCGAGCTCAAGCAACAATGCTTTCTGCAAGAACTTTCTCAGCTCCAATGGCGATTCAAGTCGACATCCCTAAGGTAAATCCACTTCCTCCTCATCTAATCTCCTGCTAGTTCCTTTCCTGCATAAATTTTTGCAATCTTCCCCTTTCCTTCTTTGATTCCTTCCTCTTTTTTCTTTTTGAAACCTAGGAACTGTACAACAAAGTAGTAATCCCTCTTGAGCAGTCCAGCTTCACCTGCCTAGGCCCAATGGGAAATCCTGACCCTAGCTATCTGATCAATCCGGAAGCCAACCGTATTCCATTTAGATCTGAAAGCTTCAGTTTAGGATTATGGAAGGACGCCTTCCGTTCATGGCCCAAGCCTACCAAGGGGTGGAAGAACTGGTACCTTAGGGTCGTCAGAACACAGCAAGTCTATTGGTCAGAGCGCAATTTGGATCAGTGCATCAGGCTCTCCATTGCCAATATGGAGAAAAACGAGAACATGTTGATAGCGGCCTCCTACTTCTGGTCTGATACCATGAATGCCTTTCTATTCAGACATGGACCAGCCACTCCCACACTTGCCGATGTGCATATGTTGACTGGTCTCGATGTCTCCTCTGCCGATACCTTCACTTTGTTCAATAGGAAAGCCGAGTATAAAGTGAACACTCGGAATATCGGTGGCTGGACTGGCTATATCTAGGAATATCAGAAGACTGGATCGGTAAGACAAAGGGAACATGCCATATTTCTGAATATGTGGCTGGAAAAATTCATCTTCTGCGGCAGAGCAGTCGGACCTACTACCATGCATCTTCCAGCAGTTGAGCTCCTTGCCAATGGAACAAGACTCCCTCTCGGCCGATATCTTCTTAGATCGGTATACCGCCTTCTACACCAAGTATCCAAGAATTTACTGCTAGGCGAGCCCATCGGCAACCTCGGGGTCCCTGGTGGTTCATCAACATGTGGCTGAACGCACACATGTACAAAGTCCTTCAGTTCGACTTGTTCGCCCAACAATTCCCAAGGGACATATCGGAAGATTACAAATATAGGGATGATGAATCGGCAACTCGTCGTCCACTCAACTTCGGAGAAGCCATCATAGTGTTGCCAGGGACCGATGCCGATGCAGAGCAGTTTGGCCTGTTCTTCCAGAAATTTTACAACGGAATCCCTGCTTCGGAACGGCTCTGGTGGCCATACATTGACGAGGACAACCGATTCCCACTGTTGTTTAACCTTACCGATGGGAATGTGCCTCAAAACCAAATAATCATGAAGGCCAGCATTGTTCCCCGAGCTATCCCAGTCAATATCTTCGGAACCGGGAAGAATGCCCTCCATCCTTCGAGTTCTACTACCCATCAGTAGCTGCGAGACAACTGGCATTTGGCCAACTGCCGATCAAGCTTTGCTACTCCAAAGTGATAAAACCAAGGCAGACCATCTCCAGTGCTATGGACTAGAACAAAATCGTCAATCTTCCTCTCAATGCCGATACGTCAGATATTGACTTATCCTCCTGGTCACCAACATCCTTCATCACGAATGAATATAAATTCTGGTGGCAAGAATGGAGATATCAATTATTCGCTAAGTCATCACACTACTATCGGCATATGATTGACGTCAACCACATCATCCCTGACGACGCAGTAAGTTTTTAATCCCGATGCATTCTTCTACTTTATTCTCATCATCGGCATCTAACCTCCTTATGCTTGACAGGTTGACGATCCGATCCCTAAGATGAGCAATAGTGGCAAGCCCTTCAATCTCCGAATGATGAGCCCTATATCACTCATCGGCAATAACGCCCCCACACTGGCTGCCTTCACCCCTCAGAAGGTACCCAAATCGACGCCTGCAAAAACCAAGGCTACATCGGCTGCTGCTCCTGCCCTGACATGGGTTTTTGCAGTAAATCTCATCTTTACTTATACCGATCACATACTGCTTCATCGGCAACAGTTTACTTTGTATAACTTGCACTAATATTTTCAGGCAATGAGGTCATCGGCAGCTGCTCCAAGCGCACAAGCATCTCCAAATCCTGCTGTCGATGCCCCCCAGGCTTCATCGAAATGGGCTGGCTCTCCCACTGCCGCACCAAGGAAGAAAAGACGCCTGAGATTAGCCACCCCATCTTCGCCATCGACTCCAGTCGCATCACCAACTGCCGACGCGCCAACGGCAGAACCATTATCGGCTCCTATCCCTGATCATCCACTGGACGACATCCATGATCAGGAGATAACACCACCCGCTGCAATAGCGGAGGCGACATCGGCATCGGCACCTTCACCAGCCGAAATTCCAGATGAAAAAATAGCGTCGCCGCCACAGGAGCCAGGTACTACATCGGAAGCAACGCTAACAACAACGCCACCAGCACCAACGGCGTCAACTGCTTCCCCAACAGAAGCTCACTCATCGGCAACTGCTATCGATCTCTAGGATGAGGCTGTACCATCCGACATGCCAAGTCCTAGGCAAGAAATTCGCTTTAAAATGGTAAGCCGGTTACCTAAAACCTGTAACATAACCTTATAATCGGCATATCATAACTTCTTCTTTTTCAGGCCCAAGACTCCCCAGACAGCCTATTTTCCTTCGGTGTCAACCCCCAGGAGGATGAAAATCAAGAAGCCTCCGCCCCAGCAGATAGCCTATTCTCTTTCGCCGTCAATCCTCCCGATGAAGACGAAGATGAAGAAAGCTCTGCTCCAACTTTATCGACAGAGGTTAAACTTAAACTTGAAGCACTGCTTTCTCTGTTGCAACAAGACACATCCCAGCTTGTCCAAGATTCAACTGCAACAAAGATAGCGTTCAAGGACATCCAAGGCCACCTCTCTGTCGATATAGAGGAGATTCTTTTCCAGGCAGCATTCCTTGAGAGCTGCCAACTCCAATACCAACGGATCTCACGCCGCCTTGCTGATAGGAATGCCCAGTCCAAGCTCACAGAGGAGATGCTCAAGTTCAAGCAAACTGCCGATGAGAAGCATAAGAGCATCAGCCAAGTAGAAGCTTCTAGCGCCGACCTCGAGCAAGAGATTGTTCAACTATCAGTAAGGAAGGAAGAGCTGCAGGCTGAATTAAGAAAGGTTGAAGAAGCTTTGAACATAGCTAACCAAAAGAAAGCTCAGCTACCCGATACTGTCAAAGCTCTTCGACAAGAAAGGGATATAAATGCCTGACAAGCCATTGCACTGAAGAAGAAAATCAAGCCGATGGAGGGGTCTGCCGATGCCGATGCCAAGGAGATGGAGGAGATAGAGCAAATTCGCCTGCGTGCGATATCAACCATCCAATCCTTGTTGTAATTTATTTATTGTATCGGCAAATGTAACATTAATACTTGATTTTGCTCTGTAACATAATGTCAATGCGCTTTCACCGATGTATTATAACTTTCTCTTTCATCGGTATTCAAACGAGCACGCTATGCGTCTACCCAAATACTAGGGTAATATTTTTTTCAAGTATTTACCATTGATTGCTCTAGAGAATGCAACTCCTTCGAGAGTTTCTAGAATATAAGCATTGCCAGGAGCAGACTGTTTTATCTGATAAGGACCTTCCCAATTAGGAGACCATTTTCCAAACTTAGAATTCTTAGTCCCAATCGGTAAAATTAACTTCCATACCAGATCGCCATCGGTAAATTGCTTCGCCTTTACCTTTTTATCATACCATCTGGCAACCCTCTTCTTATTCTCCTCAATGCTGATCAATGCCCTCAACCGATGACCTGCTAAGTCCTCTAACTCATCTTTCATCAGAGTAGCATAATCATCGGTCGTCAATTGATCTTGAAAAGATAATCGCCTAGAGCCAATTTTAATTTTCCAAGGCAGGACAGCATCGTGTCCATAGACCAACTGATACGGCGAGACTTTGGTTGACCATGACAAGCCATCCGATATGACCATAAGGCTTCATTTAACACCACATGCCACCTTCTAGGGTTCTCTTCAATCTTGCGCTTGATAAGCTTAATAACTCCTTTATTAGTAGCTTCAGCCTGACCGTTAGCTTGAGCATAATAAGGAGAAGAATTCAATACCTTGAACCCCATACTAGCAGCAAATTCATCAAACTCTCCCGATGTGAACATGGTTCCTTGATCGGTAGTAATAGTTTGAGAAATACCGAATCGGTAAACTATGTGTTCTTTAACAAAATCCACCATATTTGTCGATGTCACCTTCTTCAAAGGAATTGCCTCAACCCATTTAGTGAAGTAATCAGTAGCAACAAGTATAAACTTATGCCCCTTACTCGATGGCGGATAAATTTGGCCGATGAGATCAATAGCCCATCCTCTAAACGGCCAAGGCTTGATTATAGGATTCATTGCCGATGCGGGTGCCCTCTGTACGTTACCAAACATCTGACAATCCTGGCATCCTTTAAAATAGTTGAAGCAATCTTCAAGGATTGTCGGCTAATAATATCCATTCCGCCTAATCATCCACTTCATCTTGAATGCCGATTGATGTGCTCCACACACACCCTCATGGATTTCACCCATCAACTCCTTTGATTCCTCTTTATTAAGGCATCTGAGTAAAACTCCATCAATCGTCCGATAATACAATTCATCGTCGAGGAGCACATACTTAGTAGCTTGAAACCTCAGACGCCTTTCAACCTTCTTAGATGGATCTTTTAAGTAATCGGCAATCTCTTTTTTCCAGTCATCGGCAACCATTACCGATGTCATAACTTCTTGAATTGACTGATATCCTGAAACATTCTACGCTAACCAATTGGCTTCTTCATTGTGCAACCTAGGAATATGCTCCAAGCGATATTCTTTGAATTCTTTCAACAACTGCAAACACTTTCCATGTGTTGCAATTAAAGCTTCACTTCGGCATTCATACGTCCCAATCAATTGGTTGATCACCAACATAGAATCACCAAAGATTTCAACAGCATCGGCACACACTTCCCTGAGTAATTCCAACCCCTTAAGTAAAGACTGGTACTCAGCCTGATTGTTTGTTGAAGTAGCAACAATCGGCAATGAAATTTCATACTTCCGTCCTTGGGGTGAAATTAAGAGAATACCGATACCTGCTCCGTCCTTGCACGTAGACCCATCAAAGAATAAAGTCCAAGGAGCAATCTCTACAGAGCTTACCACATTGCAATGTTGAGTAACAAAATCGGCCATCACTTGACCTTTAACTGCTTTAGCCCATTCATACCTCAAATCAAACTCTGAAAGTGCCAGAATCCATTTGCCGATTCTTCCACTTAATATTGACATCGACAGCATATACTTAACCACATCATCTTTGCAGATAACAGTGCATTCAGCCGACAATAAATAATGCCTCAATTTGATGCAAGAGAAATATAGACATAAGCATAATCTTTCTATGGCCGAATACCTGGTTTCAGCATCCACCAACCTTCTGCTCAGATAATATATCACGCGTTCTTTCCCTTCAAAGTCTTGAATCAAGGCTGATCTGATAACACCGTCAGCGGCAGACAAATACAATCTGAAAGGCTTCCCGTGATGAGGTGGAACCAAGACTGGAGGGTTTACTAGATATTTTTTTATCTCCTCCAAGGCTAATTGTTGTTCTTCTTTCCATATAAACTCTTGATCGGCTTTCAGCTTTAACAATGGACTAAAAGATTTAATCTTACCAGACAAGTTGGATATAAATCTTCTAATGAAATTAATCTTGCCGATCAAAGATTGCAGCTCGGTCTTATTTGCAGGAGCAACCACCTTGTTAATTGCATCAATGGATTTCCAGCCGATCTCGATGCCTCTTTGATGCACCATGAAACCCAGAAATTGACCTGCCGATACACCAAACGCACACTTGTTAGGATTCATCTTCAGCCCATGCTCCCTTGTGCACTCCAATATTTTTCGCAAATCGGCAAGATGCTTCCCAAAATCTCCAGACTTAACCACTACGTCATCAATATAGATTTCAACTATCGTGCCGATATACTTATGAAAAATGAAATTCATTGCTCTCTGATAAGTAGCACCGGCATTCTTTAAGCCAAAAGTCATGAGCACCCATTCAAATAAACCGACGTGACCTGGACATCTGAAGGCAGTTTTGGATATGTCTTCTTCAGCCATGAATATCTGATTATATCCAGCATTGTCATCCATGAAGCTAATGATTTGATGTCCAGCAGTAGCATCAATCAGCAGATCAGCAACGGGCATCAGATAACCATCCATCGGCGTAGCCTTGTTGAGATTCCTGAAATCAATACAAACACGAAGTTTTCCATTCTTTTTATACACAGGAACCACATTAGAAATCCATTCGGCATATCGGCATTGCCGAATGAATCCAGCTTCGATTAACTTTGTAATCTCAGCCTTGATGTCGGGTAGAATAGTAGGATTGCATCGGCGCGCAGGTTGCCGATGTGGTTGGAAACCAGACTTGATGGGTAACCAATGTTCAACTATCGATCAGTCTAAACCAGGCATCTCGGTATAATCCCAAGCAAAACAATCTTTATATTCCTTTAATAAATTAGTTAACTGTTGTTTACATTGGGAATCTAACTTAGCACTAATAAAAGTAGGCCTAGGTTTACTACCATTGCCGATGTCGATCTCGAGTAAATCATCGGCGGATGTGAATCCCTGCCCTAGTTTTCCGTCGTCAGCGAACCGATCCATTAAAACTCTTCTTCAGAACCGACTGCTTGGATCGGTGTAATGCGGTAATCGGCAACTTTGAGGAACTCCTTGTCCCAAGCTTCACCTGATATGCATCTGGTTTGCTCATAAGTTTTCGATTCTACCGACGCAACAATCGATGGGGTTTCACTGTGGACGACTTCAATCTTGTCTCCGATCCACTGCACAAGGCTCTGATGCATGGTGGAAGGAATACAACAATTGGCATGGATCCAATCCCTTCCTAGGAGCAAGTTGTAGGTGCCTTTGCCACTGATTACAAAAAATGTCGTCGGCAAAGTTTTACTGCCGATGGTTAAATCAACACATACGGCTCCAATAGGTGTCGACACATTGCCTTCAAAGTCCTTGAGCTTCATGTCCGTCTTGACTAAGTCTTGGTCGCCTTTTCCAAGCTTCCTGAACATGACATATGGCATTATGTTTATCGATGCGCCACCATCCACTAACATCTTAGTCACGAGCTGCCCATCCACTTTGCCATTAACGAACAAAGCCCTCAGGTGCTGCCTTTCATCATCGGCAGGCTTTTCGAAGACAGCCTCCATCGGATCCAACACCAGTTGTGCCATCTCTGCGGTTTCTTCATCATCGCCGACAGGCGCCATGAACTCCATCGACAACATGACGACCATATTGATTTCTGTCGATGGATCCCTGTCCTTGCGCTTTGGCCTCCACTGCTTTTCCCCCGAGGGAGTCTCACTATTGTATAAATCACCTTGGCATTCGTGTTGGATCCTTCTCTTCTGAGTCTTGGTCAGACCCTTAGGGTACCACTGAGGAAGCTTGGTTTTCCAGACAGGCTAGTGCTGCTTTCCACCGCTTGCATCGGTACTCCCTCCGATGTTGGGATCTCTGGAGAATATTTCTTCGCCAGGCACTCTTGCATTGGCCATCTCCTCTAGTTCCTCTTGATCAACACATCTGCCAAGCCTTTTATGGGCACTAAGCTTGCCCCCCAGTCGGTCATGCGCCGACCTCTTCTCTTTGAGCAGCTTGGCGTATCTGGATGCCCGATCATCAAAACAAGGTTTCTTACCTGACCGATCAGCGGTGTAGTACCCATTGCATTCGGGACAATTATCGGCAGTGGGCAGCTTGATGCCTTCTTCCCAACAGTGAACGAAGAAGGGACACCTCCAGTGGTCCTTATGCCGAAGCCACTCCTGGTGCTCTTCTTCCTCTTGCCGATATCGCTCTTCACGTGATTGTCGATACTCTTGCCTTGGTTGTTTGTGCATGATTATAAAACCAGGAGCCCTCTTGGCACTGCTACCTCCATCGGCAACTCTCTTACCTTTTCGGTCATCGGCAAACCTCCTTTTGTCGTGCTCAGTTACTTGATGGTTGGGGTCTACCGATGCACTCTTCCTGGCAGGCTCCGATGTCAGCACTTTGGTTTTTCCACTAGTTTCCACCATATTATTTGGAAACGGGTGCTGATCAATCTTCATCAGTCTCTGGACTTTAGAATTTTCAAATTTGATGCGTGTAGATTCAATCTCTGACTGCAATTGCTGCCTGAATACCTTGCAGTCATTGGTACTATGAGAAGTCGCATTATGCCATTTACAGTACCTGATTCTCTTGAGCTCTTCGGCCGATGGAATTACTTGGTTGGGCGCCAACTTGATTCGCCCTTCTTGGAGTAATAAGTCAAACATCCTATCGGCCTTGGTAATATCGAAGGTGAACCTTTCAGCTTCTTTCTGGCCGAACGGACAAGACACAGATTTCTTATCCTTCACCCATTCGGTGGCGCTGATACTTAGCTCTTCATCGGATCCAGAGTCTTCTTGCCCAACGAAGGTCACTTTTTTATTCCAAGTCTTCCTGGGTTCAAAGGTTTTGATATCTTGGTCGGCAATCCTTTGCACCAGATGACTTAGGCTTTCAAATTCTTGAGACGCGTACTTGTCCTTGATGTGCGGCAGTAATCCTTGGAAGGCCAAATCTGCCAGTTGCCGATCATCAAGTACCAGGCTGTAGCACTTGTTCTTCACATCCCGCAGCCTCTGAACAAAGTTCTCTACCGATTCATCATTGCGTTGCCTCATCTTGACCAAATCGGTAAGCTTCTTCTCATGTATGCCAGCGAAGAAGTATTTATGAAATTGCCTCTCTAGATCGGCCCATGTGATTACAGAATTTGGAGGCAGCGATATGAACCATGTGAATGCCGATCTAGACAATGATGAAGAGAACAATCTCACCCTCAATTCTTCCCTGCTGGCAGCTTCTCGCATTGGATAATGAAGCGGTTGATGTGCTCCATTGTTGATGTGTCATCTTGGCCGGAGAACTTGGTAAAATCAGGTACCTTGTACCGATTTGGGAGAGGAATCAAGTCATATGTTGGGGGATACGGAGTCCGCTAAGAGTATGTATTGACTTTGGGTTTAATGCCGAATTGTTCTTTCATAATTTCGGCGATTTTATCGGTCCAATATGCATCATGCTCTCGCCGACTCATTGGCTGGTTGTTGACTGGTGGAGCCGGCTGATGCGCCTCTTGAGGATGATGCGGAGTAGTCAGGGGCGCAGCACCAGTCATCTGAACACTAGGCATCGGTTGATTTACCGATGGATAGTTTTGCACACTTAGTAGATTAGATTGAGTCATCGTATTCATCGGTTGTTGTACTGATGGTCTGCTCTGAGTGTTTATTGAGCCTCCATAATGATACATTGACACACCAGGTTGTTGAGCTGGCGGCTGGTTGGCCCATCCAGGATTGTAAATCATCGGCATGTGGCTTACCGATGGCTGATAACTGACTGGCATCTGTTGTTCCTGCACCTTGGAGTAATCAACAAATTGGTTACCTTGATGTGCTAGTACTCCGGCTTGAGGACTTGCCGCCAGAGTTTGGCTGCCAGCTGCTATAATGTGTTGCATCGGCACAAAGCTTGCCCGATGGTGGCATCAGAGGTATTTTAGGGATCACTTGAAAATCTTCTGATGGCACTTGTATAGTTGGAGAGGACGCAGAATAATGCATCATAGGGGCCACTGGCTGTGATTGCGTTGCCGATGTCATAGAGCCCTTCCAAGCCGAGCTATCTCCCTGCACCAGATTAGAACCAGCAGATAGATTTGGAGGCATACCGTATCCCCACCAGTTAGTGGGAGCTGATTGACTCTGGATAGCAGGTCCTGAAATTGCCGACGCCACTGGATCTGCATTGAGCTTGGTGACGCTGCCGAGGTCCGGCCTTGGCGGTGTAGCCACATCGGCAGATGGTTCCACAGGAGTGGAAGACGCCATTGGGGCTGCCGATGGGCTTACAGATACCGATCCAGGTTGATGATACGCTGGACTAACATATTGAGGCGCATGCCCTTCTTTGAATGATTGCATGACAGCATTGTAGACAGTATTGGACAACACGCTGGAGTGGCTAATTAATGCTTGATTTAGAGCAGAATTAACCATCTCTTGTAACTTACCAAGATTGACGTCATACGTGACCTGCCGTGGCAACGGCGGATCTTGCTTCTGGATTGCTTCGCCGCTCCTGCTTAGGCTGAAGGATTTCAGGTATAATTGCTTGTACTCCTCCATAGCCCGCTCCATGGCCAGCTTCTGATCATCTTTTAGATCAGCCTCGGAGACTTCAATGACGTTCCTCTGGTTAACGTCGGCGTTATCACCCATGATAGATGTATAATTTGTATAATCGAGTCCCACCGGGTGTGCCAAAAGAGGTCTTGACACAAAAAGCGTCAGGATCTGCGAACACCTCGGGCTTATACCCGAAATTCGATATCCGAGGGTGTGCCAGTCGATTTGACCAATTAATCGACAAGGACGATAATTAGAACAAGATTCAATCAAGACAACGGCGATGCACCCGGATGCCAAGATTGGGACTTGATCAGGATAACTAGAGCAGAGCTGAACGAGACAACAGCGATGCGCCCGGATGTCAAAGCTCAGAGGTACTCCCACGCGGAACTTACAAGGATTTGACGGAGATCGAGATGATGCAGCCCGTCGAAGCTTGAAGAACTCGTAGATAAACTAAGACTAATGCAATAAAGGGTAAATTGCGATAAAAGTAGAATAAGAGTAAATTGATTTGTTTTTGATATGATTGATATTTTTACACGCAGCCCTTGGGCATATATTTATACTCCCGCATGGAGAGTTGTACAGAAACACGACCCATACCTTTCCTAAAACAAACTCCTCACTTTAAGGAAACTGACTCGCGCAGGAGTCGGATCTAAAATAACAATATTATTTTCCTAAACAAACACGCCTATTTAAAGGAAAACAAACGACTCATGCAAGAGTCAAACTCAAACTACTATAATAATACTGGTATAAAATCACTAGTTTCCTTATGTCCTTCTTTTGATGAAAACTTTTCATCGGCAGACCCCTTCAATCCGCAACTTCCTTTTTTCACCATCAGCTATTCCTTGCTGACGTCCAACACTAAGTCACCCTGTGCCTATCGGCACTCCATTCCCATCGGCATCAGTAATACTTTCCGATCAGCAACCTCGTACTGGTAACTTGTCTTCACCACTCAAACCTTATCGGCAATCGGCATTGGCAACATCTCCTCATCGGCAATCGGCATCAGCAACTTTGCAATCGGCCTCTGGTGAGCCATTCAACTCCTATCGGCAAAATCCAAAACTTCCAGCTTCCATCGGCAACACACTTAGTCTTCCCACAGCACACTCCCATCGGCAATATTGACTCATGACTTCCCGATGCCGATGGAAAACGGCTACTGATCAACACAAGTCTTAGCTCATTTGACACGTGCCAAAAAACGGTGTCAACAAGATGGCATAGCTGCTGCTAATTGAGCTAATTGGGTCTCCAGCATTTTATTAAAACTCAATTGATTTTTCATGGCAGTGGTAAAGCTATCCATTTTCTCACCAAAGCTTTCATGGCAATCATCTTTTTATTTATACCATCATTAATTTTAGATTGACCAAGAACAAGATCTTTCAATGAAGGCTGGTTATTGTAGGAATTGTAATTATTGTAATTGCTATTACCTCCATTACCTTGGTAGAAGGGGCGTGAGTTCCATCCTCCTTGTTGTTGGGGTCGATACCCGTTGTTGTTGTTGTTGTTGTTGTTGTTGTTGCGGATGAAGCATACGTCCTCCTTCGACGTCTCGGGGCAATTGTTGCCTGAGTGATCATTTCCTCCGCACACCTCACATCATGGATCAACTTCAATGGCTTGTGTGGCGGCGATGGGGTAGATGGCCTCTCGTTCCTTCTTGGAACTCTCTTCTATCTTCTTCATCAGGAGGTCCATCTTGGCAGAGAGCATGTCCACCTCATTAACGGTGTGCATACCTCTCTTATTTGGCTGGAGACGTTCCTCACCCCATCCTTGATTGATTACCATCTTTTCAATGAGGTCCTTGGCATTTCTCACTATGTGTTCGAGAAATGCCCCTCTAGCGGCAGCATCAAGGTGACTACGGGCCATGCTAGTCAGCCCGTGGTAGAATCCTTAAATCAGGAGCCAATTGTCTATCCCATGATGAGGACAGGCATGAATGTACTCCTGGAGATGCTCCCATGCTTCGGGGATCATCTCTTCATATTGTTGTTGGAAGCTTGAGATCTTTCCACAAAGAGCATTGGTTTTGCCCGTCGGGAAGAACTTATTGAGGAATGCGCTAGCACACCTCTCCCATGTAGTGGCCTCTTCTTTGTGGGCGTAGAACCATTGCTTCGCCTTCCCCGATAATGAGAATGGGAAAAGACGAAGGCGAATGGCGTCAGACGCCACTGCCTTGATAGTAAAAGTGCCACATAACTCCATGAAGTACTGGAGATGAGCATTGGCATCCTCATGGGGCTTCCTGCAAAACGGATTGGACTGCACCATGTGGATCATGGCGGGCTTCAGCTCGAAGGTCGCATCCCCGAAGTTGACCTTGGGACTCTGGGCTACGTGGGTAGTTGACGGAGCCGAGAAGTCAGAGATCGCCTTCTGGGCCATAGCTTCCTTGAGTGGTGGTGTAGAGCCTCCTTCCTCGAACGGATTCAGGTTCGAGATGAACCTCTGAGGTGGGACTTGACGACATCTAGTCCTCCTCAACAGCTGCTCAGGATCTTCTACATAGTTTTCCGGCAGTTGGAAACCGCTCATAAACTGTCTGGCTTCACAAGAAAGGAAGACACAGACAGGGGTAAGCCCCTATGACTAATTGATAACTAAGTTAGCGAGAATCTCTGGATTCAATCTAATTAAAATTTCTAGGCTATGCTTTCCCCGGCAACGGCGCCAGAAATGTTTGTTGGTATTTCTTATGACTATTGGATAAATCCGCAAGCGCACAGATTATACCGTTGTAGCACTTCACCTAGGAGTGTTCCAAGGTATCGTAATTTATATTATCCCAAGGGAAAGCTGAGCTAGAAATGATAATTAGAGAGAGATCCTAGAGAGCACCTCAACTTAGTATCAACTAGTATAGGGGGGTAAACGATATATGTGATAGGAAGGGGTTGATGAATGAATAAGCCAAGGTAAATGATACTTAGAACGGACTAGGGAATATAGCTAGGTGGGAGAACAACGAGAGAGTACAAGGGACTCCTAAGTAATTCACTCTACTTCAATATACTTAGCTAATTAACTAGTCTAAACACTATAGTTTGCCTCCTCAATACAAGTATGCTAGGCGAGGGGATATATCAGTAGGAGGAAAAAACTCCTACCGGACCGCGCCCTCATTTTACGGGGGTCTTACCTTTTGAGAACTTGCCTAGACAACACATGGTGGAATACAACGACTAGACAAGGTTGTCACCTCTTGCTAGCTACCATAAACAATCCGTGCAGCAAGTGGTAACCAAGGATAAGATAATGTATAAGCACCAAGCGTACACACAACTTATTACTTTGACTACAATCAATAATCAAAGCACCCTATGATAGGCAATGATCGCATACAGGAAAGGTCACAAGGATCATAGACTATGAATGTAAAGTCTATTAAAGAGCAAAAGCATATAACAATACTATATCTAGTATAGTAATGCTCAAAGTAAATACTAAATAAAGTAAAGGGAAAGGATAATATATTGAATAAGATAAAGTCTTACAAAGAAGGAAAGATACAAGAGCTATACCAGACTTCCCAGAAGACAACTCCGGAAATCCTGAGCTAGCTCGACTCAACTCTAACTCCCACTCTAGACTAACTCCTAGAACAATCTAAGGAATAGATCTTGTAGGCTTCTTCACCATGTCTAGAGAGGGGGGTATGACCCTCTATTTATAGTAGGGGGGTGGAGTAGGGGCTACTCCATCGCCATGTTAGCGATCCAGGGCCTTCCATCCTCCACCCTTGGATTCAACCGACCCTGGAACCATCATTGGATGGATGGATGTGATTCAGCATGTGGGGAAGAGGTATGGCGGTTGGGGGAGGCCAACCGATCTAGAGGGTGGTCGGCCGACCCCCCCTATGGCCAATGGGCCCTCCTCTAACCTCCAGGGTGTGGCTCCACTGGTCAGGGACTGATTGAGGGCTAGGTGGGCCCTATGGACGGTCGGTCGACCCCCCTTGGGGGTCCCTGGACCACCTCTTGCTCCCTGGTATTGGTTCCACTCGTCATAGGTGTTGGGTGTTGGTTCTGTGGTGGTTGTCATGTTTATCTCCTTGGTGTGGGCCCATAAATCCTTGTGCTTTGCTTGTGAGCCGTTGAGAGAAAGCACAGAGTGATCCAATGGATGGATTTTACTCTAGAGTGCCTCTCTTGGATCATGGCCGAGAGGGGAGCCAGGTGGGCCCATATGGTGGTCGGCCAACCCCTATGTGGGTCCCTCTGGCTCTCATTTTCTTCATTTCTTCATTCCTGCATTCAAACACTCATGGACATGTGGAACTAGTTATTCGATAAAATATGCCTATGATGTATTTGTTTATCCTTGATCCTGAAGTTGGTGGCAACATTTTAGCTATGTAAAAGTTGATCATAATTTGTGCCAACACCGTTCCAACATCTCATCGATGAAGGGTAACGGGAAGTGATCTTTCTTTGTAGCCTTATTAAGTTTTCGGTAATCTATACACATCCTCCAACCCATGATGGTTTGTTGAGGAATCAAGTCGTTCTTGTTATTTCGAACGACCGTCATACCTCCCTTCTTAGGCACAACTTACACAGGGCTAACCCATTCACTATGAGGAACAGGGTAGATGATCCTTGTGTGTAAGAGTTTCAAGACCTCCTTCTTTACTACTTCTCTCATCATATTATTCAATCTATGTTGAGGTTCTCTAGAAGGAAGAGCCTCAGGCTCTATAGGAATGCAATGTGTGCAAAGAGCGGGACTAATTCCCTTGAGATCTTGAAGAGAATAGCCTAAGACTGATTGATGCTTTTCTAAGACAATGAGGATCCTAAAGGACTCTTCAGGGGAGAGTTTGTCGCTTATGATTACTAGAGCCTCACGATCGTTGTTTAGGAAAGCATATCTTAGACCAGTAGGAAGAGGTTTAAGTTCTATAGAGGGCTTAGACGGAGGTTCGGATTTCTCTAGATCTATAGGTTCTTCTAGGATGAAATCTTCAGCACCTTCTTCTAGATCAGGATGAGATGATTCTATAAGAGATGCAATCATCACTTCCTCTATGGGGTCAGATTCTGGGAGCGATTCCGTCATGGTGTTTATGGAATTGGTAAGCGGAATCGAGAGTTTGATGCTACTCCCAAGATGACCCTTAAGGCTTCCATCAAGAGATCCATCAAGAAATCTCATGAGTGGATGTCCAATTAACCAGTCAAATTCCTCTATATCAAATATGAAGAAGTTCAAGAGGATATTGACTTTGTTAATTAGCGTAGGAATGGTCTGTGCGATCCCACAACTCTCAATCAATTGTCCTAAAGGAAGCTTCAAGAACTTATTGGTTGGAGTCAGAGTTACTTCACCTAGGAGAGCATTAGCTAAAGATTTAGACATAACGCTTACTCCTATGGCGGGATCATAAAGAGAGTCTAATTTTGCTTTATTGATTTGGCAAGGAATGGTTGTGGAGGAAGAAAGGATTCGAATTGGCTCAAATGAAGATTCGGCCTCTTCTAACCATTCGTTGCTCATGATAGAAGCTAGCTCTTGAACCATCTCCTGAAGGTAGACTTCCTCTAGACGACTAGGAATATGATGATTTGGAGCTTTGCGAGCAGAAGACTTCTATTGCACAGATTGATTCAAGGCATTTCCAAAATCGGAAAATAAATCAGCCTCGATATCAAGGGGAAATTCCAAGGGTCGAATTTCTTCTTCCCTTGGTGGTTCACGTTCGATAGCAGGATCTTGGGATTTATAGGGAGGAGTCTCGGTTATAGATGTTGTTTCTATTCTGTGGTCTGGTTTTTGTTCTTCCGCGGGTCCTTCATCAAAAACGTTAGTATAGGGGGTGTTTTCAAGAATCTTAGTGAGAAGACTCTTCCCTGCACTAACGGGTAAACACAGGAAGGCTCCTCCGGAAGAGATATCGAGAAGCTGTGCAGAATCTTTGCTAAGACCGCCATAAAAATGTTATAACATTGTAGGCTCGGTTATAGCAAGATCAGGGCTGGAAGATGCTAGATCTACAAGACGGGCCCATGCCGCACCTAGAGATTCTTCCTCCTTTTGTGAGAAGTTGATGATCTCTTTTCGAAGACGAATAACATGGGAGATAGGGAAGAAAGCTAAACAGAATTTGGATTGCAACTTTTTCCATTCTCCCTTTGCACTATCTACGTGGCGAGCGTACCATCGTTTGGCTATTCCCGTCAAAGAGAACGGAAATAGCTTCCACTTAAGAGTACCTCGCCTCATCCCTTGGATGTGGACACATGAACAAAGTTGTTCAAAGTCACGTAGGTGAGTGTAAGGATTTTCATCTTCATCCCCAGAAAAAGGTTTTTCCTGAAACATCGCTATGAGACTTGGGTGAAGCTCATAACAAACAGCCAACACGTCCTGAGATGAACTAGGTGTCTCCAACCTAGCGCCCATTGGAGCACCATACTCAAAGAGGTGTTTGATCCATATGTGTTTGTGGAAGGAAAGGATGAAATCAAACAAAGATAAAATAGGACCAAAAGATACTAGTTAAAACAACTACCGTTCCCTGGCAATGGCGCCAGAAACCTTGTTGACACCAAAGGTGGCAAACGGATAAAAGACCGCAAGCGTACAGTTGTCAAGTGTAGCTTTCACCGGGAGTATTCCAGGTATCGTATTTTCCACAGGGAACGAGAAGTGAGTTAACTAGGATTATGGATATGTCCTATGATGGATCAAGGGAGACTATGATAACTGGGTTGAGAGGTTCGATATAGCAAGGATATCTAACAAGGTAAAGCTAGTTATACTAGCTTTATCAGCCCTTCTCTTGCAGTAGGCGATGGGATAGATCAGAAAGAGGGCAAAACTCTAACCGGACCATGCCATCATGTTTTATTGAGGCCCTACCTTTTAAGAACTTATCTTACACATGTGGTGGAATACAGGACTAGATAGGGTTGTCACTTCTTACTAGCTACCACAAACAATCCATGCGATAAGCGGTTTACAAAGGCAAGATCAAGTTTAGACACCACGTCTACACCAATCTTACTACTTTAACCTTGGCCTAAGATTAAAACACTTCACTCAGAGCAAAGTGATGAACAAGCATGAAAAGATGTATAACAGCTAAACTAGATTTAGAATATTAAATGCTATAAAGAACTCGAAAGAATCACTTACAAGTGCTGAACTTACAAGAGACTCGCATCCGCCGAGGTGCAGCTTTAGAGAAGATTCCCGACAGGCCCGGGGCTTTCTCCAGAAGACTTCCCTCACTCTCCTCCAACTACCATAGCACTACTACAGAGCTCCGCTAAGCTAAGTAGTTTCTCCAATGAGGCATGAATGATAAGAGAGCTCTAGGGGGCTATTTATAGCTAGAGGTGGAGTAGGGGCTACTCTAGTGCCATGTCAGCGATCCGCGTCACCTTCATCAACCACCGTAGGATCAAACCGACTCTGAACCGCCTTAGGATGGATGGTAGTGATATTCAGCATGTGTTTAGCATGTGGGGGGTCACTAGGCTCCGCACCAACCTAGGGGGAGGTCGGCCGACCCCCCTATGGCCAGTGGGTCTTCTCTGATTCTTCTAGGTGGTGCCCCACTGGTCAGGGACCAAATGGGGGGCTGGTGGGCCCAATGAGAGGTCGACCGACCTCCTCATGGGGTCTCTGGCCCACCTCTGCCTTCTAGACGCTAGTCCCACTTGTCATATACGTTGGGTGTTTGTTCTGAGATAATTGTCACATTGATCTCCTTGGTGTGGGCCCATGGATCCTTGTGCTTTAATCTAGAACCATTGAAAGGCATCATAGAGTGGATCTAAGGGTGCAAGATCACTTGGGAAGGTGTTACTTGGATCATGGGGGCATGGGAGGCCTTAGTGGACCCATATTGAGGTCGGCCGACCCCCTAAGTGGGCCCACTGGCTCCCAAATGTCCCCATTTGTCATTACCTGCACTCAAATGTTGATGGTATTTTGATGGTGACAAAAGGGCTCATTCTTACCGTCAACAGCCAACCAGTGACAACAAGTATGAACAACATATCAAAGTCATAGATTGCCATTACATTTTGCGAAGCATAACCATGGTGACCAAATGTATTTAGGTTACTCAAAGGATCAAGATGCCCAAGAGGGGGGGTGAATTGGGCTTGTTTTAAATTTCTAAAGCAAATATAAAACCTATCAAATGCCAATCACCCCCTAGTGCCTACCGGAAGTGAGTCCTAGCTAGAAAGCGGTAGCAAGCCATAGAGTTTAAGAACAACCTACGCAATTCTAGTATGAAAGGAAAACACAAGACAGAATGTAAATGCAAAAATGTAAAGAGCAAGGGAAAGAGCAAAGGTTGACGCGCGATGTTTTCCCGAGGTATCGAGGAGTCGACACTCCCCCTAGTCCTCGTTGGAGCACCTCGCAAGGTGTTGCTCCCCCTCGATCCGCGCAAGGACCGAGTGCTCTCTACAGGTTGGTTCTTCGCCGCTCCGGCTCGGTGAACCGCCCACAACCGATCACACGAAGTTGGAGAAGGGCCGCCAACAATCTTCCAGCGATCACCTTCCTCCGATCACCACCAAACCGTCTAGGTGTTGTCGAACACCAAGAGTAACAAGCACGAGACCTTCACTTGACCCACTCAAGGCTAGGAAAGTGGATGGATGTACACTTGTCACTCCTAATCACCCTAGGGAGGAAGAACAACCTTTGGATCTCTCAAACCTCTTCCTCACTAGGCTCTTGGCTCTCCAAGAACTCTCTCAAGCTTCCTTCAGCTGAAACAATGGCTAAGAGAGCTAATTGGGACGAGATGAGAAACTATATATAGGCCCCACCTCTCCAACTAGTCGTTTTCTGCTTTTTGCACTTTCTGCGAAGCCGTCGGACTAGTCTGAAGACTAACCCGTCGGACCATTACCTCTGGTACGGAGCACACAAAGCCTGCTGAAACTCCACTATACCAGGGACCTCCGGACCACTTGCATTGGTCCGGAGCTTAGCATCGGACAGGTCCAACGCCTTGGTCCGAAGCAAGGGTACTTACTGCATGGAATTTGAACTCTGCTGACTTGCGTCGAACTAGCCGTCGGACTAGTCTGGAGCTCTTCCACTGACTCGCTCCCAACTCACTGGCCACCGGACCAATCAAGATTGGTCCAGAGCCCTCCGGACAGGTGGTCCGGAGCTCCTTCCTCAGCACTCTGCCTAAGGCAGACCATCGGACCTCTTCCAATGGTCCGACGCCTCCTAGGCCAACTGGTCCGGAGCCTCTTTCACCCCCTTCTTCACCTCTTTTCACCAAGTCTCTTGAAGGGGTTTTGCTCCTACCATCTCAAGGGCCATTTGTAGGGTCTCTAGGACAGGTTGTGACAAATGTGCATACATCAACATTTCCAAACTCTCCTAGGTCAAGCTACTAACCTCATACCCCCCTTAATAGTACGGTCAAAGGAAAAACAAAGTCCTAGTCTATACTTAGTGCCCTTCTCACACCTTGTGGCATTAAGACCTAGCCTAGTCTTCACCTTGTAGCTCCATCCTTTGAAAACCGAAACGAATTCCATCTTGGGGCATGAAAACCATTAAGCCCATTCATCAACCATCACATATAACCTAACTTACTCAAGTTTGCCTCTGCAAAATACACGTTAGTCATAGTGATCTAGCATTGTCGTTAATCGCCTAAACCAATGGGGCCTAGATGCTTCAGTTACTAGTATATTTGTGTCATCGATTGCACCAATGCAATTTTTGAAATTAGGTCAAAACCTAGCTTCTTGTAGCTTAGGATGTATAGAACCAAAATGTGGATATGTAGGCCTCACAATGTAAAAAGCCAACTGCATGATACACTTAAGTACCTCTATAAATTTTCTGCTAATAGTTTCTAATGAGTGGGCAAGAACTTCTTCCACACAAGTGTCATTGAAGGCCTTAGCAGCAAAAGCATCTTATTTTCCCTGAACTTTTGCTAACTTGTCCATTTCAAATTTGCACAGACTAATAAATATATAAAACACAAGCATTCAACATTATATTTGAAGAAAAATTCCTAACCAAAGCAATGTAGCTCCAATTCCTAATAAAACAAAAAACATTCAACATCTGCACGGACATATCCCTAGCCATGGTACTCATTTATAATTCACCCTTTTGCAATACAAATAAAAAGAATCCATGGACCGGGCATGAAGAAAAGTACCCCAACAAATCAAGAGAACTCAATGCAAATCAAAGCAATTCATATATCGATACGAAGAAAAGTACCTCAACAAATCAAGGGATGCAAGAACCAGGACGGAGGGGATAGTAGACATTTAAGTGGGGAGCAGAGGAAAGGGCGACGTCCTCCACCAACCGAACAGTTGTGCATGCCTCCAAAGAAGCCTCCACCAACCGAACAATTGTGCATGCCTCCGAAGAAGATGATAGGGACAAGGAGCGGGAGGGGCCGCACAAGCGTAGCCAGCGATGGCGCGATCCCAGGCGGCGGCGTGAGCCCTAGCGAGCGAGTCGAGAGTGAGAGGAGCGGTCGGGAGACGGAAAGGTGAGCGAAGGGGCAGTGGAAAAAAAAGTCATGGTGTGGGAAACGCGATCGCTCCCTCACGGTCCGCAAAACACTGGTGTAGTTCATTTAGGATTGTTTTTACCTCCCCAATTATTACACAATCTAAAATAAGCGAAAGTGTTTAATTGAAATTCTCGTTTCTTTTATATTAATTCTGATTATAAGAGAAAATAAATACGTCCATAGATACATTAGCTCCCAGATAGCAACGTGCGGCACACATGGTGGAAGAAGCCCCACGGCGGTCGTCATGCTAGGTCGACACCACACCTGCTTCTGCCTTACCGAAGGGCTGCAGGTGCAGACACAGGTGGTCTCGGACGGGCCTCGTCTTCCGAAAAAATGCTGCTGGAGTTGAAGACAAGCGCAAAATTTTCATAAGTTCTAAAATATCAAATTACAGAGTAACCCAAAATCTCATAGTCGATGACTCCATTTCCATCTATCCAGAAATCGACGGAGAGTGAGATTCAATGATTTCAGGTACCCCAGAAATGTACTACAAGTTGCTTAAACTATTCGGTAATTGCCAGCTAAATCCAGAAATCTACTGCTCCTACTACGTCCATCTATCCAGAAATCGACGGAGAGTGAGATTCAATGATTTCAGGTACCCCAGAAATGTACTACAAGTTGCCTAAACTATTCGGTAATTGCCAGCTAAATCCAGAAATCTACTGCTCCTACTACGTCAAGTTACTCTGCAAAAGGAAAAAAAAAGAAATATATAAAAAATAGGTCTCACCGAGACTTAAACTCGGGTGAGTCCAATGTCCTAACCACTAGACCATGGGACCGTTGATATCCAGTCATTTCTATTTATATAATTATTCTGAAAAACGTTCTCCACGTCAGGTCGTCATGGTATTTATTGTAGAGAGAAGGAAATTGGAAGTGGAACGGATTGCCACTCTATCGGAAGACCAGGACGCAGCAGTGGCAACTCTGGAAGGTCGGGGACGCGGCGCTGCCTGGATGTGAATGGCTGGGGCGCGTATGTAGCTGTACGTCGGCAAAGGCTAGGCTTAGGCTTCCGAGTTGCCTTTTTCGAGCCGGGACCTACAAGCCAAATACGAGGCTGCCATTGCTGGCTAGCTGCTGGCCACCTGTTCGAGGAAATGTGCCAGTGATGATGCTGCGGCCTCATTGTTAGGCCTAATGACGGTATGTTTTGCCGCCCCCCACCCCTCTTCCTATCCCCTTTCCCTGTGGTCGTGTGGTGCCACGGTTCACCCATTCATTTTGCCATGCCATTGTGCTGGTTAACGAACACCATGGGTGATGGGCTGGTCATGTTGTGCTTGGTGATCATATGAATGTTCTATACACTGATTTGAAGACAAGCCGGAATTGTAGAATCAGACTAGGGGCTTCCTTCTTGTTAATATACTACTGAATACTGATTAGGAGCCTAGTGATGAACAGTGGATTGAGTCATTGAGATAACCACTAGCGCTTTTTGTACACTTAACTGATTGTAAGTACTCCCTCCATCCCAAATTATAAGTCATTCTAAGAATTTTAGAGAGTCAAAACATCTCAAGTTTGATCAAGATAATATAATAACATTTATAATGCCAACTATACCTAATTTTGATCAAACTTAAGATGCTTTGCATTTTTAGAATGACTTATAATTTGGAATGGAGGAAAGTACTAGATAGAAAAAGGCTAGCCCATTGAAAAAGGATATCAAAATGAGGTTTTTTATGAGGGCTGAGCTGTACAATGCAACAAGATGTGGTTGCGAGCATTGAGTTGTACAATAGAAAAGTCCAAGGGATAGGAAAGGAGTAGTCACCTCCTTTGAACAAGGCAGACCTAGATTTTTCTCCCCGTGTTCCATTTTCCAAATAATAATAAAATGCATTACAGTTGTTCTATCGCATGCCATAGTTGCAAATGGCATCTGCTTGGAGCAGTCAAGCGGTGGGTGTGGTCCGTGAGGAACTGTAGAATGGGTGTGCACCCTAGCAAGGAACATCATATGTTCTTAATAAAACAAAGCCTACTATACACTGGTACAGTAGCAATTTTGTCTTGATTAAAGCTGAGACGGTGAGACCTAGAAAAGGTACAAGGGAAGGAGTCATGCATTCATCACTGCTCCCTTCATTCCTTGCCATTTGGTTGAGCTAGTAACGCGGGAAAAATTCCCTGTTCCTGCGTTTTTCATGTGAAATTCCTACGTTCCAAACAGGTATGTAGGTTATGTTGTCGCTATGAATTTGCTTGGTGCCACCGCTGACATGGTATTATCTTCTACGCGAATAAAGCCACCAGTATTTACATCAGTCAACAGCTTGTGGTGAGACGAGTACAGTAGTGTGTGATATATGCTCCTGAAGGATGATGCCGATGCCACAAACCTAGCAGTAGTGTATAATCATTCTGAAAATCTACAGTGCCATACCTAAACAACCCATAGAAAACAGAGTCGGCCCTTGATCTTAGCCATCCCATGCCCCTGCATGCTCATACATTGCCAAAACAAAGGATTTGGCGGTACAATGGGGAATAGGAGGACAGTTTAAAACTTCCTATGCACATTTTAAAATTTTATTTTAAATACAAAAGTTCACTAATCATTTCAGCATAATTTTAATCATTTTATTTCTCAATAACTCTCTACATTGGTTTGTTGATGATAACAAATGTCTGTTCAGTTAATAGTGCTTTAAAAGCAACACGAGAAAGAAAATATTGAGAATTACAAAAATTAACTAAATATGGCTAGCCAATGAAGAATAATAGCTGATTCCAGGTTGGCCCTTTGACTAAACAACCAACTGTAGTTTGATGGACAGCTGGGTGGAAACGAAGAAGAATCCAGAGCCCATGACATCCTTCTTTCATCTGCTGTGCTATTAAAATGGCACCAAGTGCCCTAGGGCTTAGGCCTCATGCCCTCAACCTAATTCCCAATCACTGAGAGACTAGCACAACTGAAATAACATGCACGATCATCCTACCATACGAAATACAAAGGCGGATTACTATGTCTTCTGATCATTCCACCTTTCTTCCAATCCATACGTACAAACTTTCTGAAACTACAATCCTTTCAGTTGTTCTTCCTTGATACCAAAGAAAAAACAGCTGACATTTTAGATTTGATATATTCTGTAGCCATGTATCATTCAAAGCTCTTATTGCTCCTCTTTTCCCTCCATATTACTATCTACTCCAAACTTGCTAACCCTACCATGACAAAATCCTTTGTAGCTAATGCTAAGCTCGGCACCATATGGAAAAACAATCCATCTATTCTCCACAATGGGTTTCCAGATGATATTTTTTTTGTGCGTCTCATCTTACCTCGTCCTTATGGCATCGCCAGGATTAGTGTCAGGTCATCTGTGGATAGTGTTCCTATATTTGCCGGCGGCTTCTTTTGTGCAGGACTTACAGCCACTTGTGATGCCTACATCTTTTCCATATTCATTGTCAATACCTTCAGTGTAGGTGCTAATTTGTACTTGGAGTCACCCCAGATAGTCTGGTCCGCCAACCGCGATCGGCCAGTCAGAGAGAATGCAACTGTTCAACTTACTGAACTTGGTGACTTCGTGCTGTATGATGCAGATGGCACACTGGTTTGGTCCACCAATACCACTGGCAAGTCAGTGGTTGGCATGAATCTCACTGGGTCAGGCAATCTGGTGCTCTTAGATTATAGAAATATGGAAGTATGGAGGTCCTTCGATCACCCAACTGACACCCTTGTCACTGGGCAGGTGCTAAATTTGGGGCAGAAACTCATAGCAAGTACCTCAGCTACAAATTGGGCTGAAGGAAAGTTCTATCTCACAGTACTTTCCAACGGCATGTACACATTTGCAGGAGTTGACACTCCTCTTGCATACTATCAAAGTCCCACTGGTGGAAATGTCGTAGCAAACACTTCAGCATATATAGCACTCAAGAATGGAAGCCTGGAGGTTTTCACTTCATTCAGGGGAACAGAGGGATCAGATTATTCCATTCAATTTCCCATGAATGCCTATGGACTGGAGTTTGTAAGGCTAGATTGGGATGGGCACTTAAGGCTATACCAGGGGGGAAATGGCAGTTGGGTGAACTCAGATCTTCTTCATATAGCTGATCCTTGTTCTTACCCTCTAGCTTGTGGGGAATATGGTGTCTGTTCATCTGGACAGTGCAGCTGTCCAGATGAAGCCCTCAGGCAGTCTGGATTATTCAAACTGATTAATCCCAGGGAGCGTAATCGTGGCTGCTCCTTGACAGATTCACTATCCTGTGGGTCAGCCCAGAAGACAAGGTTTCTTTCTCTTCCCAACACCACTCACTTCAATACTATCTACAATTGGACAACAAATGAGGAGCATTGTAAAATATCGTGCTTGAATGATTGTTCTTGCAAGGTTGCATTTTTCCTTCACAGGAACAGTTCTTCTGGTTTCTGTTTTCTTGCATCTGACATCTTCTCAATGATAAGCATCAACGCACAGAGTTACTCTAGGAATTTTAGTTCTTATGCATTTGTTAAAGTTAAAGAGCACAAACCCATGCTATCTAAAGAAAAAATTGTCATTGTCGTGGTTGTTGGTTCTTCAACTTTTGTTGCATCAGTTATTGTCTTTGTGCTCATTGTCATAAGGAGTGCAAAACTATTACAAGACACAGACATTATTGATCAGTTGCCAGGGCTACCCAAAAGATTTTGTTTTGAGAGCTTGAAATCGGCAACTGGAGATTTCTCAAGGAAAATTGGGGTTGGAGGATCTGGTTCTGTTTTTGAGGGACATATTGGTGATAAGAAGGTTGCTATGAAGAGATTGGATGGCATAAATCAGGGGGAAATGGAATTCTTAATGGAGGTTCAGACCGTTGGAAGCATCAACCACATACATCTGGTGAGTCTAATTGGATTTTGTGCTGAGAAATCACATAGGCTTCTTGTCTATGAGTACATGCCTAATGGATCTTTGGATAAGTGGATTTTTGCAAAGCACCAAGTGGGCCCACTTGATTGGAAGACCAGGTTGAAGATCATCACCGATGTAGCAAGAGGATTAGCTTATCTTCACAGTGATTGTCGGCAAACAATAGCCCATCTGGACATAAAGCCACAAAACATCCTATTGGATGAGACATTTGCTGCTAAGGTATCTGACTTTGGTCTTGCCAAGCTAATTGATCGTGAGTAGAGCACTATAATGACTAGACTGAGAGGTACACCGGGTTATTTAGCCTCTGAGTGGCTAACATCTGTCATCACCGAAAAAGTTGATGTCTATAGCTTTGGCATTGTCATCATGGAAATCTTGTGTGGAAGAAAAAATCTGGACTGCTCACAGCCTGAAGAAAACCAGCAGCATCTCATCAGCATGCTGCAAGAGAAAGCCAAAGGCAACCAGCTGATGAATCTCATTGATCCACGCTCCACTGATATGGAATTCCATATCATCTCATCAGCATGCTGCAAGAGAAAGCCAAAGGCAACCAGCTGATGAATCTCATTGATCCACGCTCCACTGATATGGAATTCCATATAGATGAAGTGCTCCACACCATGAACCTAACTATGTGGTGCTTGCAAGTTGGTAGCAATAGAAGGCCTTCCATGTCCATGGTGGTCAAGATCCTTGAAGGTACAATGAGCGTCGAAACCGAGCTTGATTTGGACCTTGTTGTAAATATAGACCTAATGACGATGGCAAATCGAACAGCATGTTGGGATGATGTGACTATGCAGACTGAATCCATTCTTTCAGGGCCTAGATGAGGTTATATTATCCTGGAGTATACAAGAGCAGTTGCATTCAAGCCAGTCTATTATGTCCCCCTCCCTTGTTTTTGGGATTATTTGCTATTATGCAGTAATATCATGAGTTTATGTTGTCCAGTCAATCAACCTTTAGGTAATTATTACTCGTAGTACCAAAGATTGTAGATTCAGATTGCTCTCTTTTATTGAACAAACATGGAAGCACCTGAACTCTGAAACTATATTTTTAGGGATTTTTGCGTCAAGACACTAAACTTTTTCAAAATTGCTGTGGGACACCGCATGTCCTACAGCAAAGAAAAAAGTTCCCCACAACACAGGAAAAAGTGTACCACAGCGAACGAAAAATATTTCAGTGTCCCACAACCAATTTTGGATAAGTTTAGTGCCCCACCGCAAAATTTCCCATATTTTTATGTACTTACACAGAACCTCCAATGATGTAAATCAGCATTGTTGTAAAAAAATGTTGTAAATCAGCTTGAGATTGGAATTTTTTTTTGTGATTATACCTTTTGTTTGTTGAGGCACCGAAGCATGTGTCTACGCATGTTAACCAACTTGATTTTGCGAAAAGATGCTACGTACCAAAAAAAAATCTGCTTTCGTGGTGACGCAAGTAATAAGTTGTAAGAACCACAGGACTGAAGTGACTTGAGATGATGCCAGCCTCCTGAAAAGCAGTAAATTTGCCCCATGTTAACACATTAGTCCAGCTCGATTCTTATCATGTCGTAGGATTAGGGATGCAAGTTAAAATAATTTTGGGTCATTGGGTCGACCCAAAAAATTAATCAAATGAACTAGAGTGATGTTTTTGTAGTTTGAGAGAAGTGGAAAAATAAACTAAAATAACAGTTGACTGTAATTAATTAACTGATCAAAAAAACTCATTGGGTTGCATCCCTACGTAGGATACTAGGAGTGCAGGCTGTTTAAACAGCAGTTGTGCCATTTGGGGCAGTGAACTCTAGAATTTAAACAGTTTATTAATTCCACCATATAAACTTGAGTAAGTCTAATGCTGTTATATACTGATACAAGAAAAAAAATCTGCTCTCCCCATCAAGCAAACCACATTACGCTCAGATTCAGAACGGAGCGCACACAGCACTTATCTGGTACTATGTGCTCTTCATTTTTCGCTCCCTGGTTGTGAATCAAAAGGCGAGTTTTTCTGTACTTCTGCCTGCTGCCATACAGCCATAGTACTAGTGGTACTTTACTGCTTACTCTCTCTGTCCTAAAATAACTGTCTTTCTCGCTTCCCGACAAATAACTACCGACAATTATATATTAAAATATATAAATATTTATGTTAAGTAATTAGTATCATCGAATTTTTTTATCTAGTTTTTTAACAAATTTATTTGAAGATATAAATATTGAACGTATTTTCTACAAATCAAATCAAACTTGTGATACGAAAACCTAAAACGATAATTATTTTAGGACGGAGGGAGTACACAAAGTAGGAGTACACCATGGTAGTACGAACGTCGAAAAAGTTACCACGCTGGAGCACAAGTTTACCGTTCCGGCTGCTTTGGAAGCTAGCCATGGCCATAGGCCATAGGCCATAGGCAAAGCAAAGCACCGTGAAATGGTGGTTCCCAAGGCGAAGCAGAAGCCGCTGCAGGCAACAACAGTCAGTCACAGGAGGAGTCGCGCCAGCTGCTGCTACTGCTCCCATTGCCCATTGCCGCTGCGGGCTGCCCGGCCGGTCGTCCAGAAACCAAAAACGACGTTTCAGACCCCAGTGGTGGCGGCATGAAAAGACGGTCAGCCAACATGCGGCAGTCACAAGGCGAATAAGACAGGCAGTAAACGCAGAGCCTCCCCGAGACAGATCCTTCCCCCCACACATACACAAATCCCGAAGGCCGCCAACATGTGGGCTAGCCCGCTGTAGTAGCTGTTGGCGTACGCAGCCGGTAGCCGCTACGCTAGCTGTGGCCTGTGGCACAGGGACGGTGCGTACGTGGCCGCGCGCGCTGGCCGTGGAGGCTGGTGTCTGCCGCCGCGGCCGGGTCAGGAGGACCTGGGGTCAGTCACGCAACGCAACGAAATGCATGCAGGTGTCACGCGATCGCGCTTTTCCGCCCGGCCCTGCCCGCCAAAGTCCGTGCCCCCCACCCCGGCGTCTGTGCATGCGATGCGATGCGATGCGATGCGCTGGTATGGAATGGAATCGCCTTTTGTTTCTCCTCCTCGATCGGGCCCGTGCCGATGCCGATGCCGATGCGGCGTCGCTAGTGTGCGTGCCCGCGCGTATGGTATGGCCGTATGGGAATCGGAGTCGGTCTGATGGATCCAAGATGCCCGAGCGCGGCCGGCGGCGTGCGTGCGTGCACGCGGGCGCGCGGCGGGGGGCGGTGCGACCGAATCCGAGGACGGGCGGGCGGACACGGACGGAGCTCGATCGGAATGGGGGAAATTAAAAGGGCCGGCTGTTGTTGCGCTGGTGGAGCTGGCCGGCCGCCGGGTGAGCAAAAAGCAGCGCGCAAAAGGGCAAAGGCAGGGCCCCCCGTGGTCGGCGGCGTGGCCAGGGGACGGACGCGCGCTCACCTCCTCCTCTGCGCGGCGCCGCGCGCGCATGCATGTATGCATGTGAGCCCAGCCCAGCCCTGCCCTACCTGCCGCGCGCCGCACAGCAGCGTGTGCCCAGTACGTAGTGCGCCTCCTATGCTGTTGTGAATATGCCATGTCCATATCATTATTATTATTACTACTACTAGCAATCTACGGTAGTTCTCTCGTTTTTTTTTCCTTTTATTTTTGCGCTGTGTCCAATATTTACTTGTTGGATTAGTGTGCAGCTGCTGATAAGATATGGGCCCCGGCCCTGAGCTAACACAACCTTGCCCGCCCCAGCATAAATATATACTCATTCTTTTCCTATCTTAAAGAGGAAAGAGGGAAAGCAACTGTCACGAGCTCCTATATATCCTACTATGGAACATCAACAATATATACTGCGTCGCGCCACGAACACTCACATGGGCTTCGTCACTTTTTCTGTGTACAGTGCCCGGAGCGCGGATATCCATGGGCAAGCTAGTGGTGGTCTGGTGGGGGGCTTTTTCATGGAATGGAGTATCTCTATCGATCTGTAGCGGCTGCATGCGACGACCGTCCCCTCTCCGCCTCCCCGGCCGTACTACTACGCTGCAACGCATGCATGCAGTCGGATGTTAGGGAACAATCTATATATCGCTCTTCAGAAACCTGTTTCGATCTGTTTGTCCAATGGCTTAAACTAGCTAGCGACGACCATGCATCGACCGACGACGTTTTGGGCAACCACGAACAACGCTAGATTAATCAGCTGCTGCTGGCCGTCTCTGCAGACAAGTAGAGACAGGCCGCCGGTGTGATGGATCCATCGACCAAGATGCGTGCCAGCCACGCACAATGTCTGCTTCTTCCATTCCTGGCTCATCAGTCACCATAAACGGTGCGGCAGCCCGGCCAGCAGCCGCCGGCAGGCGCGGTAATGTATAATCCGGCGAGTTGGTGGCTGCCCGGCCGCTGCCCGCCCGGACCACCAGCTAGCAATGCGCGCACACCGCACCTACTACAACTTGCAATGCAGGCCATATGCAGTGTCATGCATGTCGACGCACCGTTTCTATTACTGTACTTGCAATGCAGGCTGTCGTGCATGTATGTATTCCCAGCATGCAGCAGCTAGCCCCAAGTTCAGCAGCATAATATATATATGGGTTTTGCATGCAGCTTTATTATTTTTGTTTATATGCATATTGGCCGTATGTATGCATGCTGAGCTTCAGTTCCTGGCCCGTACGTACGTAATGTAAATGTATGTTTGACCGGCCGGCATCATATCTGCTGTGCCTGCTCCTGCTATCGCCCAGCATGTGCGCTCTAGGTGGCCCAACATGTGGAGGCAAATGATGATGTGCTGCTGTCGCTCCACGCCTTGCACAGTGTGTCCTTGCAATTGTGCGCGCTGCGAATATATAGCCATCACCACTATAGTATATGTTAGTAGTAGGTTATGATTGGGGGTGGTCTCCATAAAACTCCATATGCAATGCATATGCATGGAGATGGTGCGTGGTGTTGGTGATCGATCGATGCCATCGCCATCCATCATCCATCCATCCATCCGTATAATGCGAGGCATCATATCATGCATGGTGCCGCCCGCCCTGAACACACACAGGTGCTGAACTAATTAATGGAGCGTACGTTTCGTCTTAATTTGCGCACACCACTTTCCGAACAATTTGACTCGGTCGATCACTGCTTTATTTTGCAAAAAGCCTCGCTCGGTGTGAGACCGCATGCATCGCTCTTTTTTTGATCTAACAAGAAGTAACAACCAATGCGGATTACAAACACAGAGATGCAGGGATCGAGCAAACTAGTAGCTAATATAACTAACCGGGATGCCGTGCATGCATGCATGTTCTTGTTCGGTGTGATGTGCTTGTGCTTAGAGCTGCTAGGATATGATGAAGGCAGCAGTGACGACTAGTACTGGATCAGCTCACGAGTGGGTGCTGCCGCGCGCTCAGGCCCAGATACCACCGTAGAGAGGCATGGCATGGCATGGCATGCGGTGTTGTCCGATCCCTTTCGCTCCATCCCCCCTCGTGATCCTGTCCTGTGACCTGCAGGCTCTGGCTGGCTGCTGCGCGCGACCTACGTAGCTCAGCTCACGACGACCTTGCTAGGTCACTGCTGCCAGATGAAGCCGATCGACGGCAGGGCAGCAGTCATCAGCAACAGAAAAAAGAGAGGAGTGCGTGGTCACGGCACATATCATATCCCCTGCTCGCTCAGAAGACGACCCGGCCGGGCGGACCACTGGTGGGCCTGGACCAAGCAGCTTGAGAGAGAAAGACGAACGGCATTGCATGCGATGTTCACTGTTCCATTCCATGGATTAATTGGAGTCTGAATTAATAAGGAGCTACGTACTAGCACCCGATCGAGCACTACGTACTGCTGGACCATAGCGCGGCGCTCGGCGGCAGGGAAACGAGAACGATGTTTCCATGCGGCCGCAGTTTAATCCATGGCTAGCTACGTCCTAATCGAGCTCTCGCCGATCATCTCGCGACCTGGTTGGTGCCGTGAACAACTGAACATGCATGCATTGCTTCGGCAATTATTATAGCTCGCGTCGTCGCTCTCACCAAATTCCGATCCGTTCCATATGCATGCATGGTTTTTCCACCATGCACTTGTGGCCGCAGAAAGACCAAGAGATCGAGATCGATCAGCTAAACTCCACTACGTGTTTTACTTGTTTGTCCCTGCAGATCAACGAGTGACAAATGGGCGTATATATATGTGCGTTTAGTTTACTATGGGTAGGAGAGCGGCGGCTAGCTGGGCAACAAAGCAACTGTAGCTAGCTAGCTGAGATGATATCCGTTAGAGACAGACGCACTGTACGTGTACTACTGCATCAAGTGTGTGGTGGCTTCTTCTGTCCATGTCCGAGCCATTCAGCCGTGAGAGTGATCGAACTGTATATGTGTCTAACTCTAATCCACATGCACCACCGTGTTTGGTCTTCAGATAAACTTGGTTTGCCGGCCCGTGGGGCCCACCTTAATCCGTACGTATGTATGATTGGTCAACATCACCTATATATACATCTGCTATTAATATAATGAAACAGATAATCTATCTACGAGCTAATTAAAATAAACGCAATATCTCCATCAGGATTACTGTACGTGTCTCAGGATTGCTACTAGTTCATGTTCCGGATTCAGAAAACTACCCGTGCTTCATCATGGGTTTATAATAATCTTATAAGGCATACACATTACGCTATCCGTTTCGGTTTTATCCTCAAGTCAAACTTGTCGTCCAACTTTGATTAAGTTTAATTTACAGAAAATACATTAATATCTATCAGCATCAAGAAGGTCTGTATGTATCTAGTGAATCTAGTATGATGTTGTAGATATTTGTGCATTTTTAATAAATAAACTTAGTTAAAATTAGAGAAGTTTGACTCTGTATAAAATTAAAATGACTTTCAATTTGAAACATAGGAAGTAGAAGTTTGTGGATAAATTTAATACCTTTTCTCTTTCTTTTTGTGTGTGTTAATTTAGAACACAATACTCATACTCTGCAATTTGTTTCTAGTAGCTATGATAAATTTATGAATTGTAATCTACATGTTTCCCATCCATGTTCATGTACTATTTCCCCCCTTTTGTGTTTTTGTTTTGTGTTAGGTGACAAAATCAGCCAGGGTTTAATTTTTTTTGTCCACACCCAAAATTACCAAAACTTGTTAGGCCAAAAACTCACCGAAAGTTTTGTAGAGACTTGCACACGAATAAGTATGTTTTTTCTTTAAAAAATAGATCTATGCAACTATATTAGCATGATTTATGACTACACATGTATTGAGTAGAAGAATATGCAACATAAACAATATAAAGTATGAGTCTAAATGAGTTATATAGCACATGTATTATTAGTGTATTACAAAAAAAAATGAACTTTTCTTTTGGCTGCATCGGTGAAATTTCGTCAAAATTTTGAACCCTAACGTTAGCTTGAACTATGTTAGCTCTCATCCTAGACCATATGTCCTAACGTCATGATCAAGATTTGTATTTTCAAATTTGATCTTACTTGCTATAAGTTTTATCCACATGTAAGTTAAAAACTGTTGTGCTTGTTATAACTAAGAGGGAAATTTAAGATCTACAACAGCATAAACACTAGTTTCCATGTGCAAGGAGTTTGGGGGGCTTAGGCATGGTTACACACTAAATTCCTTGCGCATGGTTACTTTAACTTAGTTTTCACAATAATGACAAGTGTGAGTGTGAGTACAGATGCAAAATTTGAGGATTGCTTAGTGGAAAATGTGAGTAACCTTTTAGAAACATAATTTTTACAAATGTCTATTAGGTATTATCCATGAGAATAAGGTTTTATATACCGTGTTGATTGTGATTGCCGAAGTGGTTTTATTTTGTATGAGAATTTTTATAAAATTAGCTTTTTTTTTTCTAGCGTGTTTTATGAGCTTTGCTGTGACTGTTTATTTTTTCACTTTTTCTATAGTTCAGGTGTCTGAAATTTAAGATGATTTCAGGCAACACTAATATGCCACAAACTATTATAAGTTAGTTGTTAATTTTGTATTTTATTATTTATCTTTGTATTATAACATATTAATTTTTTGTCCTTGTCCTCCTATAGAAATAATTGTAATTGTTAAATTGTCTTTGTGCCAACATATATAAAATTTTGTCAGGTTTATAGTTTTGTCTAACAGGTTTTTTATTTCTGAAACAAAAAATTATAAATTGTGTCTATATAAATTGCAATGAACTAAAACTACAATTTTAATATACAATATATGTTGCTTGAAAAAAAACTAAATTCAGACACCTAAAATTTAGCAAATCTTTTATTATTTTTTTAAAAAAAGCAATGGAGATAAAGGAAAACGTCACTGGAGCAGAATATCCTGCGTCACGCTGACGGAGACGCTCCCATGCAAAAGTCAAAGGCTACCGCGCTCGTAGCTGCTATCAACAAAGGCCAGAGTGTGTATTTTCTTTAAGATTTGGCAACGAAAACCCGGGAAGCAAGTTTTATTATTTTATAGATACTCGTAGCAGTACCGATGCACACACTATAGTCCTATAGACAGTACAAATGTCGTACCATACGCATCATCGAGCTGGCCGCTGCCGCTGCGGCGCCCGGATTCACGCACCAAACGCCCGGAAACTGACCCTGCAAAGCCGGGCGAGCGGGACCGGCGCGGAAGCGAACAAGGCGTGAGTGAGGTGCGACGCCCGCGACACCACCGCTGTGCGCTGTGCCTGCCCCTGACGACGGCGTCGTTTCGTGGCGAGCGTGACCAGCTGCAACGTGCCGTAGGCCTCCCGGCCGGCCGCGGATCCCGAGGGCGTTTCCCACCCTCACCCGCCGGCGCCGTGTGCGGGTCCCTCGACTGGCACGCGCCAAAGCCATCCATGATCCACCCCCACGAACCGTCCCTGTCCCGACCCGGGCGCGTCTACCGGTCTGCTACTACGTGCTCTGCGAATGGGTTCGGTTTCCACGACTCGTCTCCTCCTCCTCCTCCTCTCGTCCCTCACGTGGCCGGTGGCCCGGCTCGCGCGACGCGAACCCACTTGGGGGCTGGGCGTGATGATTGCGCTCTGACGAGACGGCGGCTGTCCAGGCCCCCACCACTACTCATCCCGTTTGACCACCAAACAGCCGTGACGCCTGGGCCCCGCGCGTCAGGGAGCGACGTCGTACTTTGCAAAAGCTGGCCCCACCCCGACCCGTCTCGTTTAACCGTTTCTCTCTGGCCGAGGGGAATACCGTTTCTGCCCCTGGCGATTTGGCGCAAGCTCAAGCTCTCACTTCCACCGGGGGTCCGTTGCCAGGGCAAAACTGGAAGGCGCCGCTGGTAAAGAGTGAGCCGGGTGACTGTAACTTCTCTCCTAGAGCGTTGTTACAGCTCAGCTCAGCTCCGCCAGCCTCGGCCACCTCTCACTCTCACTCACTCCCCCAGCCACCAGCCAGTGTTTACAATAGGAGGGAGGGAGGGAGGGAGGGAGGCAGCAGGCTAGCAGCAGCCACAGCAGAGCAGTGGCGGCTGCGTTCAGACTACTACTACTACCACCAGCTGCTGCTCCTCCGGTTTCTGCTCCTTCTCCTTCCCAAATTCCACCCCTCGAATAATAAACAAATCAAAGCAAGAGAGGCGAGGCGAGCAGCGGCCGGAAGGAACCGCGGGCGCGGGGGTCTGCAGCGGAGCGGGCAGATCCACGAGATCCGCCGATGACGAGTGGCGCCGGGGGAGCCGCCGCCGGGATCGGGGGCACCAGGGTGCCCACGTGGAGGGAGCGCGAGAACAACCGCCGCAGGGAGCGCCGGCGCCGCGCGATCGCAGCCAAGATCTTCGCCGGCCTCAGGGCCTACGGCAACTACAACCTCCCCAAGCACTGCGACAACAACGAGGTGCTCAAGGCGCTCTGCAACGAGGCCGGATGGACCGTCGAGCCCGACGGCACCACCTACCGCAAGGTATCCAATCCATCTATCCATCCCTTGCTTCGGTGCTTGCTCCGCCGGCCTGCCCAGCCTCTCCACGGCTTCGCTTCGGTCCCGTTCCTGCTTTGCGCCTTGAGTAGCTTGCTTTTGCTTTTGATTTGGTTGCTTCCGTACAATACAATTGCAGTCGTGCCTGCGCCTGCTGCGATCTGAGCGGCGCTACATCGTGTTTGCTTGGTTGTTTCGACTAGACGAGTCTCGCCGGAGAGGAACGCTTGGTTTTGTTGGGACTTGGGCCGTCTCTGTCTCGTGGCAGGGGACGGCGCACTGCATGCTCTGTTTAACAGCTTCGTTCGAATGCGATGTAGCGATTTCGTTGGTTCGGTGGACCGATCTTGGGATGCTCCTGCTCTCGCGTGCACATCACTACACTCCGTTGGATTTGGAGCTATCTTTACTCGCTTTGACCTCTGTTTTTGTCTTGGTGCTATGCTTGGTGCTCTTAGGCTGTTCTGTTGTGTGGGCAGGGAAACGGGACCTTGCTTGATTTACACCCAACGGCAACGGGGAAGGAATGCAATGCCGGCGGGTTAATCTGCTGGGCAAGCTCCAGAATTAGGATTTCAAAAAAGAAGCCTTTTTTTTAAAAAAAAATTAGGAGAAGGGAAATGTTGCTTTCCTCTTTGCCAATCGCTCGTGGCAATTCTTTTGGGGATGCCATGCTTTTTTTCTTCCCAATACCGCTTTTCTGGTTCCTTCCTAGTATGACCAAAAGAAAAATCTAAGACCTCATCTGAAGATTTTTGTCAGCTACCACATTTCTCTTGGTCCCTGTGAGGGAAGGTGGTTAAGTTTAGGTTGGGATTCAATTCGGTAAGAATTCGTGCCGCATATCACGTCCAGGCTGACGCTGAAAAAAAGCAGGGGTTATCAAAAAAGCACAAAGCATAGCTCGACATGTTTTTTTTGACATGTGCACATGTAGCCACTGCTCTGAGAAACCAAAAGCAATAGTTTTTCACTTTGCTTTTGAGGCTTGTGCCAAAACTCTTTGGTAACGTGAGACTTTCAAATTTCCTTACGTTGGGCTGGTTCATTGGTTACCTTTGTTCTATGCAGCATGCAACTCTTGTGTTTACTCATTATTTTGTAATCAATGCTGAGGTGTACTCTGCTGTAGTAAGTACATTAGCTTCAGCTGTAACCTACTTTGAAGTTGGTTTTACACGCTTTTCTGTTACTTCTGTCAATTTATTGCACTCAATTGAACAATTGGAGGAGTTTTAGTTGATTTATTACATACTCCACAGAGGAAAGTAAATTGCATCTGTAAGTTGGCATCTAAGAAATTTGAACTGCAAAGCATTTCAACGGATTAATCCAAATCTTCTGTATATCTTCTGAACTTGCTTGCGTGTAGCATTTCGTTTACAAAAAGGTGTACAGGAAAGTAACTGATTTCATTGGCAGTTATTGTGGTTTATTAAACTTGGCAAGCATCTGTTCAGTGCCTACTCTACTTTTCTGCTTTACAACAATTCTCAGTGCGCTTAATGTTTTTTCGGATGGCAAAAATTGCATAGTTGATTAATTAATGAGTTTGTTCTTGTTTCAGGGATGTAAACCTCTGGCAACAGAGCGGCCTGATCCAATTGGAAGGTCTGCATCACCAAGCCCTTGCTCTTCATATCAACCTAGTCCACGAGCTTCATACAATCCAAGCCCCGCATCCTCTTCGTTTCCAAGCTCTGGATCCTCCTCTCACATTACTCTTGGTGGGAACAACTTCATGGGTGGTGTCGAGGGCAGCTCTCTTATCCCATGGCTAAAGAACCTTTCCTCGAGTTCCTCATTTGCCTCCTCCTCCAAGCTCCCACAGCTTCATCACCTCTACTTCAACGGTGGTTCCATCAGTGCACCAGTAACACCTCCATCCAGCTCTCCAACTCGCACAGCTCGCATCAAGACTGACTGGGAGAATCCAAGTGTTCAGCCACCATGGGCTGGGGCAAACTATGCGTCTCTTCCCAACTCCCAACCGCCTAGCCCTGGGCACCAGGTTGCTCCAGACCCAGCATGGCTAGCCGGGTTTCAGATATCATCTGCTGGTCCTTCATCTCCAACATACAGCCTTGTGGCACCGAATCCTTTTGGTATCTTCAAGGAGACCATCGCCAGCACCTCAAGAATGTGCACCCCTGGACAGAGTGGAACATGTTCCCCCGTAATGGGTGGTGTGCCAATCCATCACGATGTCCAGATGGTTGATGGTGCCCCAGATGATTTCGCCTTTGGGAGCAGCAGCAACGGCAACAACGAATCACCTGGTCTTGTGAAGGCATGGGAGGGGGAACGGATACACGAGGAGTGCGCCTCGGACGAGCATGAGCTGGAGCTCACCCTTGGGAGCTCAAAGACTCGTGCAGATCCCTCCTGATCATTCTACAAGAGTCAAGGTCTTCGCCTAGCGGCCTGGGTTTTTACTTTCATCTTTATTCGGACGGTGCTCCTCTATTTTATGAGTTCAGTGTTTGTAGAAAGAGAGAAGGGATTCAGTGATCTTATCACGGTCCTCTGGAGATGATATCCATCCTCTTTCAAGGATCTGAACTTATTCTAGTAGCCTAAGCAAACTGTTAACTTATTTATTTCATTTTTTTTCTCCATTTCTTTTTTGTCCCCTCAAGAAATGAAAAGGAAAAAAAATGGAAGGGAAAAGAGTGCTTGCAGGGAACCTTAGACAAGTCGGAGAACTGGTCATCCGTCAGCAGTAGCTGAGATCCCTGTGGCATTCATGTGCCCCTTGTAAATTAGCTCCAATTGTCCTTGATATGACTATTATCGTTGTACTTGTGTCGAAAGTGTCTACATTGTATGGATCATTCATTGGTTCTGTCGTGCCTTTGCTGATTAAAGTGTTTAGTTTAGGTGATTCCAATTTTTAGGGTATATATGGGTGCTGCTACCATATTCTACCATTACATTGCTTTTCTTTCATATCAAAATTCCAGGGAAGATACTCCGCATGCAGTAACCATGTGTCTAAACCTGTGTGAGTCCTCACAAAATTCCCTCTCTCTGCTATCAATTGATGTATTTTTTTTGTCGACAGTGGTTTGTTAGATCAAAGGTCTCAGACCTTGCTTATATTGAAAGCAACGGAGTAGTTACTTTAAGTGCAACACTGCCAAGTGTGCGCACTGGCACCTCCGATTCTAGCAAACAGAAAACACCTCAGCCGTTTCGAAAAAAAAAAGTTAAGAAAAAAAAAGGAAACACCTCAGCCAAAACCTCCTGCTCTAAACCAAAACAACAGAGAAAAAGAGCAAACTAAACAAAGCCCGCTCAAGTGCAGACCTCATCCTCCCTTCCTTGCTTTAAGTGCATTTCATCAACTTGAGAGCCCGTAAGTACCGCCTCCATCATCTTCAGAAGTAACACTGCCACTTCGCTCGTGTTGTCCTCCTTCGCAAGTACCTGCCACCGGTTAAAAAACCATACGCTTACTTGTTTTGGTGGTGGGTTCGGGGTTATTTTAGAGACCACAAGATCATTTCTATTTTTCCGTAGAGCCCAACTTGTGGCTGCTAAAATCAACCATCCAGTTTTCTTTTCTTTTCCATCTGCCCCCTCATGCACACCTCCTGAAAATTCCTCATGAAAACTGGGCGCAAATTCTTTTTTTTTTAACGCAATGGCAGCTGCCTTTCAATTAAGTAGGAGGGAAATTCCACCCCAAACTATCTCTAATCCAGCACCAGACTACCACTGCACACGGATTTGTTTCAAAAAAACCACTGCACACGGAACAACTAAAAATGAGGTGGTCAGCTGTTTCCTCCTTTCCACAGAATTTTCAGAATTTGAAACCATCCCAATTTCTTTTGCAGAGTTGATCTGTTTGTATTCTATCATGACAGGCCATCCATAGAAAAATTTGTACCTTGAGTGGTATCTTTACCATCCACATCTCCATCATCCTTGCATCCAGGACTCCACCAAAAGTAATTAATCTATAGATGCTTCTAGTTGTGAATTACCTGTCTTCTCTAATTTTCAAGTCACCTAGTCTGTCTTCCAGACTTGTTTGGTTTGGACCTCCTAAACTTTAGTCACGTAATCCACGATGCCGTCAGTAAAGTCTCTCCAACATATTTTTCCATTCATCACTCTCTTTCCCTAAAATTCCGTCTATATGATAAATTCCACTATTCGCAGCAACCTCAACTGTAATCCCAAAATCTTGTTTGTTTCACACTTTTTACTAAGTTACCCTCGTCTCTTTCATAAGCCTTGTTCGTTTTGCTAAAATTTGACTTATGCTGATTTGTTGTGAGAGAAAAATACTATTCATTCGTTGAAAAGTAGTGCTGGCCATACTAGTCCTTAACTGCATGAAGGATTGCCAAAACTGGGAACCCCTCTATTATTTCTTTGGCTGAAACCTTTACCTCTTGAGTAGTATTTTTTCTAAGCAGGCACATATTCTCTTCTAGATTCACTTACGTAATAAGGCTGTATTCATATCCCTTGTATCACATTTATATAGAACCACGATGGTCTAAATGTCATTACAAGGCTGTATTCATATCCCTTGTATCACATTTATATAGAACCACGATGGTCTAAATGTCATTACGTGCCGTGTTTACTGATGATGGCCTTGCTTTCAGTATGCCAAATCAAGATCTGAATTGTACGGTATGAATGAAGAAAAGGTAGGGTTCTTGCAGGCTGTCCAACACGAATTCACGATGGTCTATTGGCGTGCAGCTGAACTTGCAAGACTGGCTGTCACGTGCAATGTGCACACACACACACACACACAAATTGCTATGGCCATAAAATCGCGTCTCACTAGACATTAATGCCATTGCCATGCGGGAGTACGGTTCATGCTCTTGTACGTTACTGCCAGATCCAATCAAGCTTTCAGGTCCTTTGAGATCCTGATACATCCATCTCACGAAGTACACACCCTGTTACATCCATCTTGTTCCCCATCCCCTCTCAGTAGACACTACGGGCACAAACCACAAAGTACCATCCCCTCTTAGCAGACAATTCGGGCACAAAGTAGAGGGAGATTTACGCATTAGCAACACCTCATCTCCAGACATGAGATGTACTAGTGGATTTAGAGTTAACTTTGATAACACTTGAACAAATGGATTTCTTTTCATTTCTCTCGAGAATCGTAACCATATTTACAGCATGTACAGAGCGGTTTGTGGTTCCAAATACATCTGTTTTTTGATGTAAACCAATGGATGGTCAGGTGTACACTTGCATCATCACGAACTAGGAATAAGATAAAGAGGGCAAATCAATGACCAAGAAATAATTCAATTCACCAGGCTACTGCATGTCAGAAACTAAAGAGAAGACTCAAGAGATTCACTTGTTGATCTTATCAAATAATACAGATAAAGCTTTGTATAGAGTTGCGGCAGCAGGCGGTTTCGGCAGCGAGCCAAGAAGGATTTCTGAGGCCTTGATTGGACCTCCATAAAATCGGGCATTTACCGAGTCTCGAGTGGATACGACACTTCCATTGAGTGCACAGCCCACAAAGGCACCTGCCAGAGAAACAAAGAACTGATTGTGACAAAAAGCAAAGCTAATGGAAACATCAATGTCAGATCACTAATAGACTTAAAGCAGATCCTGACATCAACAGTACATATTTAGCAATCAAAACAAAAGCAGAAAAGACAAGACGTGTGTTGTGCTCAACTATAATATAATTAATGAAACTGTATAAACTGTGTAATGCTGCAAGAACGAAGATACAAAATGATGCTGAGTTTGATCCACTGTAGCACTCACTATATATTCCTTGTAACTGATGTGTGATTCAACTGACTGACAGAAGCAAATGTTGATTTTTTTAGACTATCTGAAAGTACTACCTTAAAGCAGCTAGCTGCGAAACCAAACCATTATGTTTCATTTTATTCAACTGACTGGAAGTTGAAGCTCTGTACAATCTCTTATTAGCTGCCATAAGCGACAGGGACCACATGGCTCAAGGTCTATGAACTATACTCCCCCAGAAAATGAATTCTGGTCTACACTACAAACGTTGGAAATATTTGCTAAAGAGCATTCACAAACTACTTCGTAGTACAACAGAAGGTATTTATGGCTGAAGTCCAATTATAACATCCTGTAGTGTTTGATTGTTTGGTGAAAACTGGTCCAAAGCACTTCTCTGCCAGAAACATGTTGCTTGGACAAAAACTCACCACTAAACAGATAGCGCTGGTTAGAAGATAAATGGAATTAGCGCAACATGCAACTCTTTTAATCTTTTTTTACTGCAAGTGTTTGATTGTTTGATGACAAGAGGTTCACTGTCAGAAACGTGCTGCTTGGGAAAGACCTCACCAGTAAACAGATAGAGTTCACTGGAAAGTAACGAAATTAATTGGTGTGCTCTTGAGGTTTTTAACGAAATTAATCATTGAAAACCTTCTCTGAAACTTGGCTTTTGGGCAAGGGGCCCTTCCGAAAAAGTAGATCTTATTTGTGTTTGCAGGCTTTTTGTGGGCTCTGGACTACCAGAAACAAGATGGCGATTGAACGCAAACTCACAAAGTCACCGACTAACGTTATATACCTTGCATTATCATATCTGCAGAAGTGGGCTGTGCTTCTCAAGGAGGAAGATCGGGAGCGCATGGAGGCTATTAAAGAAGAAATCATAGCCTGGATGAAGAAGTTTAAGACTAATGACATTCTAGTTTCAGACATTGTTAAGATTCGAGAATCCTGTAATAGGCTTAGCTCCTTTGCTTTTCTACCATGGTAAACTGGTTTCCCCAGTGATGTATCAGATGAATATTGCTTTCTTGAATGCAGAGGTTTAATCCTCTCTTTTTTTTATAAAAACGAAATTAATGCAACCAGTAACTCTTAACTTATTTTTTAATGCATATTTTTCGTTCACCATTGTGAAGTACTGTAACTACAAATATGCACAGATTAATGTGTCAACCAAGGACCTGGAAACTTTTCACTAACGACCAAACTATTTGGTATTCAATATCCTGTCAGATTTCTTTTTAAGATTAACATGTCCACCAAGGATCTGGAAACTTTTCACTAACGACCAAACTATTTGGTATTCAATAT